>OZ037994.1:42286226-42443726 GCA_964035705.1 Porites rus
AAAAGTGGGTTTACCGAAGAATTGAAAAACACAAGTGTGTTCGCAAAGATCCAAGCATTTGACCATTCTTCCCAAGCGGACGGAGCAATGATAAAGGTTATCATAGAAAAAGACATTGGTACGTAACAAACAATTATAAAGATATAAAACACAAACGTGTTTAACGCGCTCTTTTTCAAACGAATCAGATTGGCATTCTGTCTTTGCGAATGAGACTGATGTCTTGTTTGATGAGCACTCATCTCCAAACTAGATGTTCTCGCAAGATGAGAATCCCGGACTGACGAAACTGGGGGATAACTTTGTCCTATGGATTGTGGATCCACTGTTTGCAGACGTTTGAAACGCGATATAAATCGATGACTAGACTGAAATCGTGAATAAGTTTGTGGTGTAATCTGGTTATTCTGAATCTGAGGCTGTTCAGTTGGTTGAAGATGTTGAATCTGACGCTGATGTCGACGAACAATTTGATAAATTTTAACGTAAGAAAAAGTCGATATTAAAACACAAGTTCCAATCCCAACGGCCATAATAATGTAAGTTACTTGCCAATTCGCAAAGTAAATGCTTGAACAAAAAACATTTATCACCCATAACATCACCAAAGTACACAAAACACGAGGAACTGTCACTAAGCTAGAGTATCTCATATGAAAATGAAGAGCTGCTAAACGGTCCATACTCACCGCTGCCGTGGTGCAGAGAGACACACCACAAGCGAAAAACGCTGCAACATGACTCAAATGATACAAGATAGTCTCCTTCCTCGTGAATTCACTTGCAATGTAAAAAGGTTGGGCAATAAACCCTACGAACAAATCAGAAAGAGCAAGACTGCAAAGAAAGATAAAGGAAGGCTCTAAGCGATGCGAAGGAGTCTTTAATATGATGAACAATACCAACGTGTTTCCAGTGATGGATGCAATGATTAGCGGAACATTTAAAGCACAGTTTACGATGACAATTGCTTCAAGGCGAGGTGTGTCGTCCATTTTGTCCAGATCAGCGAAAATTTAAGTCGACTTCATTTGCAGAAGAGTTGTTTATCTCTTTGTTGATGCTTCATGACTTTGCAGCCGTGGTCCAGTCTTCAACCAATATAGACATAAGAGTGTTTTAGTGCATGAAAACGGGAAATAAAGGATTGAATTAAGATGTTATACCCTGCGGTCTCGTGCAGATTACTTTTGAATACCCAGCGTGTTAACTGGCAGTCTCAAATCAACCTAGCGGCCCTTTGTGTTCGATTGTCAATAAAAATCTTGTTTCTCCGTAAAATTAAAAATATCAGTTCAAGTTTCAATGAAAACCCTGCATTTTGGCATCCAAAATGTCACCAGGGACAAGTTTCGAACAAAATCTGTAGGTCTGTACTGGCTTTTGAGGGAGTTACTAACATGATATGGTGGGCATTAAGTTGTAATCTGCGCCGATATCACTTGTATCACTTGTTGTAGTGAAGCCCACTCAGTCAATTAATGGTGATATGACATCAAATAAGGACATTTATTCCATTAGTTAAAAACACCTGTCAGCTCTTTTTTACCCAAATGTTTTGTTTGACACAACTAATAAAGTCATCTTCAAACTTCTTTTGAAATCTCAAAATGCTTCATTTGCAGTTATATTCCTGTAAACTGTTTCAGTAATTGATGAAAATGTTTTAAATAAACACCTGTCCACTTTTCTTCCCCAATTAATTGTCGCAACTTATTATGTCACCTACAAGGGGCTTATTTTAATTGTCAAAATCGGCTTCATTTACGGTTTTCTTTCTTGCTAACGGACTTGATCAGTTCATGATTACTTGAGTTCCCAGCAGAGCTTTCATGGATAAGTCGAAAGATCAGAGCGACTCTGCTCGCAGGGTAGTTATTATCGAGAAAGTTTTTTTTTTTTCAGTGAGCGACGCAGGTGTCTCGGAAAAAAACGCCGAGTATTCAACAGAAGTAGAACCTGGCTCCAGTTGTTCAAACAGTGGATAGCGCTATCCACTGGATAAATCACTATCCAGTGGATAACGGAATTGGTTTTCGTCCTACTTAACCGCTGGATAGCGATTTATGGCCTCGGTTGTTCAAAGGCTGGATAGCGCTATCCACCGGATAAATTAGTTTCCTTAATACTTATCCGCTGGATAGTGATTAGCGCTATCCAACTTTTGAATGCTCTACCACTGAGCTACAGAAGTCTTGTGGGAGCTAAGGCCACTAAACTAGGTTCATGTGATAAACATCCTGCATACTGCTAGGACTGTTTTAATGTGTTAATTATCACGAGTGAATTATAATAGGTAATCAAATGGTATACTCGTGAAATTAGGGAATAATATTATTTCACTTGTGTTTTGTCCAAATTGTAATAATTTCCCTCGCCTAAAGGGTCGGGAAATTATAAGGATTTGGACAAAACGCGCGGGAAATTATTCCCTAATTTCCCTCGTCACCATTTGATTACACATACGTATTAGAAACTTTCCATGTATGGTGTTCGGCTGCGGTCAAGTCTGCATAGTGACCCTGGCGAATAGCAGGTAGGCATCCCGCAGCAGGAGGGAAAAAACCTCTGGTACCTTGGGGCCCGTTTCTCGAAACGGGCTGTTATCTCCTGATAATTTTTCGGGCCCGCAATCAAAAATCTAAATCAAAATCTGAGGAATATTGAGTGCGTTGTTTCTAGCGAACAAACCAGTAAATTTCAGCTAGGTTTAACTCAGTGCATCAAAAAATAATGCGCGCCGTTAGTGTCCCTATCTTGCTTTGACATCTGAAATTTCTTTAACCAACACTGAATTTTATGCCTGGAAAATGAAAGTCAAAAATGTTTATGCCCTTCCAAGTTTTCCGTGACCCGTACGAGCTCTGTAAAAGCACGGCCACCATTATTTCACGTTACTCAAGAAACCTTGAAATGGGCCAATGCAAATTCATCGTTTCCGCCTACTCTTAAAGAACAGCATTGTGGGTTTTTTTACGTCCCACAAGAATCAGAACAGTGAAAGAACTGTTCGTCCTCATCGGAGAAGACTAGAACGTCTAACCATTTTAGACGCCCGAACAAAGGCAGCACATTGTACTTTACAATGGAACTTAAAATTATCTATAAATATATGATAACTACTATAAAAACCGTAAAATATAACCTAAAATAAAATACAAAAGGAGAAGTATCAACGCCAAAATACTAATAATTAAGATTACTACTAATAATTAAAACTGTTCGCCATAATAAAGGTGTCTTTAACCCTATTTGTCTTACAAATCGGTAGTTTGAAGTATCTCTTGCTACGGGTGCAATAAGTGGACCCGTTGCGTGGCGGCAGCAGATCATGGAGCTTGTGGCTTTGGTCCCTTACAATTTGGTCAAATAGAGCATTACTCAAGGCCTTCCTCCTCTCGTACAGTGACGTGATGTCTAGAGCTACTAAAGCCTCAGCATAGGATAAGTCGGGTTGTATTATCCGCAACGCGCGCTTTTGCAACCTTTCCATTTCATTAGACAGATATTGCAGCAAAGAATGATGAAAGACTGGGCACGCGTATTCTAATACAGGGCGTATACATGTTGAAAAAAAAAAATTAGCATATCCTTGGGTGGAACTTTAGTGTGCTTCAGCTGTTTTAGGAAGTACAGGCGCGTCGCAGCCTTTTTGCATATTGATTCTACATGCGCGTTCCACCTGAGGTTGTCCGAAACTACCACTCCTAACAGCTTTGCGGACGAGACAACCTCGATTTGCTTATCATTGATAGTGATATGATCTACAGAACTTCCTGATCTAGAGAATGATATTCTCAGTTCTTTACATTTAGACTCGTTGAGTTGGAAACCATCAGCTTCCGACTGTCGTACAAATTCATCTACGCTTAACTGCATGTAGCTAGTCTCGTTCTTCGATACTGATTCGACAAGAGTGGTGTTATCAACGTATCTCCAAAGAGTTGTGTCTGCTACAGAAGATCATTTATCATGACAAGGACCAGCCAGGGACCCAGTTTCGCCCCCTGTGGGACCCCTTGCAGGAACAGCTTCCCACTCCGAGAAGCAATCGCGGCTCAGTTTTATCCTTTGCTTACGGTCCACTGAAAAGTCTATGATCCAGCACGAAATCGACCTTGGAATATCATAGGAGGAGAGCTTCCGCGCCAGAACATGATGGTCAATCAAATCCGGAAGTCAAAGAGTACAACTCTCGTAGTCGATCCAAGAGTGAATCATACTGATTAATGCAAGCGTGGTGCAGGATTTGGGCACCGTTCCAAATTGCTGTGGGTCGATCTTTGAGAGGACAGCAGACTTGACATAAGTGCCGACAACGTACTCTTCCTCTTTCTTTGACAGGATTGGTGTCAGGGAGATGGGTCGAAGGTGTTTGGTTATGTACTGCCTTTGCCCTGCAAACGGCTAAACCTTCTCGTGGATCAAATGACCACGTAAAAAACACGGTCCTATCTCCAGTTGGACATTTGCATGTATGTTAACATTATATGCGATTTATACTAAAGCCTGGTTTCCATATGATCGCTACGATCGCTGAGAAAAAAAGCTCAGCGATCATAGCAGTCTTATGGAAACCACTTTGCAGCGATCGCTGAGATAGAAATTTTTCTATTTCAGCGATCGTTATGGCTGCGGTCGCTGGAAAGTGGTTTCCATATGATCACTATGATCGCTCCGATCGCTGAACTTTTTTTTCTCAGCGATCGCAGCGATTGTAGCGATCATATGGAAACCAGGCTTAAGTGAACAACGTTCTACCATGTGCTTAGTCTACAAAAGTTCGCTTCGATCGATAAAAGCGTGAAACTTACAGGATTACCTATGTCTATAAGACCAACATTTTTTTGTTATGAAGCCAAGTCAAGAAACGCAAAGGCGTCTACGAAACAACAAAACCAACAACAGCAAAAACAACTTTATTTATCCACGGAGCTCTCTCCACTAAACAGTGCTCTCCCATGAAGCCGTGCGCTACAATAGTAAATAATTGAACAACTAAATACATTAATTCTAAAAGGTCTAAACTATCTACGCTTCGTATACCCTAAACCGTAAAGTGCATATTGCGAAGTAGAATGGACCACAACACCGGTTGGCTGTAAATAGTCCAATTTAAAATATTATCAATATTTGATGTAGTTTGATCATAATTACGATGTTCTTTAACTGCACTTTATTTATTTTCTTATCCTAACATCGAGGTCTTATAGTGAGTCACGACAGTGTTTCCTTTGACCTTGAATGTTTTCTTTTGTTCAGATAAATGCAGCTTGTGAGTAGGTAGGGTCACTTGCGCGAGGTCCTCGCGCGATGGCTGCTCCTCCGCCAAAACTTTCTCCGAAATCGCACAAGTGAGCCTGCACTCAGGCAGAAATCATTGCAACCACACTTTCTCCTCGCAGAGGTAACTTGAGCTGTCCTCGGTCGAGTTTACAGTTTTGCCTTGGGATTTCTTGAAAGAGCAGCTTTTATAATTCCTGCCGGCTTGTCAGTGGGCATCAAAATCTACACAGAAAGGGAACTTCAGTTTGTCAGATCCGAATTCAGATTCAAGGCGCGAATTTGGTGTAACCCTAGCTCGGCTAGGCTGGTTACCCCACCTTGAAACGTTTACATGGCAAAACTTGACCCTGACTAAGAGAAGTACCCGGTCTAGCAGACCGGGCTACCCGCCTCGGCGTGTCATCCCACCCGTTATGTAAACGTCACGTGATCAAATTAAAAGGGGGGATTATATAGACAGGCCGCTACTCCACCTGAGCGGGCATCTATTTCCATGTAAACAAGTCCTAAACCTTTTCCTTTTCTGTCGCTCTCATCGTGGTTTCGTGAGGTCCCTATTAGGGCTCTGAGGCGAATTCGGAGGCGCGAGTGTGAAGTTCGAGACATGCGTTAGCAGGGAAAAGCGAAAATGCTCCCGCGTGTCTCGTGTTCGCGCCCAAAAACCCGCCTCAGCCCCTCAAATAACGCCTGTTGAGTCACTACACCCCACGTGGGTATTAGAAGTTGTTTCGTGTGCCAATGCACAGTACTTGAGGATGCCCCAGCTATCATGTCAATATTGCATGAAAATGAATGAAGTTTTAGGAACGAGGCCTTACTGTCAAGTGATGCATTCCCCATGAAAATAGTTTTGTTTTCCCACACAAGATTCTCTAGCTATTAACCAACTGTTAAACGTGTTATATACCTCATCTTTGTTGGTCAATCCAAATGGTGCCATATTAACAGTAAAATAATGAATGTTAGGCATTGCCATCTCTATATAACTAATCTGCAACGAAACATAAAAGCAAAATAACAAAGTCAGAGTTCTGTGCCAAAATACGAGTCAATCGACACACCATCAAGATCAGAAATGTTATTGATACTGTTAAGTATCGCAGTCACACAATGATTATCGCTCAGTCAGCACTAGAGGCCATCTTAACCAAAGAGAATGTCCACCAAACTGCATACATAATTATGGTTATAATGTTTATTTATTTATTTACCAGTTTTTCTGGACATAGGCCAGCCCAGAGGGAATGTGCACGAACGGGACTCGGGTCCCATGCGAGGTGCCATCCCTACCCAATCCCACAACCCTTGAAGGTTGGCCACACCACCGGAGTCTACGACCCCTACTCTTTTCGAATAGTGATGTGGGTTCTTTCACGTCCCACAAGGACAAAGCAGGGAAAGTGCTGTGTACGGTTTTTCGTCCTTATCCGAGAAGACTAGAAAGTCTAACCATTTGCAGATGTCAATACAAAGTCAGCACTTTCTCCTCAGTTATTTAAAGACCCTGAGTGTTGGTCCGGCTGGGGTTTGAACCCGCGAACTCCCGCTCGGCAGACCGGCGCTCTCCCAACTGAGCCAACCAAGCGGCAGTGTAAGCTCAGAATGTCACTGATCATGGCATCAGGGCTATCATCAAATGACAGTGGAATTTCCCGGCCTATGCTAAAATACTGAGTTCTTTAGGCCAGTAGTCTACTCAGCCAGCATCTTCCCTAGTCAAGAAAAGCTGTTAAGGTGGCTGAACACAGTTTGATAGGTTGTGAATCGTTACGATTCATTGGGACGTTATTTAAGACTTGTTCCAGGTATGAAGCTCACATTTGGCACGGACAAAATATATTTCAGCGACATCATTAGGCTGAACGTAAGATATCGATCGTTGCCACGGCAACATGGACGATTAAAAAATGCCTAAAATCTTGAATTTAGTAGGTTTATGCAAAGCCCAGTCTTGAGATTTCCTGGTGAATTAGTATTTAGCTTACTATTAGTCACCCTCATTTTTTTAAAAAAGTGACAGGAAAAAAAACGTACTTTTTTAGAAACAATTTTTGAAATTTTTGACAAAATAGCTTTCATGAGAAATTTGAATATGCCACAAAACTAGTTTGTTCAACTTTCGTTCTAAGGCCTTCATTGACTGAAGTTTGATATGAACAGGATTTCTGCCAAATTTTGACACATTTTAACAAGCAGATTTTAAGATGTTGTCGTTTGTTGACATTGCCCATGAAAGTCAACAAAACAAGTGCTATCACATATCTACCTGAGTACGTCCCCTGAATACAATTGCACACCCTCTTGCATGTTGTTGGGAGTTGTTGCAAAAAGTTTGAAAACGGTCAAACTTTTGAGCCAACAACTCCCAACATTCCTTTTTTTTCCATGACCGCCGAGGCGTAGCACAACAATGTTGGATCCGTTTGCACAGCTTCTCCAACATTGCTGGGGCCATACACGAGTATTACACATGGTCTCCTTGGAGTTTACAAAGTCTTATGGGTTGTACCCTTCCCACAATGCACTGCAGGTCCAACACTGTTGGGAGTTGTTGCATCTGTTTGGACACCACTGCCAACACAGATGCAACTACTCCCAACATTGTTGGGCTGTTGGGAGTTGTTGAGGTCCATTAGACGTACACGTAGCTTATTAAAGAAAATATAAGACAGGGAATGTACCGCCACCGAAATGATCCCCACCATCGAAATGATCTCCGCAACCGAAATGACCCCCAATCACCACCGAAATGATCCCCACCACCGAAATGATACCTATTCGCAATCGAAATGATCCTGTCATAAATTTTCGGAACCTTGGCTTAAATGGACTTGGGACTTTGCTATCTATTCTAAACTCTTCGTTTATTCATGCGAACACGATTCTAAACAGAGGAAAATAGAGAAAGCAATTAGACTGATAACAGTTCTATACACCGATTTTATTTTCAAAATTTTAACATTTTTTTAAGGAACTACATAAATCCGCCGTGAACAGGGAACAGGTTTATCATATGACGTGATAACGAGCAGATTACAACTAGTTTTGCGTTAAAAACTTGACAGTGTTAGAGCATGGTGCCGGGCTATAAAATGTCAGCACATTTTGTCACACTATTCTTTTATGTCAGAAAGAAATTCACAGATACAAATGTCGGCTCACTCCATGACATCAGGGTGAGTTTCCATGTACTGGCAAAGGTCGCACACAGTCTGGTCATCACAATAATACCGAACGCAACCTCTTTCACTTACATGTATACCTGATGATACGCTCTGGTATTTCTTCCCGCACTCTGAGCAGTACTCTTCAGTTATTTTTCCCTCGCCATACCTGTCGATCAAGAAATCTACAGCACTTTGGGAAGACCTTGTAGAAACCACCGGCTCTAAAGAGTGATAATGGTATTCTGCTTCGTGACCAAGTAGAGCCATACTTCCTATATCTTGGCTTTTCTTTGAGCTATCGGGGCTAATAATTCGAAGAGCATTTTGGCCTAAACTGGATACGAGAGCCACTTCCACAGACAACATGTTTACTAAACCCCAGAGGACAATCCAATCTCCCCAGGTCGCTGGTGTGGACATCTTCTTCAGATAACCTGACTGCAAGATTTGACTTTATTTTGCTTTAACACAATTTTATTAAGAAGATTTTCTGGCAAAAATCAAAAATATAAAAAAAAATTCGAAGAAATAGAAGACGTAAGTGAATTGCATCTTTTGAACAAGTATTGTCTAGTGTTAAACCAAAAAGAAAATAACAATTTACTGCAAAATAAAGTGCGGTAAAAGGTAAATTACACACCGTAAAAAAGGTGCAATATAAATAAATAAAAAGCACGTACTAAATTGTTGTCCAGTTTTTGTAGTCCTCTTAATTCCATTCCCAATATTCCGGGGATCATTTCGGTGGTGACCGCCGGAATCATTTCGGTGGTGGGGATCATTTCGGTGGTGACTGGGGATCATTTCAGTGGCGGAGATCATTTCGATGGTGGGGATCATTTCGGTGGCGGTACAGGGAATTATAGCTCGTTTTTAAGCCCTCCCTTGAATTGCTTGCATGGACAAGCTAGTACAACCAATCAAAAGTTGTAACCAACCTGAGGGATGCCGTTTAAAATCTTCTGCTCTGCCAAGTACAAAGTGTTCTGTTAACAGAAATATCAAAGAAACAGTAAGATTGCCTAGTTACAGTGTATAGTATAACCTTCATGCCTGCAGATAACCTCAAACATTCACAAAAACAAAAGTGTGTGAATTACATTGACTCTTTCCTGCTGAAGAGCAATCATTTGACTGAACACATGAATGTACTTCATTCAAAAACTTACCCACTAAAGGGCTAGGCTACATGATCTCCACTATGAGGTCTACTGATGCAACGGTGACCTTTCATAGTGGAACTACAGTACAAAGCTGATAAGACAGTTCCACCTATTTTTTAAATACTAATGTTTGCACTATATCACCATCTCTTCTAGACAGAAAAAGCAAAACCCCTCCCTGCCCCTTATTCAAACTTTCTTTGGTCTAAAAACCAACGTGTATAAGTCTCAAACAAGATTAGATAAGGGGAGGTGGGAAAACGGGCACTCATTTGGTGATGGTTTCCATTAATTTTTTTCCAGGATGACAGGAAAAATAGGTATTTTAGTGATGTGTTTCAACAGGTTTTGTCCAGGGTTATAGATTTATGGTAGGTCTTGAAACACAATAGGGAACAGATTTACTGTTGAAGGTAACGTGGCTGAGTGGTCAGCACATTGCACTTGCAATCTGTTGGTCATGGGTTCAAGTCCCGCCCTGACTGCTAGCTGGATTTGTTCTCGGTTCTCCTGAGTTCCAGTCCTCTGCCACACATGTAAATGGTCAACTGGTTGCTTCCTACCAGTTGGGGTTTTTAATCCTCCTGTTATGATCTTTTTGGATTATTTGCTTCTAATAATTATTATTTGAGTGGAGTGCCTGTAAATTAGCTAGATAAGCTAAGTTCACTTTCCACCATCAACAAACCTTTAACTTTTTTTAGTAAGTAAAAGATAACATGAACTGCTGAGTAAATGTGGAGTGTGCAATGGGGTAACCTTGTTTGGTGTAAAACAGAACTGAGAACATAAACTTATCTTTAACCCCCTTTAACCTCTACATCAACAAGCATATTCTCTACACTGTTGTCCACATATTTCTCATTGTACCACTGGGGAGAATTTGTTTAAAAGCAGACTAGTCTCTATTCAACAAACTAGGAAGACTCGCCTGAACTGAGGGTGAATAGACACCAGTATGAGGTGGCCCAGCAAACTCTTCCAGGATGGTGCTCTTGACAAAATTCCTTTGGAATCAAAACAGAGGCCTATTTAGAGGTTCCCTAGGGTTGTCAAAAGTAGCTGGCTGCTGGCGAAAATGGCCACCTACTTGGTTAGTATTGACCAGCTTAATCTGCTTGGCATATCTTTACCGATGGCGTTTTTTAAATAAAATATCCCTGGACTGGCACTTACTTTGACAATTAATCCATCTACTTCAAAACTTTTTGTCCTCAAAAAGGTTTTTCAGGATTCAGGGTTTGAAAGGGAAGGAGAGTGAGAATGGAATTGGATAAGAAAGGGGTACAGGATTTATTAATTATTTTACTCTGCAGGATTAAGGAAACATTGTTATAGAATGGATATAGAAAACAATGTTAAAAAATCCTAGGATTTTGCAACCTAACAAAAGTTAGTTACCCACATTTTTCTCTAACCTATCAAGCACCTGCTTTGAGTCAGTCGCACTTTTTTATCCCCCAGTCTACAAGTATTAACCTCTGAGCAACAGTTCTATTCAAAATATGTTCAAAATCAGGATTAGCTGATAAAAGCCCTCCAGTAAGGGTTTGTTTTGACAAGTGACAATTACAGCCTTGAAACAGCAATGAAAGGCAGGTGAAGTGATGACAATGACATGAAGTGGGATGGAAACTGTAACAACAAAGAAGACAACTGCAAATACATTCATTTTAGTAGTTTACATGTGGTAACATGGTAAGATACCAACAGGGACACAAACCATTAAACCAAAAAATTTACATATCAGACATATGTTACCACACCAAGAAAGGGCCTAATAACATGTCAATGATGACAATTACTGTAAAATTCCAAAAAAAGGCCCTCCATGTATAAGCCCAGGCTCCAAATATAAGCCCCCCAAACCGGTAATGTAAAAAAAACCTCCGTTAAATCGCCCCTCCAAATATAAGCCCCCTGGGGGCTTGAAATAATTGGAAAATTGCCTTCAAATACAAAGTAAAACAACGGTAAATTTACGTCCAACTATAAGGCTAGCCCAATCGATTTCGAGACGCAAATTTTCCTCCATAGATAAGCCGCTCCGAATATAAGCCCCTCCAAAAATAAGCCCCTTAAAAAGACCTTTGAAAAATATAAGCCCCAGGGCTTATTTTCGCAATTTTACAGTATACACATTGCCCAACAGGCATGGCCATCATTGACCCATAAACGAAATTCGGATATATGAAGCACATTTACAACGAAAAATTTGGTCCGGACCAGTCAAAAAAAGTGGTACAGCACCGCTAATTTAAAAGAAATAATGGAGTTTCCACAAGGCTACAGGGACTCACATGTATGGTCCTGTGGAAAATCCAACTTTCAAATAATTTTTTTTTGTAAAGTTACCACTACCTTACCACTAATTATTGTTTGACTGGTGTGGACCAAATTTTTCTGTAGTGTAAACATATATTTTTAACACTCAATATTACTTACCAGCAGTTATCAAAATTAACACCTTTCATGGCATCAAACTGGTAGCGACAGTATACTTTGGTACAAAATGTGCGGTCAGTTGATTCTGGCAAAATAGTGTATTTGTCTTTACAAAATCCTGCAGGATTGAAACAAGGTTATTGTAATTTATCATGAAAGATTAATAGCAGCTGAAAAACAGTGCATATTTTATTTCTTTTACATAAGTACAAAGCGATTACCAGTGAATCCTGATTGAGTTGTCTTGAGAATCCTCATTTCTTTGAGACCACCAGACAGCTTTGGTTTTTCTATGAAAAAAGGTCAGAAGTATTCATTTTATTTTCAAGGTAATCACATTGACATTGCTGGCTTCATTCAAAAGGTACCATTCAAAGTAACAGTCCAACCTCCACAAACGGCCACCTCTAGATCTCTACAATGTCTTCTTTTTGTGGTCCCAGAGGAGAGTTTATACATTGACTTTTGTTTAAACCTCTCTACAACAGCAATGGTGCATCCAGACCTTGAGATGGGGGGGGGGGGGAGGGGGGGCGTTCTCCCCAAAAAAATTTTACGGCCCCGTTTGGTCTAGAAATAAGGGAGGGGGGGCCTCCCCTGGATCCGCCACTGAACAGCCACTTTGTTCTGTCCCCAAGGTGGCCATTGTGAAGAGGTTCAAGTGTAGTGAACAATTCTCAACCGACAAAAGGTTTTTCCTTTATCTAATCCAAAATAGGAAAATGAACATCAGTGCTGCTCTCAAATTAGAGCATTAACTAACAATCAATAACATTTTTATGTCTTACAAATATTTGAAGAAATTAAACTCAAGAATTTAATTAAGGTCTGAAAATAAGATTTTCAGAATAAAAGAACACAAACCTCCTCTAGCATAAGTGACAGAGCAGAATCTTATCACTTCTGGGCTGTAAACAAATGCATGAGCATGCTCTACACCTCCCTGTTTCAAAAGAAGATGGAACACTATAAGATAAGCTGAATTACTTTTCTCATTTCACAACTGATAATATAGTTAGACTTCCTAGCAAAATCTGTGGCAAAAAAATAATGGCCAGAGGACAAACAAGGCAACTTTTTTTTTCACATTAATACCACTTCCTTTGTAACGTACAACCTGAAAACAAGTCTCTAAAAACATCTTTTCCAAAATATCTGTGCAATTATTGTTCACACGTAACATGCATGTTTATTGCGTTAGCAGCCAAAAACTATATGTTTATGAGCTGAGATTTTTTGTTTAGCTCAACATGGGGGTCTTTTTGGTTCGAACCTCTGCCCACTTCCCACAGCACCTAAAAACCCAGTTTAGCTTGACCCCCTCCCAATGATATCAGAATTTCCACTGACAGTGTGCATGGGGTAGGTGGATATTTTCTGGAACCACACAATCCATCACCCAAGGGAGGAGGGTAGACAGAGTATGGGGCAAGGAGCCAGGAGACTCAAGAAAATAGAAGCTGGAGTGCGTGAAGTTACACTATCATTTCTCCTTCTCAAGTGGAGTTGTACATATACTATAACTAAGCATTAACTAACAGAAAAAGCTTATGCAAAGGAGGGGGTAGATAAGCTTTTTGGTCTGATTTTTGATCAAACAACAGAATTAACAGCTAGTATGGTACCTGTTGAAGGCGTCTCCAAGGTGTTTCCTCAATTTCAACAGATACCTGATTAACCTGTATTGCAAAAAAGATACATCACTACTTAAAGATTTGCTAATAACACTTTTTTTGTGAGAAAAAAAAAGACAGTACCCATTATCTACTCAGCAAATTTTTGCACTATTGAACGAAGCACCCAAAATACAATGTGTTAAATACAAAAGATAATCACATAAAAAAAATAACAATACCTGCTTGTGTGTTGATAGGAAATGAGTGCAGATGTGGAGGGCAAAATCCTCAATGGTATTGAGCTGTAAAATCCAAAAATATTATTGCATGGTTATACATGTTGTACAAGTGGTAGTTGTCTAAAATATTCTGGGCCTAAAATAGTGTCCTCCATTAGCACTTGTTTTATGCTTAAAATACATTGACGCTGAACAAGTCATTTTCCCTAGACTTCAGTGCAATTGAGTAAGGTAACCTTACTCAAGTGCAATGAATTCTGGGGAAAATGACTTGTTCAGCACCAATGATATATGTATTTAGTACAAATAAAGTACTAATGAAGGAGACTATTTTTTACATCTTCTACTGGAGTTGAAACCACAATTTTACATGGCCATCTGAGACACATAAAGGCTTAGCCTTTTGCAGGGCAAAGGCAGTACCTTAATATTATATTCATTTCTCAGTTATTTTAAGACCCTGAGTATTGGTCCAGCCCCAGCGATATTCAGGTGTCTAACCAATGGCCCTCAAAATAAATAATATGCTAATTAATCATGTGATATTTTATCAGAAAATGTGTCTGTCTAATAATCTACAGAAATTTTGTGTTTCTGCTCCATACCGTCTGAAAAATTTCCTGTTCACTTGAACATTCTTTAGAAATTCCATCTTTCCATAGAACTTTAACTCCTCTGAAAGGGGACATTGGGGGGTACCCAATTCCACAATACCGTAATAAAAATTGGCAAATACCGAAATACCGTCTTGAAAATGGACGAAATACCGATACCGTATTTGTGATCGGTAACGCTTACTCAAAGTTTTATCCATCTCGCTTGTTTGTTTATCTCAAGCATTTATGCACCAGCAATCAACCTCAGCCACTGCCAGGAAACGTAAGATTACCTCAAACTGATTGGAAAGATTGAAAAGGATGCCCTACCAATTTCATTCATCATAGATTAACTGTCAGAAATTGTGTAATCATTTGCTATTAGTCTAAAGTCTTAAAAATTATGACGTGCATTAGACGGGAGAACGCAATGAACAGTACCACAATTCTGTGTTTTCACTCACGTGGCCAGCATCTATGCAAATTTATTGGAACAAAAGAAAGCGTTTACATAAGAAAAGAGTTCAACTCCCACAGGAATGGTTCGGGACACCAACATGGCCGCCGTTTCATTGTTTTAGGGCACAAATATGGCTGCCATGACGTCATGTGATCTTCTTTTACCGAATACCGTGAGCCAAAAGGATTGAAAACCGCATACCACAGGACCAGGGGCCCGTTTCTCGAAGCTCCCGGTAATTACCGCGCCCGTTAAGCTGTTTTGTTTTCCATTTTAGAAGGGAGTTTTAGAAGTTTTGAAAATTATACAGTAGAGTTATTAGCTAACGAAACAAAATGGACTTCATTAGAGGTCAGAACACACCCTACTTTTCTTGAGACTTTGATTTAAAAATATGATTCCGGGCCCGTTAAGTTAACAGGACTTTCGAGAAACGGGCCCCAGAAACTCATAAGGGGTTGAACCCCTTATGGGTTTCTGGCAGGACTAAATGAAAACAATACTGCACTTTAAAATCAAAATTACCGAAATACCGCTTGAAAAAAGGCTCAATACCGCAATACCGTAACCCCCCATGTCCCCCTCTCCCGAAAATCATCCGGCCCGAAGTCTAGTTTACAGCTGTATTGCGTAAGTCGTGGAGGAGGACAGGGGGGCGGGAGCCCGGGAGAACAGGGGGCGGGAGGGGTACGGGAGACGGGAGAAGAAAGGGCGGGAAGAGGGATCTCTATGATGGCAGGAAGCGGGAGAGAAATTCCAAAAGGCAAGCTTTCGTTAATTGTTACTGCTCATCATCCAGTCAAAGAAACAAACCCAACAACGTTTCTTGACTTCCATTTAACGTTCTCCGAGGCCCTAAATCAAAATTTTAATGCGAGAAAAGTCAAAAAACGTAAATTCGCACTTGGGATAGAAAAAAGAGCATTTTCCGGTGAAACTGGAAACCTTTCCAAGTCGGTTACATCATAGGTCACGAGTCCTCATGAATGAGGTGGCGTGACACATGTACACATGTGTCGACTGTGTAAGTCATGTCAGTGTCTCGTCTGTTTGACCTCTCTCGCAGGTAAAATGTCGTCAAAGACCATTTTAATCGGTCTAAGTATTTTTCAGTGTGGTGTGGAAAAATCCGTACATGGAAGACCTTCCTGGGAGCTCGCTCCGTACGATTGTAGTTTGCAAAACACTAAAGATTTCACGGCGTGGTGCAAACTTGTGTCATTTAACTTGTAATAAGCCAGTAAGAGCACAGCATTCGTTTCTTCAAATGCTTCTTGTTAAAATCGGACATAGATGCATCATTCCGATGTAAAAATGTATGTATAACCGTTAAACCTCCCCGCCGATGTTTGATGAAAGATACAACTTCTCGAGCAAATATGAATAGGTTTGAGATTTGATAACCAGCAAACAATAATACTCCACCAGCACTTGACTGAACGCTTTAAAATGCAAACGGTTAACGAACATGCAATTATTGTCTCGTTGAAGTCAGTTTTTATAGCTTACGACTACTTACGAAAAATAACGAAAACTAACCGCGGTGGATATGCAATTAGTACAATAAGACGCTATGAACTAGACAGGAGTACTGAACTCTACCGTAACGTTTGGCCCTTCGACTTCATTTTGGCATGATACCCGTAATTTCGGGATTCCTAAATGCATGTTAATGCATCTTTGATAACTGCAATAGCTATTACACTGCACAGTGCACTGAGACTATTGTCGCTGTACTGGGATGTCAGATGCGGTTGTCAAACCTAACCAGGTTATTGAAAACTCAGTTTAACTAAGAAAACTGACTTGTAACAATTTTCATCTTTGGCAAATTACCCTACAGCTTTAACACTAAACCCGGGCTTCTGATCTTTTTAATTTACATGATGATGGGAAAAATACAATAAAGGGCGGGAGTCGGGAGACAAAGGAACAAAAAGGTACGGGAGGCGGGAGAACGGGGTACGGGAAGCGGGAGGTTGTCACCCCCCTGTCCCCCCCCCCCCCCCCCCCACTAAGTCATTATTATGATCAACAATTTTCAAAATCAAGTGAATTCGTTCTAGTTACGCGTAGCGCGCGAAAAAAGTAAAAGGGTTGTACAGTAAAATGAATGAATTTACTTGCCTGATGCTGTTTTGCTAAAGCATACACGGTGTTTTTTTGAGTATCGGTAGGTACTATGCTGGCATTGTCGCCGCGGAAATAGTCATCGTAGTTGTTCAACTTCAGCTCTGTAGACACCTCGATTTGCTTAATTCCGTGATATTTTCCACTCCGTCTAATCTTGAGGAGACGAACTCCGGTCTTTCCATAGCCAGTGAAACTGGGATCAATTTGGAACGAGGTCATGTCTAACCACGAGGAACACAACAGTTTCCGCAAGGTCTCCGAAGGTTACATGTAAATTTGGTGTCGAACAAATTCGAGTTAGCCTCGACATGGAGTTGAGGCCTTCAAGGCGCGCTTTCTGAAAAATGGCGGCAAGCGAAGCCATCTTAAGTTCGTGGAAAACTCCGTTTTCTACCCCGATTAGAAAGGACGAAAACGCTTGTCGAGATTTATTTCAAAATTCCGAAAAGCTTCTGGCTTCTGCAGTCTCGATTTGTCGGCTTAAAGGTAGCGTAGAGTGTCAAACCGGTGGTTTAATTACGGTATGCGAGGAGCTTCAAAGCCTCATTCGCTTGGCTTTCACAGGTGAGCTTGTTACTGTTGTTACTCATACTGTTGTGTTTGATGCTCTTCCATCTGACCTAAAACGCTTTTATTTTTATACCTGAAAATAGAAATGAAAGTTTTCGGCTAAAATGCTTGTACAAGTGGAGCCGCTGTAAACAGTAAAACTCCAAAATGGCTGACATGCTTAAGGTTCAAGCACGAAGCTTAAGTTGCTTAACTTGATAAAGATGAGAAACTTATGCTTAGGTTTGTTTCATCAGAATACCCTACTTAGCTGTTTTTCAGAGACCCAGTTGAAGGTGTTAAAAATAACTTTACTTTAGGGCATTGTTTGTAAAACACATTTAATACATAACTTACATGTAACTTTTCATGGTAGAAATTAGACGACTGGAAAAAGATTTTAGTGCCCAAAAAATTCACCTAGAGGACGAAGTAAACTGCTTAAAAGAACGTATCAAGTATCTTGAGGAGGCAAGGGGTACCAAAAATTACACAGAAAAGAAAGAACAAAAAACAGTGTCTGGTGATGAGAAAAATGACTGGTAAGTAAAGTGTACCTATATATATTTACCTGTTAAATCTAGGATTTAATAATCATTTTATGGAACTTCTTTGGGTAAAATTCCGCGGGCGGCGGAGGAGGGGGGGGACTCCCATATAAAAGTGATGGGATGCTCTTTCTTAGGGGTAGAAATTGCAGTTTTTGGTCTCACTTAGGGTGTTCATGATGAAAACCCATTATTTTTGCCCATAAAGATATCGTGTAGGATTATGCATAAAGAATTGTGAAATGCCTAGTTAAATAAAAAAGTAAATGCTGCCATACTGTCTTGAAGCATGGTTTTCTTAAGGGGTCATATAAAGCCTGATCCATGCCCAGATTGTTGTCCTTTAGGGTTCAATAAATTCTAATTTTCTGAGGAGCATCCCCTGTGCTTTTGTTTAAGATTCATCTCCCCTACATGCCCTGGGTAAAATCCTATGCTGAAAATTAACTCCCCTCCTCACAAAAAGTTTTGGGAACGCAGCATGGAAAGAAAGTAGTGCCCGACAGCCCGGGCCTAGTTGATTTTGTTATCAGGCTAGTGAGTTCTGTTCTTAACTTGCCCAACGGGCAAGTGAAGTTTTTTTACAGAAGAACTGTGAAATCAATTCTTCTCACCAAAACATTTTTGGGGCTAGTTGAAATAACGTTTTGGCTAGTAAATGCTAGCTTCAGCTTGCCCGAATGGCAAGTTGTTAAAATGACTTTCTCTGCACCCTGGGAGCAGTTGCTTTGTCAAAAAAAAAAAACATAGTGGAAAATCTACTCCATGGATAACAAAATAGTTATCATTCGTACGCTAATGTTAGGTGGGTTGAGAAAAGATCCATATATTGTAGGAGAGTTGTCTAATGTCATTACCAGTTTCTACAGCCTGTACGTGAACTCCTTATTCAGTTAAAGTGTTTTCCTTCCTTATATCTATTGTACTGTTTCTTTTATGGTGTATAGGACGTGTGGTGTAAAATATGCCAAGAGATGTTCTTTTTAAAATAAAATTTAAAAATTGTTCCTGAAAATGTTGTGCAGCGCATACTGAATATTTGCTTTTATAATTAGTGAATGATTGGCTTTGGAAGGTTTCATTATCATACATTGTTTGTTTCTGTATTAAACAGTAATACAACATAACATAATGATGTATTATATCTGTTGTTATCCTGCAGTCAGGAATCAAAAGAGGCTGTGGAGAGCACTTTGTATACAGATACCAACTATTCACCATCTGCTGAGGATGACAACTTAGAAGAAAGTGATCCCTACATTTTTGAGGTTGGCAATACAGAGGTCAGTGCAGTCCCTGTTGAAGATACTCTCTGTCTCAAAGACAAGAAGGTGTCAAATTCCCTACGGGAAAACAAAAAATTGAATTCCAACAAAAGATTGAAAAAGCTGTCTTCTAAAAAATCTGGTAGTCTGTCTACCGTGATAAATGGAAGCGATGGAGCTGACCAGCAAATTGTCTCAGCAACCTCAAGTGTCCAAGAAATTGTTGCCGAAAATCAATGTAGAAGATCTGAAAGCACTGAAAAATCATCTTACACTAAAAGTGATGATCAAAACAATAGAAATCGAAAGAAAAGCTCAAGCAATGAGGAAGCAGCAGAGCCAGAAGAGTCCAGTTCCAAATGTAAACCCAAAGGTTCAAAAAGAGCCTCTTCCAGAAGTAAAGAAATGGAAGAAAGCAATGAAGTGTCAATGGATGTCGAGGTAGCACAAGTTGAGACTACTAAGGAATCTGAGACAGTGTGTACAGAAGAAGTCCACAAGAACAACAAAGATAAAGCTAAAGTGAGGAAGAAAAAATCCTCAAAAGATCACGTACATGCAGATGATGAAAATGAGCAGGATGACCTTAAAGAGTCCAAGAAGACCAAGAAAAAGAGATCTTCTGCAGCTGAACAAGAATCTGATGATGTGTTCCAGGCTGAAAGCAATGGTAATAAATCCAATGTGAATACTGAGCCAAAAAACGAATCCCCTGTCCTCAAAAAACCTAAAGAAAGTTTAAGCAAGAAACTTTCTTGTGGCAAAAAGACAAAGGCAGTTTTTGAGGAGAGTGTGATCAAAGCAAGTGAGGAGATTGAAGATGAGAAATCTGAAACAGAATGTGCTTCTGCCAGTGACACTGATGGTACAAACAGTAATTCCATAAACAAACAGTTACCAGATGAACCACTGGGAGATATGACCTTCCTCATCAATGTCAATTCTCAGATCTCCGTCTTTGTATCCAATGGCTCACTAGAAGAATGCGAGCTACAGCCCATGACTGCCCGGGAAAGAAATGATGTCTACAAGATGGCTCAGCTGTACAAGCTCCGCGCACGTATTGGCACAAAGTCTGAGAATAACCTAACAACAGTGCGCCTGTCCAAACAAGCCGATACAAGGATGCCAAAGCCTGGTAAAGTTGATTGCTTACTAAGTGAGCTCAGCATGGCTGCACTCAAAAAGGGAGTTAAAGATATCCCTAAGAACCAAGGCAAGCGAAAATATGCTGCAGTTGCAGATGGAAGTGAGTGTTCTTTGCCTACAGCATGTACAGATGATGATCACGACCAAGAAGGTCCTCCAAGGAAGAAAATTACAAAACTTTCAAGGGCCAAGAAGGTTAAGTCTTGAAATCTGCTGTTTTGTACACATTTGTAGCACAGTTTCATTTGTTACAGTGATCTTTAGCCTACAGCTGTAGTTATACTAATCCAATCAACTTAACACTGTTATTGCCAACGGAAAGCACTTTGAATATTACATGTAATTATTGACCTTCTCTTAATACCAATGACTTGCATCATTCTTATGCATCAACCTATTATACTCTTAGAATGGATCATGTCTTCATATAAAACTGTTATAGTCTTTTAAAACATTTTAAAGGTGCTTTGTGTATGTAAGTCTTATTTTCAACAGTTTCAGTGAGACAATTATTTTCAGTTACATTTTTAATGATGTAATTTGAATAAGATTAATCTGTCCATTGGAGCGATTTTGCACATACGGAACTGACTCTAAAGTCAGTGCTTAAAACAATAGGCTATGTAAACAAGCTGACCTAGATGTACCGGTACATGTGAACGTAATAGGTAAGTTTCTTTATTTCAAAATGATGATTGCCTACAATATAGAACATTGCAGTCCGCATTATGATTGAGGTTACTCAAATAAAACAAATTCTGCTAGCCAAACTTCAATATAGACCATTCATTGATTGAAATTTGTCATAAATGGGAAGCATTATATTTTTGCAAGGGGTGGGGGTGGAAAAAGAGGAGAGCATTTGAGTCTGAAATTTCAACTTCAGGTTCATACACTCCTTTAAAATTTTTAGCCAGCTTTACAACCGTTCTCCACATCAGAATTTCCAATGATTGTCTTTATCAAGTACAGCATACATACTGTATGTCGGAAATTTTTTTGGAAAAATGAAGTCATTATCTTGTGCCTTTTCAAAGGCACTGCACATATCTGCACTAAGAGTCTTTTCTCGTCAACTTTAAGAATTATAACATTATTTTGGGATCAATGAATTTTAATAAACATTTGATCAAATGCCTTTGTCACCTGTGATCTTTTCCATAAAAAAAACGTAAGTTATAGACAACAACAACCATGAGAAAAATCATTTGAATACAACAGCAACCATTATTAAGGTGTGTTTTTTCTGTGGTACACCAGCATCTCAACTCAGAGAAACTGAAGTGAAACTTTGATATTTTAACCCGCAGAATGCCACTTTACAACAGTACAACTCGTTATTGGGTGATCCAGTTGAGGAGGGAAGCCACATACACTCAATTTTTTTTTTCATCACACCTTTGCTTTAAAAAATGCACCTTTTTTAGTGTCAATGTACTTAGCACAAAGGTACTAATTAAGGACACTATTTTAATGTCTCCTACCGGAGACGGGGCCACCATTTTATGTGGTCATCAAGCCACATGAAGGTCTGGCTGATTGTATGCAGGGCAAAGGTAGTAAGTACCTTCATTTCTCAGTTATTTCAGTGAGTATTAGTCCGGCCTCTGGAATTGAACCCCTCACCTCCTGCTCTGCAATCAAGCACTCTACAGAATGAGCTGATTATCCTGCTGCAGTTAGTGTAAAGAGACAACATGTCACTTTTCATCATTTATTTCAAAAACACAATTGCTTTCACCTTTACGCTCCATAATATTGAAGTCCTAAGAGTGATCAGTATCTATTTTTTCCTTAGAGTGTCGCCCAGTACTTAATGAAAATGTTAAGGTCATGGGAATTAGTTCTCATCGCACAGAGTAAAAATAATATTCTCTTGATCATGAAACAAATTCTTCTCATCAGCACCAAAGAAAATGTATGGGGAACAGTGAGGAGAATATGAGTGTTGATATCAGGGCTGAAAATGTCAACATGACAGTCATCTTAATAATTTAACCCCTTGCCTACCAGAGTCAAATACACCCAGCAACTGGCAGCCATTTCTCACGACCAGAGTTCATTTATTCGAGACAACTTGTACAACCGGACATATATATACATCCTCAGTCACTGAGTGACTTCAAGCAGGACGTATATAAACATCCTTGGTAGGCAAGGGGTTAATAATGGCTAAAGAGTCTCAGTCATTCATCTAGTGCATGCACTATCACTTTAATCCCCCAAACCCTATTTTCAAAGTAGGAATTCTCCTTCCTTACTTCCATGAAATTGCTACAGAACTGACAGGTATTTGTCAAGAAAATTCTTCTTGTTTGATCACTTTTTTAAATTCCTATAACCTCGTATTGGTTAAGCATTGATCTTACCAGGAGAAATTGGATTCTGATCACTCTTGGGGCTGTAAGAGAAGAAATAAAGTTTTTTTTCTTAAATTTCTAATTCTTTTAAATGACAATAAAGATTAGTTTATTGAAAGCTAATTATCCTCAATGTATTGAATAATGCGTAGCCGGCAGTTTTTTGGTGCTTTTTACATTTGTGTTTTGTAAAGTAAAGGATTCAGCAGTGCAAAAGCTAAAGCGAGATCAAACAGGAAAATGATGGTGGAGGGGTAAGGAGAAAAACACACCAAAAAAACCCCTGCTTGCACTGAGGCTAAATGATATGAAAAATGGCTTAAAGGTTTGTCACTTTAAAATCTGAACTCTTGTTACACAACTTAATAAAAAATATATATCTATATTTAAATTTGACCTAGGGACATGCCTTCAAATAGAATAGAATAAAAAGCCTGAGTAAAATTATAAGAACCCTTCCCTAGAGTAACAAACAGGGCTCACTATGACTGGGCAGGAATTTCAACAATTCAAAGTTATTGTTGCTTCCACTCCAGTAAGCACACAAATAATAAAACGATGTCCCAGCCTGAGTGGAAAATAAAGTAGAGAAGTTTGACGTCACAAAAATTTATTTAGAAAGAATGAGATAAAAACTATGAATTTGCAAATAAACTCGGCTACAAACTGGGGATAAGATTTAAGCAATGTTATGCTCTGATGACCCATATACAAATCCCTATAAACTTGGCTTAGAGTCCATGTAAATTTTAGAAAGATTTGTTGCTTATATTACACCGGTAATTTGCTGCAACAAGTTGCACTTTGGTAAATGGAAAGTCTTCATTTTGTTCTTTCTGATTATCCCACCCAGTCGGATCATTTCTTGAGCACCACCAGTTCTCCACTCTATTACATATAAATCAATGTTTCAATTTCTGTCACCCCAAACCTGGAAGTGGTACCTTTGTTCACCAGAATATGGGAACAGTCTTTAAAAAGGCTAAAGAAATCATAAAAAAATCCTAAATTATTACCTTTCGTAAAATCCTAAACAATGAATAGTACTATACTTAAGAGGTTTTATTTGAAAAGTAACAATCTTGCCATAACAAGTCATAATTTAGGATTAAAAAGGTTAACTAATTTCGATCTTCCTTTATAAAAAAGTGTTACACTTACTTCTGTTTTTGCAGATGATACTAATAAACAGAATAACACTAGAGTGAGGCAAATCCTCATAATACCCATGGTACTAACTAAAAAATTGTTCACAATTGCTTTAAAACAAAAAATATGTTTTCAAGAAAAAAGAGTTAGAAAAGATCAAACGTTCATGCATTTGACCACTGCTTTAAAGCAAAACATGGTACTTACATCTTCCACCTCTTATTACTCCTTAAGTATTAATATTTAAAATCAGGATGTGACTCTTTAGTTAATCTCATCAGTTCCTTCTGTCTGTCCTTGTAAGGCTGTTTCTCCTCAGGTTTCATTCTTCGCCATGCCTCAGCAAGAAGGGTGCTGATCTTGCGATTATCCTTGCCTGGATACAGCCGCTTGAATAAGCCACGGTACTCTCTACTAAACAGTAGGAATGAATTCATTGGCCTCTTAACATGTGGAGTCATTTCATCAGTTTTGACTCCTTTCACTGCACATTCAACCTCCACTGGTTCTTCTGATTCCTTGCTTCCCACTTCTGAGGTTGGCGAAGGTAATGTAACTGGAACACTGTCGTTGATGACAAGTTCTGGAGTGCCTGGGAAGCTACTGGATTCATCAGAAATCGTGGACACCTCATTGGCTGGATCAGTGGTGTCAGAAGGGCCATCACTGAGATTGATCATCAAGTTGTCTTGCAGTGCAGCCTTCACATCTTCCGTCTTGAGCCCTTTTTGCAGATAAGCTTCTCGGATGTCTTCTTGTAGCTGTATGATACGACTTATTGCCCTTTCAAGTATTTCCTTCCTTGATGGGCGGTTTCTTTTTAGTTCCACCCATGGCAACATGTTACTCAGGTGTTCTAGCTTGTCTCTAATAGCTTTTTCTCTCTTTCTTTGCCTGCAAATACATTATGGTCAAAATGTTATTTACTCTTAAAAGATAGTGATAGTGCTCAGTAAAGCTACTCTAAAACTTAAGTTTAACTAATGTTATCAATGTATGTATGTATGTTCAAAACAATCCGAAAAGTTATTGCCTGCCCACTGCTCAAGAGCAAGTAAGTGTACTCCAAGTAACTTAGTCCATTCAACATTATAGCTGGTGTCCAGAGGGCCCTGAAGTTTATCATCCATGAGAAAGGCTCCTGAATTATTAATTTGATACAACTTTCATGTGACAAGCACCTTTTTTATGTTCTTCACAATTAAGTGACGTTTAAGTGGTATGGGTTTAGTTGTACTGGTCATGATAAGTCACAGGGCATTAAATTCAAGATATAAAATTAATATTTCAGGAAAGAAACTGCATATAAATCCAGATTTAATGTGATGCTACCCAATTAATCTGCCGTACGACTTACATGGCTTTTTGCTGCAAATAGTTAATTGGATCTACTTTCTTCCTTGGCTTCTTGCACTTCTTCTTGTCCTGACTTTGAGTATCTGAAGATAACTTAGGCCTCTTTAATTTCCAAGGGGTTTGAGTCCTCACCTCTGTTGATAGAAAATTAGCAAATTAATGTTGTAATGACCATGCTTAATGGCACAAGCTTCAATAGAAACTGTAGCACGGTTAGCATAACAATTAATTAATTGTCCTGACGAAGATCTAGCAATGACAGGATCTTGTTACTAAGGTGGTAAGTCTGGAAATGCCTCTCTATATTAACTGTAAGTATTTAGTGAAAATTCGGGTAGTACATTTTCACTAATTTAAACCTGTTTTGAGACAAAGGTCATAATATATACCAACTCTCCTGGATTATACACAAGTCTCCTAACTATGGACCCAATCTCTCCAATAAAAATTTTCTGTGGTACAGTTTTGTATTGAGGCTAGCCCCCCTCCCCACACCCTCAAAAAAAAAAACTTTCTATAGTACAGTGTTCCTGGCATATTTTAATGTATTTCATCAATAACTAGGCTACTTTGCTACAAAAGCATATTTTGACAGTCTGTACTTCATGTAAGACTTTGCATAATGTGCTGAGCCACACCCATGGTATAATACATGGGGACTGGGTCAACTTGTGTTTATGGGGTATGGAGAGGAAGGGCGGAGGGTACTGCAAAAGATACATGTCTAACCACATTTTCTTAGGGCTTGTTTCATTTCCAAAACCACATATTAAAAGTGAGAAAGGATAATAGAGAGGTTTAGATTCCCTAAGACAAGGACAACTACAAGAATTAGATTTTCCCAATACTAAGTAGTGGGCGCATGCGAACCAACATCATTTTGGCAGGAAAGTGTGATAGTCATCGTCATTCTACTATGAGTTTTAGTGAGAACGTCATAATGGTGAAAACAAGTTATCAAATCATTTAGCGATCGGAAAAGGGCTTTACCTCCTTGAACATAAATATGCAAACTAACTTTTGAGGTAAAAAAAGTACAATGATACTTTCCAGGGTGGTTGTTTTTAGAGGATATAGGCAAGAAAACTTAAAATTAAATGCTGTCCCCATAGGCGTCCTCTTCCTCGAATCTAAAGCTCTCTAATTTCACACGTCAGATACCTTTACCGTGAAAATTTGCAGCAGTTTTGCTTTCTTGTCTTATTTTGGCAGGAATACTGGAACTGAACTGCATCTGAGGCTGACACTTTTCATATCCTGATGTGGCTTAGAGTTTGAAAAAAAAATTATGAGTAGTTATTATGATTGAGGGAGTACTAAATTCTTGTAGTCATGACACTATATTTACTGTATTTTGGCATTTTTCACAATAATTATTTAACTTAACTCCTCCAAAAAAAAATTCAAACTGCAAATTTACACTTAATAACCAACTCTTATAAACAACATACCTTTTCGGTCAAAACCAGTACTTTGATTTTCTTGTTTTTTTGTGGCAGCCGTGTTTGCACAGATCTCCAAGTAAGGCTGACATTTTTTATATCCTGATGAGGCTTAAAATAACATAAACAACAATCTACTTCATATATAATCATGAGTACTGCCATTATTGATAATAGAGGTATTTTTTAGTTAAGTACTGTGTAGGATATAAATACATTTTCTGACAAACTAGTAAACATTTATTTCAATGGCATTTTTCACAAATTATTTGTTAACTTTGTCATTCCAGGAAATGAAATGTTTAGACCTCAACCATACCTGGTAATTACCAAAAACTCAATCAGTATTAAATGAGGCATAGAAAAAAAGTTCTTTTACCAAATTCTGTACTTGATGTTACTTTGGAATCTTGTTCAATGATTTCACCTTCTTCATCAGCAGTTCCAAACTATATTTACAAACAAGAAGTTCAAAAATTATCTTTCTTAAATTCTACAAGAATCATGTTTCTTATATACTCATGAGTGTCTTAGTCGACCCCAACTTCCACTCCTGGATCATGCTATGGAGAAATAATTTAAAATTATGCCACTTTAACTTTACAATCTGTGGATGAAATCCCATGGTGTTACCATTGAAATGAATCCTCATTGGCATGAGAACGTTTGCAAAGTACTATTTATTTCTTATGATTTTACAAAAAGAAATTTGAAATTTTTCTGACTTTTTCTTTGGCCACTTATACAGGAATGAAAGGATTCCCAATGACATTAACAATATTTTGATAACTTTACCTCATCTATCAGTGGTGAGTCCCCTGGATACCAGAAATCACTACTCTGAAGACTATGCCCACTGCAAGAAAAATATATCTATTAATTTACATTAAGCCTCCTTAAAATTCCACAGTGCTGTTTTCATTATGACATCTACTTAAAAATTTAATTAATCTACCTTTTCCCACAAATTGTGCAACTGCCAGTGTAGAATTAATTCTCAGCATGTCAGAGCCGGGTTCCTTCATAACCTTGAGGGAGTATCTCCTGACTAAACCTACATTTTAGCAGTTTTACAGATGTTCCTAGATGATTCGTTTACTTGCAGAAAGGAAAGATCTGCTCTGTTTTACTCTGTTCATCCACAGAATGATACATCAAAACCTCAAAACTCTTTTGACTGCTAACTATATATTCTTTTAGCTGACTAATTTGTGCCTCTGAAACATTTAATAGTTTCAATATGCACATGACGGGCTTAGGCTACAAAAAAAATTCTGACCAGGAGGTCTTCTAATCTCGTACATTACTTGTCACCGCCTGCCGGAAACAATCAATAAAGCCCTTTTTTTCTCTCAGTATCTTGTTTCATTTGTTAGATTTACTGAGGTTGTCGCGTGTGAATATTTCGCTAAAGTTTCTGTCGCTTTACTGTATAACGCTGGTTGCATTTGCGAAGCTATGAGCAAAATGGCTAGATTTCTAATTACTTCTGGCAAGTGTTAAATCTACTTTAATTTAACGGGAAGATGCCGGCAAAACGAATTCGTTTTAACCTACGTCAAGTTCGACCACTACACTGCTAAACGAGAGTGGCAAATTATTTCTGTAGGAAATCCTTACTTGGTTATCGACTTTGGTAAGTTTAGCTTTGTTTAGCCGAACAATTGATGGTAAGTCGTGATTTTTAATATTTCGGTTTTTTGTCGATGAAAAATACCGAGAAAAAATATCCAGCGGAAATCATTTTTATCGCACATGTTTTCTGATTATGTATTTCACATAATTTTTGATAATGTATTACAAAACGATTCTGTCCAGATTTCTCGATATTTTATCAGTTTCACTCTATCACACGCTGCCCAACAAACGATCGCTAGCCTCTAGCAATTTGATGCCGGCTTTCCTATTTTGCTTTTTGCATTTTGACTGATTTTGATCACCGTCTCATGAAAGTGCTTTTAATTATTTGTGGCGGGAAATATGTACCGCGCGCGTTTGTTTGGCGCCCAGATCATTGACATCAGTGGAAGAGACTCCAGACAGGTAAGAAAACTTAATAATTATATCAGTAGCATTTGATGTTTAAAATTATAATTCTGGATTATTCTATTCTAGTTCAACACTCGAGAGTGTCAGCTCTTTTCTCAAAATATTTCGTAGACAAGTAGCCTCGCTGGGTCATGCAGGGTCCCCTTGTTTCCTGAGCTTTTGTTATCTGCGTTGCATAGTATTAACCTGTAGTATCCTGGGTAGTGTATACCTGAAATCTACAGTTAACTCGTAAAAATGCTCTAATCATTCCTGTAGTATCCTGGGTAGCGTATACCTGAAATCTACAGTTAACTCGTAAAAATGCTCTAATCATTCCTGTAGTATCCTGGGTAGTGTATACCTGAAATCTACAGTTAACTCGTAAAAATGCTCTAATCATTCCTGTAGTATCCTGGATAGCGTATACCTGAAATCTACAGTTAACTCGTAAAAATGCTCCAATCATTCCTGTAGTATCCTGGGTAGCGTATACCTGAAATCTACAGTTAACTCGTAAAAATGCTCTAATCATTCCTGTAGTATCCTGGGTAGCGTATACCTGAAATCTACAGTTAACTTGCAAAAATGCTCCAATCATTCCTGTAGTATCCTGGGTAGTGTATACCTGAAAACTACAGTTAACTCGTAAAAGTGCTCTAATCATTCCTGTAGTATCCTTGGTAGTGTATACCTGAAAACTACAGTTAACTCGTAAAAATGCTCTAATCATTCCTGTAGTATCCTGGGTAGTGTATACCTGAAATCTACAGTTAACTTGCAAAAACACTCTAATCAATGCTGTAGTATCCCGGCTAATTTATACCTAAAAAATACATAACATTGACTTGTTTGACTTATGGAGGTGATAATCTTATTCAACTCTTACTCTGTTTGAATATTCATGGTCAATTAACCGCTTTCTCTCAATCCATTTTATTTTTTAGGCCGCGCTCGAACTTGATTTTGGCACGAGTGTTGCCTTAACAAAGCGGAGTAAAAGAGCAGTATAAGAACATGTATTGCAGTATTTTGTGTTAGTGATCTAGGAACCACTGAGTTTGGCGATTTTGCGATAATGACATATCGCCAGGACTATTTCATTTGCTTGATATAAAAGCAGTACAAAAAAAGTATTAAATTATATTAATTGTTGTTTCTGTCGGCTTTATAAGGATTTGATGCCTTTACATACTGATACAGGACCATAAAGTACTTAGCGCGTTTGTTAAATTTGGTAATGTCAAATTAGAGTATAAGGAGCTACTTTTACGAATTTTGCGAAAAACATTTTCCCGGCCCTTTAGGAAGCGGCTTAAATAGTTTCAAAGTTGCAGGGCAGTCACAAAACTGAATTCTTGAGTTTACCTCCGTTTCATACTATAATTTACTGCCCGAGACTGAAAAGGCGCGATGTAAAATCTTTATGCCGTTTTATTATTACCAAAATAGTAAGTGCCTTGGAAGAGGGTTAGCCGAGCAGAAAAAGATTTAAACCTTGCTTTAATCGGATATTGCGGTTACTTTCATTTCAGTTTATGGTAGCTTGAGTTACTCTTTTGTGGGCAATTTACGGAAGTCCTAGGGTATTCAGCCGACACCTCAAGAGCCTAAAGCTGTCATACCTTGGTTTTGAATTACTTATGCAAATTAGGTGGCTGCACATTGAATGTGCAGCCAGCTAATTTGCATAAAAATTTTTCGCGCTTCAAAGCTCGTCATGAATTAAAATTGATAGAAATTGAACAAGTCTGTGGAAAGTGGGTGGCAGACCTACATGGTAGTTGGATATTTTGGGTAATGGGCAATTTGTTGTATTGTCAATTTTTTTAACTTCTCTATAATATCTGTAAGTTGAAAAATTCCCACATTATCAGTTTTGAGGTTTTTCCAACAAAAGCTCATAAGCTGTAGAACATTACATATGTCATTAGGATACTAACAAATTATATTCAGATCACAAATAACAATAGCTTTTGAAATTTCTTTTAAAAAGTCCCCTTCAGTAGTCCAGGGCAAATAGATTTTTCCTCATGGGAAGCTTAGTCATCATCCTCTAGCAAAATCATTTACTAAGGCCTGCAAACGAAATACGAGAGCTGCATGCCCAAAAGACAAGCTCGAATTCCAGTTTTTTTTTAGTCCAGATTCATCTACCTATAGGGGTTATAAAAAGACAGTACTTAACATCAAAAACACAAAGTTGATATTATTTGTACCTTAGATTTTGTGTTGGGACAGCATGCTGCCAAGTTTGTGGGAATGTGTAATGATGAAGAGAGTAAGGAGTGGCTGTTGTCACTGGCAACACTGAGCCTAACTGACACTCCTGACCAATATTAACAGCAGGCTCAAAACTCCAAGAAGAGGGAAAAATTCTGTTTTCTGGAGACAGGGCTGCTGGCCAGTCTAAATAGGGAGATAAAAAATGCAGTTTGATTACCACTGATAACAGGGGACAATATATTTAATAAAGCTTTAACAAGTGTAATTTACAAGTGTGGGTATTGTTTTTGGACCCTCAAAAACAATAGCTTTAATTGTAAATTACACTTGTAAAAGTTTTATAATAAATTTACCTCAGAAAACCTTACCTTAAAAGTATTTTATATCACTTCTGTAACTAGAATATCCTTCAGTCTGAATAAGAAATGCCAAAAGCTAGGCTGACCTTGCTGTTCGTCTTTTATTTAATATTGTAAGGGGTATGCTAGCTTCCATTACATTTCACAGATACCCAGACATACAGAGATTCTAGAAATGGAAGACAAGTCCATTTGCTGCCAGATTTCCCCAGCAAATTTTTTGCAACCTAAAATGAATTGCTGAATGCAGTGAACTGTGTTGCATAAAGTTCAACTTAATTTTGCCAGGTATCAAGCTTTGTTGGCTGCAAGGATGGTATAACTTGTTTCTTAAAAGAAAGTTCTGGGTTTGGACTAATTAAGGAGACCTGAGGACTAATGCTGTATCCATTCAAATGGGACATGAGGTGTAAAGGAACTACTTCTATTTTGTCCTTAATTTTCCACCCCTATTCATGCTATTTGCTGGCTCCTTTTAAATGAGCAGAAAGAAATCTCAGCTTTATTTGCAAATAACAAGTCAGTTCTTTGAACACATTAAATGGGAATGCAACAATTAATAAATTGTTCAGCTCGATCTCAAAGTTTTTGTTCACATGGTGGCTGGAAATTAGCTCAAACTGATTTCTGATGAATGCCTGATTCTCCTCTCAAATTGCCTTGGGTTAATTTGTAAGACAAAGAGAGTGTTAAGAGCTAGAGACACTTGAGACCTTTTCCACACTCTGCTTTATTTTTCCATCTCTCTCAAGTCAGAGCTGGCGCTAATTAACCTTTTTGCTTCTAGACCATGTTATGGCAAGATTATTTGTCACCCTTCTTGAATCAGTGGACAAAATCCTACGATGTTACCATTCAAATGGATTTCTTTGACAGAATGTTTGCATAATAATACTTCTTTCAATGGATTTTGCAAAAAGAAATTTGACCTTTTTTGTGAATTTTCTCTTTTGGAATTTTGTTTGAGTGATCAGAGGCCTTAAAGGGCTTAAGGAAATAGGTAATCTGTTACATAAATGTTTATTATAACCCCAGTTTGAAGAAGAAGAGAATCAGAAAGAAGAATCAGGGTTATAGTTTTTTCTTTACTAGATCTATAAAATCTTAAGAAGCAATCGATGACAGGATAAGGTGTAGATCGGGGGAGTTACCATACCTTTTCCTGAAATGACTGAATCGATGACAGGATAAGGTGTAGACACTCGTGGCTGATAAGGAACTGGCGCAAACACTCCACTGTGTGAGTCCATTATCATGGTGTGGGGCGTTGGTGAAGACAAGGGAGATGAAAGGATTGCCTCAGGACACTCAAATGATATTGGTGAGCTTACAAAGTTATACTGCTGTCAGAAAAAAAGAAAAAAAGACATTGGTGTCTTTGACATGATACTTGAGGAACCTTTGTTGGCAAAGTAAGGTAACGGCAGCATGATTCTGACTGCTGTGGGGTGGATCAACTTTTATAGTGCTCATAGACGAAATCAAAGAGAATAGCCTTTGCACTAGAATCCTTCTAAAGACAAGATCATCTTTATGTACAGCTTTGAAGTATATGCATGCAGCTAAAACCTTCTTGGCAGCAAGGATCATCCATTCTCCAAGGCTAAGTAAAACTTCAACCTTCAAAAAGACTCAATGGTACTATGGACACTTTCCATATCAACAGACCACCATGAGGTGGGTACTGCCTCATGATTAAATAAAACCAGCCACATTAAAATTATAACACTTTTTTCAGCCGGTTAATTTCAATGTGCACATGGATACTGCAGTTATTCCCTGAACGAAATGAAGATTTTCATTTTCAGTGATAGATGGTCTCTTCTTAGGACCCTATTGGAAACGTGGTATAAATTTCGTACTGGTCTGATCTAGACCCACTTAGTTTAAGTGTGAGGGCTTATACAAGATATGCACCATCCAACTAACAAGCCTGAAGGACATAATTTTAACATATTTGGGTTTGCATGAACATTTTCGGACAAAACAGCATAGGAAAATTAAGATCTTGTTCTTGTTTTCCACTACTGATAGACATGGAGCTAAGGAGACATTTATGTTTCACGGTGGGGAGGAGGGGACACACAAAAACGAAAAACCACCAGTCCCCTCTGGGGAGACAGATTAAAAAAGTGTAATGACTTTTATCACTTCCCTCAAAAACAAGAAGTTCATGATGAATGTGCAATCACAACAAAATCAAGGACCAATTAAAGGGGCATGGCTTGCGAAAAATATTGATGTTTTCCTCTTCGATCTCCAAAAGATCATGTCTAGAGTTTTATGTGCTTCTTGTCTTGTCCAATTCGAATCGAGTTCTGTAACGCCGAATTGGGTTGTTGTTTTTAGTCGGATCTGATTGAACGAAAAGAAGTATTTAAAAAATTATCTTATACTTGCCACTGTAAGTTGTTACGGAAAAACAAAGTGAAGGTTTCTTTTTGGAGGATATTGTTCAGTCTCGTCTCAGAATTGAGTATACTTACGATAAAAATTGACAGTCTGCCGACCTAACACCGTGAGTACATCGACTTCTACTCGAAAAGTGATAAGAGCAAAAAAAGAGTATAACGTTAACTTTGATCGAATTCTTTCTAGCTCTGTAAAATAACAAAACTGTTTTGAATATCCTTCAGTAAAATATCAGATCTCAGAATATTCAGATATCAGAATAATCGAGAGTCATTGCCTGCACAAACACTCCAGATTCAGATCCACTGGATGTCCGGCAAACTTCTACTGTACGATTCATTTCCTTTTAACAAGACAATTTTAAACACCTTTAAATCATGTCTGAATGGCAACGTGCCAGTATATACCATCTACCAAACCAAACGTAAATATTAAATGTCTCGAAACCGCCCGATCTTTTATTCGAGAAGGTTTTTCAACCGCGCCCCGCTGTTTGTATACTGATGGTTGATGATATCACAAGAAAGTCGGTTGCGCTTTATTTCTAGTTTGATAAATTTAAATTTGACGAACTCGGCATTTCAAGAAAATATAAAACCAAGGGTTGTTTCGCTGAGGCTAGATCGTCTCATAAACAAGTCAAGGCTATCGCTATGGTTATGCGAGTTTAACTGAGGGCTTTTCCTGGAAATACCCGCCATTTCTTCACTTTCGACCTTTCCTCAAGTTTCCACGAAAGATTGCATAAAAACGAATCGATACTCAAAAATAAGTCTATAACACTAGAAACATTGCCACACGACAATGTGTTATCGTTAAAAGAGGAAAATTCACCACTTATTTGACCTACCATCTCTCCCGCTTGCTCCATCCTCCAGATCTGTGCAGGCGATCAGGGTTGTTGGTTTCAACGGGGATGGAGGCGTTTCGCGTGGACATGAGGGTGGGACATGTAGTTACTTTGACGGGCACCTGTCAATTTGTCTCACATTGCCAGGATCGAGACATCGTGGTTCACCAAAAAAGGGCAAAAAAAAAGTGCAACAATCCCTTTCGTTCATCTGCAAATCGCTAAATTGAGGGTCTTGTAGAGAACAAAAAAAGCCGTGGTTACCTCGAAAGCTAAGCTCCTCTGACCACCGTACACTTCTATCCACGACGTTAATTTTCTTTTTTCCTTCTTCTTCTCCTTTATCAGTGTATTTCTACCTTACTAAATATAATGTAACTATTTTATAAAAGTGTGAATAAAATTGAATTGAATTGAATTCAACATGGACAGTAACTATAAAGACCAATTTTTATTAGAGAGCATGAGGACACCGCTTATAAATACAAAACCCTTTCTGTAGGATCTTTAAACTCAGTCGAGATACAAAAGTCCGGATTTTTTTCAGGATTTTTAAAGGCAAATGGGATTTTAAGAAATTTTTAGAAAATTTTAGGATTTTAATGTTCAGAAAAAAACTGTTATTATGCCACATGAACAGTCAAGCTCTACTAAGTTCTTATTTGTCGTTATGTATCGGTCAAATCGAAGCTTCAAAATGCCCCCCCCGGGCATACCCCGGGCATTTGACACCTTTGCCGTCCCGGGGAGGAGGAAATTTGATTATCAGAGTCTTCCAGGGGGTGGGGAATTTGATCCCCATGCTTTAGGGGTGAGGAATTTGAACTGCACCCTCGATTTCATGTAAAATCATTGGCGTGGCGAGCTATCCGATGGGGGACGAGGTGTTAGAGGATTTTCGTGGAAATTAAAGATTGTGCCTTTGTGGCCAATTGGTTACGAGGAAAGGGCTTAAACAAGCTTTGTGCCGTATTTGAAGTATTTAAATTTTAAAATTTTTAATATTGGATTCAGGCTTTGAATGTATGAACGTATTTTATTGTTGTCCTTACAATGAAATACAATACCTATACCGGCGATTCAAGTAACAATATAAAATAAAATAAAAAGCTCAGGTCAACTACTTTGACCTACTGCAAGTATGTTAATTAATAAGGTGAGCGATGATGCATGTCAGTGAAATGGTCATGATGTAGTAATCTCAGTAGGTGGGATCTTTTTTTATAGAACGCTTTGTATGTTGCATGACGAAGAAAAGCTGAGCATTCAGTGACCTTGTAGCAGCGATTTCCGCCGCTTTGCACGAGACTTTTGTTCGTAGTAAATACACTAACAGTGTTTCTCAGTTTTTGTTATATTTATAAAGATTTTGTTCAACAACTGAAGGCGTTTCCGCCGTCCTTCTGTCATTTTTGTCCCTGTGAAATGTCCCCGGGGTGGGGGCCGTTTGACCACCTGAATGGACCCTTAAGTGTGGGGCATTTGAAAGGCATTTTGGCCCAGGTAGGGGGGAATTTGAACAATAATTTTCACAAAAGTCAAATCCCCAGGGGGTTGCCGATACATTATCGTTTGTTTGAAGGATAAATACGTAAACGTGACAAACCACTTACATTGTCCAGTAAATAAATAATCATTCTGAATCAGTTTGAAGGTGTTTGTACGCAAGTTGACCACAGGACCTGTGGTAAATTTGCACAGGTCACAAAAATCCCGCATTTTATGCAAATTATGTGATTATTTCGAAAAAAATTGGGATAAATAGGGATTTTTAGAATGAATTTCGAGATTTTTAGAGATAAAATTGGCATTTATAGACTTTTTTGGAGTATTTTCGGATAGAATTTTAGGCTATTTTCGGGATTTTTGTATCCAGGCCTACTTTGAACTTAATTGCTCGGTTATTCGGTTTTTCCTGCCACAATATTATTAAAGGGATTTCGACTTGGCTTGGCACTTGACAAGCACTTGAAGTGCACTCAGCTTTTTAGTGAAAAATGGCGTTCACACTAAAGTTAAAGTGAGCAATTATCGTACATGTGCGTCTGCGAAGACAAGAGCCGTAGAATATATTGCACAGCGTGATTTTCCGTTTATTGACAACAGTTTTATTGAACAGTGCCAAAATAAAAGGATAGCAATGCGACAGATGCTTCCCCTTCTTCGATGTTCTAAAAGCTCTCCTTGCCTGTATTTGAGCTCGTTGCTTCAAGTATTCAAAATCGTATTCCGTGCAGATTGTGTATTCTTTCCGTAAAATTCCGAAAATAAGCCCCGGGGCTTATATTTTTCAAAGGCCCTTTTTGAGGGGCTTTTTTTAGGGGCTTATATTCGGAGGGTCTTATCTACGGAGGCAAATTTGCGTTTCAAAATCGATTGGGCTAGCCTCATAGTTGAAAGGAAATTTATCGCTTTTGCTTTGATTTACTTTGTATTTGAGGGCAATTTCCAAGTACAAGCCCCCGGGAGGCTTACACTAACGGAGGGTTTTTTGCGTTACGAAATTGGGGGGCTTATATTTGAAGGGGCTTATTTTCGGAATTTTACGGTATAGTTCAAAACCACTTAAATATAGCATTGTTAAATATATTTTAGTATTTAAACGGTAGATATAGGCATGTTTTTATCCTCTTAACATTTTTCATCTGTTCAGATTTCCTATAGCTGAAAGTCTAGTGATCAGAAAATTATAGGGATCAAAACTTACCTTTTCGAAAATTTCAGTCCGAAAAAAGGCTCCCGAAAATTCGAGATGACCTTTTTAGGGTAAAAATCCGTTAAAAATGGGCAATTATACCATTTTTTAGATGTTCAAAAGTCCTAGGAGAGGCAGGCAAGCAAGAAAGTTTACAAAAAGTGTTCCGAAAATTCTAGATCTCAAATTGCCTTCTGAACAGATATTTTTCGAAAATTGACGTTGGGTGCCCCTGAGTTTTGTCGTAAATGTCACTCTACACCCCTCCTCTCTTTTCAGTCGATGAGCGCTAGAGCTTTTCTAGCTGTTTCTTCTGCTTTGTATCCACTTTATTTTCTGGTTCGCTTTTTACAATTTCTTTGAGTAAATGTAATGGCTTCCTGTTTCTTTCATAAGACGTGAGGTAGACTCATCTTGTAAATTGTGAATGCTTATTACTTCAGGTGGACTCGAAAAACTAGCTTGAAAGAGTTGAATAAAGAATAAACTGCATTCAACGAATCGCACAACAGGGAAATCGCTCTTCGTGGACATATAATAGGTAATTTCGTTTTCACAGCCAAGTCTTGCATTAACTTTGTCTCCGCTGTCAAATACAGTGAAAAAAGGAAATGTGAAATTTCTGAACCAATGAGCTCATAAATCTCAACTGAGAAAAACCTACCTCCATTTCGTGGAGATCAGTATCCTCATTCATGCGAGAGTGAAATTTGTGGCTCGAGATGATTGACACTCTGATAATAAACTTCCGACGCTTTGATTGGATAAGTGCAGTCTCAAGGAAGACTCTACTTGAGAGCGCACTTCGGCACTTTATTTGAGGTTTTGACGTTTCTGTGGCAACTAACCACGACTAGTCAAGATCAGTCAAGTGAAGCAGGACCCGTTCACACACAAGTTAGTCTCAAGTGTACTTGTAAAGTCCAATGTGAACCCACCTGTGATGGAAAAAACAGTGAGCTTTTCTTCTATTTATTTTTCCTCCGCTCTCAATTTCGCGCCACAAATAAAAAATAAAAAACAAAGTAAATTCATTTTGTGTGATCACGTCCGTAATTCTAATGACCACTCTGTTTTACAAAGCATTGATATTACAAGGAGAAATTTGATGCTGATCAATCCTGGGGCTCAAAGGGTTAACTGAAATGATCTTCTCTGCATTTATTTTTTCATCCTGCAGTTCACTAAACGAAATTTCGCATGAAGTCATGGCGTCCATATTTGTGTCCCAAAACAATGAAACGGCGGCTATGTTTGTGTCCCAAACCAGTCCTGTGGGAGTTGAACTCTTTTCTTACGTAAACGCTTTCTTTTGTTCCAATAAATTTGCATAGAGGCTGGCCACGTGAGTGAAAACACAGAACACAGTATGTTCATCATTTTTAATTAATTAATGTAGGCAGTTGTTGAGTCTGATTGCACGTGGCTTAAATAATCACTGACTTACAGTATGTGGGTCTCAACCATTTTAGAATACTTTATTGACCTAACGACGACTAGAATCGTAATTTGTTGGTCCGCTTTCAAGTACTGTACAGAATGTATAAAATCTTCTATCTACATCATCTGGGGGTTACTAATATATTATCGCGTTATTTGAGAAATTAACATAATCAAAAGACAATTTTTGTCAATGCAACTATCGTTGTACTCTTTCTGGTGGATAAAGTGCTGATCACTAGACAGTTTTCAGGCGCATTTGAAAACTGTATAGTTGAATTTGCGCGGTATAAATAAATGTTATTAGTATTATTATTATTAAAGTGTAAACAAGAATTTCCCACAAAATAGATAATTTTATAAGCCCCATAAATAATGAACCATGTCTGTGCATGTAGTCATTACAAACTGCAGTTCTAACGACTTATAATACACTTTTGTAAAGTCAAAGGGGTTCTTTGCAAGTCTGGTTTACCCTCCATGCTTCTTTTTGAAAAACTGAAGCCGTATGCAAAGTTTATAAACTAGCTGAAGGTTCTTTGTTGTTAACAATCAAAACATCAATCGGCTGCTGGATCTTGCTCCACTCGCGCAAAACTTATACACTAGCTAACTTGAGATTCTTTGTTGTTAAACATCAATCGGCTGCTGTATCTTGCTCCACTTGCGTAAATGTAGAAGTATTATCCAGCTCTTGTATATAAACGACGCTTGACTGACGACTCTTGAAGAAAAAAATCTCAAAATTCCTCTTCATTTTCCACTTCCATCCTAATACTGTCCAAGAAGCTTGAGTTTCTTTTCTTCATTTTCGACTGCTGCTTCTCAAAGTTTTTCTTTCTGTCCTGTAGAAAAATAAAATTCATAAAATGATACTTTCTTTGAAACTCATGTTTACTATAATACTGCATGCGTACATCGTTGCTGGTGCTACGGAGAAAACTCGGACAGTGTAATGTAGACAATAAGAGCAAGCTTTCTGGTCTTGTCAACCATTCACCTATCCATTCAATTTGGAAAGGCACCTGCCCTAAAAGGAGCACGTTTTTTACCAACTGCAAACGTAAATCAAAGAAGAATTGCACCCAGAAAACTGCATATATTTCTGCACCATCTAAGTTGAGTTTGAATTCGCCACTACGCTACTAGGCTATTTCCGAGTTCCAAAAATTCTCACTTTCAAAACGAGGCTTAGTGCAAAACCTTTCTTGTGAAAATGAGTTTTATTTGTATGAGAATAAAAAATCATTTCCATATCAATGGCTTCACACTCAGCCTCGTTTTGAAACAGAGGCTCAGGCAACTCGAAAAGCCAGGGAGGCGCAAAGACTTCTGGGATCGTTTCTCGTTTCTGCCATCGACCAATCATAACTAACGCTTGTCCACCCGAAAGATCCCAGATATCGTTGCAAACGAAAGCTTCTAGCCATTCTCCCTAAAGTTAAAGAAATGTCAAATTGATTGATTGATTGATTGATTGATTGATAGTCCTGCTGAGTAAAAACTTGCAAGAGGTGACAGGCCGCACATCTTCACCGAGAATGGCGCTTTTGAAGGCTGAAAAGTTCTTTCAAAACTTGGTAAGATATCCGCGCTTATGGTGGTTAATCGGTTAAACACAGCATTTGACATACAAACCTCCATTGACATGATGGAATCTGTCCTGGCTCTCGAGGCTGACTCGGGACGCTCCCTTCCTGAGCCCGGTCGTTGCCTGGTAGCTGAGTCCGGCCGTGAGTCTTTCATTGTTTCGATTGTTAAGTCCTCCTGCTGAACCAAAACACAATCTTTAAAGATTTATTTCTCGATTACTTTGCCCTTCTTTCCTTAGAGTGTCCAGGGTAATAAATTTCTTAAAGTAATCAAATTTCATTTCGTAGAATACCAAGAAGTAAAAAGTAGTATGCCAAAGTTCTACCAAAGAGGTTTTATTTGAACGCCGGGTAACACCATTAAATTTCGTCCACAGATTAAAAACGGGTGAAAAAATATTAAATCTTGTCATAAGTTGATCTATGGGTAGGTTCATAAGTTGACTAGGTTTATGTTTATCATTTTTTTGTTTCAGAAATAACAGTGCTCCACACAGCCAGTATTTCCAAAACGATTTGAGACACTTTCCTTAATGAATGTGCATCATCGTCTGTCCCATTCTTATTAAAATTACGGTTTTCATCAACTTATACTTCAAAGTCGTAAATTTCTTTACGAGAATCCAAGATTAGACTTCCTCCTCTACGCTGTATTTCCACGTAGTGTATTCTATTATGCGGTGCAAAGAAATCAATCTCTCAATGAAAATGTCAACCTCTAAGCATTAAATGCAAGGTCGTTTATACCTTGGAATACAGAATTTTAGTCGCGAAAAACCCACATTTTTTACCAACCTCTCCTTTCAGGACCGTTTTTTTAATTTTCTACCAGTTAGCATGGAAATGGCTAAAAATGAGATTTTCACTATTTTTTCGCATATTTTCATTAAGCTTCGTTTGTTTTCTTTATCTTTTTCTTTCCTTTTCCTTTCTTTTCAATTTCGAGAATCCGTGCAAAGATCTATCCTCCCTGAATTCGTTACTTATCTTAAACTGAAAGCTAAGTCGGTTCAGAAATGCCAAATCTGAATGGTTCCATGTTGACCCGAAATGACCCGATCCGTGGTCAAGGGGTTAAGCGTCATCTCAAAACCTCAACGTCAATTCAAACTCATCGATTCTGAGCAACCGCTTCCCTGTTGAAGTTATCAAACAGCCACTCCTAATTTCCTTTAGCTTAGTGTTTGCCAGTTCAAGCAAAAAAGCCTACTTACTAGTAAGCACTGATGAGATAAGCCTCGTACAGAGAAAGTCCGTCAAGGGTGATGTGTACTGCCAAGTGTCGGCACTGTGAAATTTTCTTAAGTCTAAAATCTTAACCTGTGTACAGAGGAGGCGTCTGTACACAGGCTTTAAAATCTCAGATCTTTTTTTTCTTCTAAACGAAACTATGCAGAGGATGTTACTCACCTCTGTATCACTGATCCAACTGTCCTCTCCGCTCTCCAATCCACCAACTCCGCTGTCAGAGACTTTGGATGGTACACCGTCTTGATCACTTCCCATAGAATCGATACTACAAAACAGCAAAGAAAAGCGAGCTTAGCATTACAGTTCCGTGTCCTCCGGATCACTTCCTATAGAATCGATACTACAAGCAACAAAGAAAAGCGGCTTTCTCATTCAGTGCTAGCCTGCAGTGCAGGCGTATCTTGGGCGGGCGAAAGCCGCTTGTTTATGTTCGTCGCATTGTTGTAACCGCCATCTTTGATTAGCTTGCCCGAAGAAAACGCCTGCACTGCAGGCTAATTCAGAGCCATATCACTGATCTGAAGAAATGCCTTTGATTCGAGAAGTAAAGTTGCTTGTGACATCACGATACCGAATCACTGTTCGAAAAGAGTAGGGGACGTAGACCCTGGTGGTGTGGTTAACTTTTCCTGGGCTGGGTGGGTAATCTGTAAGGACAGCTCTTAATGTAGGGATAACCTCATGATCGTCCACTCCTTCAGGAGTCGAAATGGCTACCTGTAAACAGTTTATGTGTTTGATACATGCGCCATACGTATTATAGAGTTGCTAACTCAACGATCCACCGCCTTGCTAAACATTTTTCACAATGATCTTGTAACAAATGTAACTTTTTGTTCACCTCTTTCTTCTCTTGCTTTCACTGGTCATTAGTTGAGCGAGCGTGCTGTCTTGTCTTGTGAGTTCTTTTTCTAAACGACAAATAGAGAGGTTAGTTACCGCTAAATTTAAAACAACAGAAATATAAAGAATTAGCTCTCAAATACTACAACTTACTGAATTTCCTGAGGAGTTTAACTAAGTCCTCATGGCCGTATTCCTGCGGTAAAGAAAACATTATTTAAGTTTTTATTTGTAATCAGGGGCACAAACTGAATTAACACTTCTCCGAGCAAAAATAATTACGTCCCTCCCCACGCAGACGTCTTAGGGCTTCGTTACGCGTTCCTGGAGGATTGCGTGACTAGCCAAAAGAACGTCTGCGTGGGAGGCTAAGCAAGAGGCAGAGCAACTAAATCAGACTAAAAGATAAGCAGCATATTTTACCTCAGCAATATCCAGCGGCGTACGTCCATTGTTATCAACCACATCTATTTTGGCTCTGTTAGCAATAAGCCACTTTACACACTCCGTGAATCCGCTGCAACAAAATAAAAGCATTTGAACAAATGCATTGTTTCTAGGACACTTGCGAGGAATTTACAAGGGTGGCGCAGTGGTGAGAGCACTCGCCTCTCACCAACGTGGCCCGGGTTCAAATCCCGGCGTCAACGTCAAATATGGATTAAGTTTGTTGTTGGTTCTGTCCCTTACTCCGAGAGGTTTTACTTGGGTTCTCCAGTTTTCTGCTCTCCTCAAAAACCAACACTTTCAATTTCCACTTCGATGTGGAACGCACGGAAAAGTTTAAACGAGTTCTCAAGAATCCCTAGTAAGTGCTTCGAGGGTTAACAAAACTACAGTTACAAATTTAGTATTCAACTGACCTCATACAAGCAAGATGAAGAGGAGTAAGTTCATCAATTGTCCTAGAACTCAGCGTACTTCCCATGGCTGAGAGGATCTTAAAAAAACGTAAATGAATCAGTAAGGAATAATCAGCAAAATAAGTTGGACTTATTAATCTTTTATTGTTCATAAACCATTAAGACAGGCCATGAGTTGCTGAGAGAGTATAATTGCATTTTTGGACGTAGGCTATTTTTGGAAACTATAAGGGAGACACAATAAAATGGAGAATGAATGGAATTAACCGGAACTTGCAATAGAATCTACTTTTTCATTGTACTCCTTTTACAACCTTTTAGACTGGAACATCAATAACCAGAAATGGACGCAAAGAAATTCGACAAAGTGTGATTGGGACAATTAAAGATAATCGAGGAAATCATTGAACAACTACCCTTTGCGTTCTAAACTGCTAAAACAGCTACCTTACCCCTTCATCTATATTGCGTTCTGGGATTCAGCTTACTAGCCACATTAACCCCTAAAATCAGACTGTCGCATTGTTACAAGATATCGCCTAATTTTAAGAGTTACCAGCATGGCCCTTCGAACTTTACCTTAAAAACAAAGGGCCACTTCCGAGTTTTGAAAACCTTTTAGACAAAACTGGTTCTATGATAATTTATTTTCTACCATGCTAGACACAAGACACTTTCCCTTGTTTTAAAAGGACAATTAAGGCAACTTAGAAATGGCTAATTAGTTTTTTTCTTTATTGGTTGTTTGGTAGGTTTTTTTTCGTTGTAGTTGCTGTTTCTTTTCCAACCTACCATCATGCAGTTCACGTGACCATTCATGGCAGCCAAATGCATGGCGGTATAGCCAGTCGGAGTCTCCTCTGCTAGGTCTACACCGCTGACTGCTAGCCACTTGACGCAGTCCAGTCTGCCGTTGGCTGCAGCTAGATGCAGTGGGTTCATACCACGTTCATCAGTCTTGTTTTTCATCTCGGGAACTACGCTTATCAATTCTTTGATTCGATCAAGGTTTCCAGTTTTGGCAGCGTCATGTATTGAAATACCTTAACGGAGGAAAAAGTAGTTAACATTACACCGCGTGATAAATCAGTGGGGCAATCAAGAACTTTACCAAGATCAAACGAACAATAAGCCAAACAGATCCAGAGGGAAACAGCGAAAAAATGGAACACAATAAGTTTGACTTTCCCGCTGATTCTTAGATAAAAAATATCAATGGATAAGAAACATTATATGTCATGTGTGAATAGATATAAAAAACTTAGTTAAGAATATATTTGGGCGTGTTCACCTTGATCCACCTTAAAAGTAGCCTACGATCAAACACAGTTCCTATATCTCTATGTCGGAAGACCCCTAATCGCTCGTTAGTAACGGCTCAGAGAGACGACACAATATTCATCGCAAAATTGCATGGAAGAAAAGTTGCGCCGGGTTTTTCACCTCTTAATTTCTTTCGCCATTCTACCTCAGATTTTCTGAATACGAGACTGCAACATGGCATGTGATCTGCAGTGCTTCTGATTGGTTGAAGCACATTTCCTTCGCGGCACCACCAATCAGAAGTACTACCTAGATCTGGGTAGTGACACGTCATAAGTACGGAATTTTTACAGTCGTTCCTCAGACAACTTTTCGCGGAAAACCAGTGGTGCCCATGGTGTTGCAAAATGTCGGCTATTTTCTCAGGCTAAATATTTATCAAAAGACCAATAATTCTCAGCTACTGTAAACATATTAACAAACCTTTTCTCAGAACACTTTCACTTTCATGTACAGATTCCCTGTGTCGCTCTCGTTCCTTCTCGTGTTTTGCGCGCACTCCAGCCTTAAATCCCTCGAAAAATTCTTCACTCTGGGCAGAAATAGGTCGCTCACGCTCGTTCTGTCGAGAAAATTATTGACTTTGAATTTTTCACAATCAGTCAGACGGTAAACAGGCCCGCCAGTTGGAGAAGAGCGTAGAAATTAAAGGGGTTAGTTTCTCCGAAAACTGGGGTGTGGCATCGCTGGGGGAGTGAAATACAAAGATTTAGTTTTATCAACTGTATTGATAAGGAAGAAATAGCCACCGTACGGAAATAAATAATCGATTCGCTCTGACGAAGGGCTAGGACTCGAAGCATCAGTTTCTCCATCTCCCTGCAATCACATATTTACCTTACCAACTCAGTTGATAAAAGCAAATCTTCCTAAATTTTAAAGCTCGTTCGCTCTAACTCTCGAAAGAGTGAAGGTTCACAGTCTAACCCGTTTCAGGCGTTCATATTCTCGAGGCATTGGAAAAGCACAAAAACAGCGAGGAGACAGGAAAAATGTTTCCCCTCCTTACTCCCCAAGTCTCCCTCAGCGCTGTATCCGACGCCTCGAGAATCGGACTGCCTGGAAAAGTCAAGGAAAGAGAGAAATTGCGTTGGTGAGGGAATGAAACACTAATGAGTCGTATATACTGAATTGTTATATTAATTTTACCACAGTAAAGAAATTCAAAAGCCAAAGTTTCAAACTCTAGCCCTTAAGCTTCGTTGTTGTCTTCGCCTTAACGAAAGGTTCGCGCTGGTACGCTGGCTTTGAATCCTTTACATAATTTATCCATTTCCTTGATAAAACTAAACTTTTATAGCCTATACGTAAGTCAATCAATGAACGTTGCCCCGCATACAAAGTAGGGTGTCCACCAGCAACAAAACCTACACATAAAAGACTTTTTGCCCAAATAAGAGTTAAACTGCTAGCAGTCTGTCTATTCAGGAGCGGCTCCTGGTCTAAGATATTTCTTCAGTGCTCTTGCGTGTTCCGCTCAAGAGTAAGTGCCATTTAACAACACAATTCAGTTGCACGGAATTTCTCCGGAGCAATTTTTTTTAGTTAAAGTCAAGCAGTATTTTATCATGTTAAAGATAGCACAATCTTTTTCAATCTATAAACTAAGAATGATCTTACCTCTGGTTTTGTATCACCAGTAAACTCAACCCGAGGCTCTTCCTCTTCCTCTTTTTCAGGCGCTGCTTCCTCTATGTCCTTTTCCTGTTCAACTTCGTTTTCACCGCTTTCGTCTTCTTTTTCTTGTTCTTCCACTTTTGTTTTTTCTTCCATTTTTTCCTCTTCCTTGTCTTGTTCTTCTGCTCCAAAGTCTTGATCCTCAGTCTTCCTTCCAGCCGCTTTCTTGAACGATGTCATAGCAGTAGTGACAAGTTTGAGATTATCTGACCCGTTCTTTGTTACAGCTGCTTTCTTTTCACCTCCCGTTTCCTCTTCTTCATCTTTCTCTTCTTCTTCGCTTTCACTTGAATTTTCTGCCTCCTCTCTTCGCTTTTTAACCTGTGTTCTTGAATTCTCCTCTTCGTCTTCGCTCTCGGAATTATCGCTCTTAACATCGGGGTCGAAAAACTTCTCGTTTTCTAGTTCCTCAGCAACACCTTGCTTGTCATCCTCGCCTTCGCTGATATCAAACAAGTTTTCAGCCTTTACAGCGATAAAGCCGTCCTCCTGAACCTCGCTTTCACGGGGAGTCGGTACTGGAGGGGGTTTGGACACGACTGGCTCGGTCACATGCTTAGAAGTCTTCTCTATATGGGATTCCTCTTGGCTCTTTGGTTTCTTTTTAGCTTCTCTTAAGTCAGGAGCAGGAACATTATCTTCATCGCTTGAGAAACTGTCGCTGTCACTAGCGCTTCTGAAAAAGTCTTCGTCTTGTCTCTCGTCGATCCTGGGTAAAACAGCTACAAGATGGGACGCTGCGCAAAAAGCGAATATGATAAAAGTAAATATTATATAAGAAAAAAGCTTTTTACGTAACATTTCCAACTCGAGGATAAAATACAGGCCTTTAGGTCCTTTAGATTCGAGGACGAAGACGAGATTTGACTTAAATTTTTTGGGGGCGTATTCTCCAAAAATAGACACCCTGCAAAGCTGCATTTTACTTTTTTAACCAGAAAAGTTAATCATGTTACAATTTTTCCTCGAGCCCGAGTGGGCTCTGAGTCAATAGCCCATGAGGCCGAAGGCCAGATGGGTTATTGACTCAGAGGCCATGAAGGCGAGAGGAATAATTGTTTTAGTAAAATCCAACTAGTTGGTCATAAATATCGAGACAAAACAACTTTAGCTAGCAAAACGCGATTCAGCCGCCATTGTTTTGGTTTTCAACGCCGGCGCTTTTCACTACTAGTGGGCTATAACATATAGCCTAGTAGCAGCTCAACCAATCAGAACGCAGCATTGATATCATAATAGACCACTAGCTGGATTTTACTAATACGGGTTACTTTTATTGAAGGACGTTAAGCCCTCCCCGATGACAAAATGATAAAACTTCCGTCACTAAAATTTTCGCCAGAACCCCCGGCCATGGTAGAATGACAGCGGCTATCGCGTTTTCCCGCTAAAATGACTCTGGTTCACGCGCGTGCGCTACTTAGTAACCACAAGAAGATTAAACAAGAAGAACCATATAAAAGCATGTTATACCTGGTAGGACGTCACAGACTGGTAGATCACGAATAATCTGTCCGTCATCATCGCGTGAAGATAGCCACCTGAATAAAAAACAAAAAAGAAATAAAATGAGGTGAACTTAGAGGAATGGTGTGTGACAGAACATTTAAAAATAATATAATGGACCACGAGGGACCTAAATAACTTTAACGGATAAAATTGAACGCTCACATTGGCTGTAGAAAGATAGAGTATTTCAAACCTACACAAAGCATAGCCGAGTGCAGTATGAAGAATTTCGAGATCATTCTACAGACAGCAAGTGTGTTTATTGGCCGGTAAAGGATTAACAACAAGTCTCGCTCTAACCCCTGTAAAATGGAAGCACTTCATAACAATGGCAGTGAATTATGAAAGAACCAAGGCGAAGTCACCGCAGCAGCAGCAAAAAGTTAAAACATATTTTATTTGTAAATAGTGACGAAAGTATGCTTTCAAAGGAAAGATAAAACAAATAGTTGAAATAATTCTGTAAAATATATAACATGTTCACTAAGGAAGGGGGGGGATTGGCGAATAAAAATTGTGCAGTTATTATATGTCATTGACAAACTCCAGTCAGCCAATCAACTTCCAGATTTTGTCCACACTCGCACAGACAATAGCACACACCCACCTGTTGCATTTGAATTCAAACGCTCTCGTGGCCTCGGGACCTTCCTTGATATAAACTTTGTCTAAGAACCAACCATAACCTGCAAGTACCAATGATTTAACATTCAGTAAAATGAAGAAACAAATTACCTCCGACAGTCCGATGCTGACACCAACTCACCTAACTTTGTTTCGTTATGTCCAATTCTGATGCTTGACAACTTTCCAAGGAAAACTGAATCTATGACAAAAATGTCAACCTAAAAGAATAAAACAGAAAACTAGTTTTGGTTAAGCTTATGTAAAGCCCGGGAGGTACTCCGGGGGTATTCCTGGTCTCTTGTGGTAGGGGTCCAGCCGAAAGGGGTACCTTTTTCAGGCTTCAGGAGGTTATGACAGGGTATGGAATTCACGAGATGAAGTATATGAAAGGGCAGGAAAATCTATCGAATAAGTATTTAAAGAGGACTTTAATTTAAATGTTTCGAAAAGACACGCCATTAATATGGCTACACAATTGACTATAATATGCAGCACACGTTTAAGACAAAAATATGAGGGTTCCTATTTTTCGTTCCGATTCGCGATCTTCCTACCTGTCCTCGCTGGAACTTCGATCTGTGCGTTCTTGATCGTAGTAACTGCCTCTCGCCAGAGTTGCCGTATTCTCCAAAAATAGTCAACTTCACAGCAGCCTTTGTACCAGCGCCTAACTTGTCACCCGTCAGGATGTAAACTTCATAGGTGAGAACTGGTGAAAGGCAAAACAACAGAACAGCACTTGGTTGGTTTGCAATGTTACAACATCAACTTTGTACTTCTCGTATCGTTATTGGTTCGGAAATTCTATGAGAATTGCAGAGTTGAATCTGCGAAAGCACGATAAGTATAGTCAATTCGTTGTCCAAATTCATGCAACCGTGCTGCGTTTAATATTTAAAATACGTTCAATGCAGTCGCCCTAAGTCGAACAAGGTATTGATTGCTTCAAACGTGACCGTCTCTAATTTTCATGAAAATTTGCTTCATTCAGAAGCAAAAATAGATGACGTTGAGTTGTTAAATAGCCATAACAAAAGGCAAGTGGGAGTAGCAAGATAAGCGGTAGTAGCTACAATCATGGACAAAAGTCTTGAGACACTTTTGTATTTCTGAGGCGTTTTCCAATTCACACATGCCCAACCCCTCCCCTCACCCTACAAACAAAGTTGGACGCGTACATCCAGACGTTTTTCCCAATTTCGACTCTGTAGGAGAACTGCAAGAAAATTTCGAAACGTTGCACGGTTTTATGAGGGAGGCGAGAAATTACAGAAAATTACGAATATTGCACTACTGTCCCGAGGACGTTTGTCCAGCATCGTACGTCACCTCAATGTGGGACGGCAGCATTATATAATTATTATGCTTCAGACTGAAATTGGCGCCAAGTAAATTAAATTTGAAGTACCTTTAGGCTCTAAATCCCTGTTTCTCGTCTGTGTTTCTGCGGAAAGAGGTGTTGATGTTGGGATGTCTGTGGTACTTGCTCCAACTGTTGCCGTCTCTGTGGACACATACACCTCTTGGACTCTCTCTAACGGAGTTTGTTTGATTGGCGACAGTCTTGAAGGAAGGATGATATGTCTGTCAATCTGATCCAGTTCTTCGTCATACTGTTTAACAGTCTGTGTACCTGTAATGATGTAGATGAAATTTATGCAAGGTTAACCTCGAGACAAGGGGTCTGAGTTGGCTGCAGCACTGTGATTGAATATGCAGTCTTCCAGCTGACCTTTGTCTTGTTTAATTTTCTACTACAGGTGGGTCAAGTCAAAGTGAAGTGATTTTTGCAGAATGCTCCATCCCCTTCCCCTCCCCTCCCCTCCCCCACACCCGTGTGGTGAGAATAGGACAAAAAGGTTCCACTCATATTATCACTGAAACAGGTGCCAGCAGAAGATGTCGTTTGCAGTGTTGCCATGGTACACCAATGCTTTGCTGCCTTTTGTGCTCTAGACTGTTAGTAGTCTCGGGGCAGTAACGTGTGTAGCCACTAATCTCCCGTGTTTTGCTACAATGTAGACAGACTAAGAAGAGACGGGAGGGGGCCTCCTAGAAGTCTTTTTGTTCTGGGTGCTCTCTTCTTTTCATTGCCCTTTACCTTGCCTGCAAGCAGCTTTCCAGGGATTGGAGGGGGGAAAGAGCTTCCCAACCCTGTCCCCTTCTCCTCTCAGAGTTTGCCAGCAGGCTACCCTTTACCCTCCTCCACCCCACTTTACAAACGAGAGGGGTAAAGTAGCCAAAATCATCATTACTGGGGACGCACCGATCAGCTATTGGCTAATTCTTTTTCCTGTCCCCAGTAACATGTCTCAGAAGTCTTTATGAAAGTTAGCCCAACCCAGTCTCCCTGAGCAATTCACCTGAATGAACAACTGTCTGTGTAGACATATCAATCATTTCATGTTCACTTTCCATCCATGATTGCCTCGGAGTTGTACGAGTGGAGGACAGTCTTGGAGATCCTCCACTTTCAAATTCTTCATCATCGTAACTATCTTCCTCTGTCCGTGACTTCTGTGGAACAGCCGCACTTCTAGGTCTAGTTTCTTTTGATTGGTGCTTTGATGCAATGACACTGCTGCCACGCCCCTCTAAATTCATGCGTCCAACTAATGACCTACAAAATCACCAAGAAAACATCTCAGCAAGGGCACAGACACCAGTATACAAATACATGCTAGCTAGAGATTCTATTCTCCACTATGACTGTTTCTATTTTGCCTTATTTAGTATAATTAGAAACCTTAGGAATCCAAAATGAGAACAACCACACGAACAATATTTTCACATAAGTAGTGCGTACGCACGTGCGTGACCAGCATCATTTTGGCGTGAAAATGCGATAGCCATCGCCATTCTACTACAGGTTATGGTATTGTAGTGACTGTTGTAATATAACAGAAACATGTTGTCAAATGTTAAAAGTTTTATCATTTCGCGATCGGAAGGGGGCTTAAGTTCCTTCAGTAAAAATATCCTTGTTAACTTTTCTGGTGAAAAAAGTAAAATGAAACCCGCGGGTGTCTATTTTTTGAGAATATGCTCGAAAAACTTCAAGTCAAATCTTGTCCTCGTCGTTGTTCACGTATAAAATGTGTATGTTGAATTTTATCTAGTTTCTCTACGGGCTCAAAACAAAAAGCATCATGCAGAGTCTTGGAAAATCAATGTGGAAAAAAGTCGTTCCCCTGAAAAACAAGACAAAGTCATTTTTACACAGAGGAACAAGCAGCGAAGTTTTCTTCAACGATTTTCTTAACTTTACACAAGATACTGACTTGACTTTTGAACCTGTAATACTGATCAAATAGTTCATGAGAACACAGTAAATGCCCACAAATTTGAGCCAAATGACAAACTGGCATAAACTTCATCATGGTCCCTCTAGGCCACTTTGGACACAGTTTATAAGTATCTGATTCTAAGACAACTGTCAACTCTACAGTGAGTGACAGGATCAGGCTAAATTTTGGGTTAAAAAGTTGAAAACCAAGCTTTAGTTAAATAATGTTAACTTAAATTATACAACAACTCATGTTTTTATTTCACCTGAGGCGATCTTCATCGTCACTTTGTGATCCTTCAGGCAGCACAACATGGACACCACTTCGGCCATGTTTCTCTCCATCTCTTCTTGAAGAGGATGACTTAAAAAATGTGGATTCAGGTCTTCTGTGAGGAGCTGACCCTGATCTGGGTTTACCCTGGAAAAATGATTTCAAAAACTTCAGCCAAGAGGGACCAACATCAATAATTTTTCCATACATACATGCATACATTTATTGTGACTCAATTTACAGGGCTTTTACAGGGCATTAAGATATCGACTGAGTTGAGTGAATTTCGTAAGCATTTAAGATCTTTTAATCTTGTAAACTTAAAAGCCAGTTGTAAATGTAATTTTTGTATATCTTAGGGTTTTTTCTATACCTTACGCATGTAGGTTTATTTATTTATTTTTTTATCTTGGGTTTTTAACTTATTCTGATGGGTTTTAGTTTTTAATGACAATATTCAGTGGGATGCGGGAGGGTGTTGCTTTGAGCATTCCCCGCTATATTATTTTTATTTGTTTTTATAAACTTATGATCTTTTTAAACAATTTTTATTGAAATGTATTGTATTAACATTAACTTAGTATTGTTATTGTCAGATGTTTCATACATCAGTTTCTAGCTCCAGTGATTGGGGCAATCCCATCCCACATATGGACATAAATAAATTGATTGATTGATTGATTGATTGATTTCAGTCACAATAGAGAGGTTAAGCATCACGTTTACGTCAAACGGCAAACGCGAATTTGTACCACGTGACCAAGTTTCCCCTTTACTTATCGTTTACTGGTCATTATTTCTACTCATAAATTAGCAGCTTCACGCAATTTTTTATCCAAAAGAATTGTTTTGAGCTGTTTTTATCTGCTCATTTTCTATTTTGAGAAATTCCCAACTTGAATCTGACGTTTGACGTTTGCCATATACGTGAAGCTTAAACTCCCTTATATAAATTTTCACCTAATAATGCAAGACACAAGGTTATAAAAAAGCCAAAATGATCACGTAAGGGAAATGCTTTGATTTTTTACCAAATTCTTCCTACTAATTCTTTAAGAAAAGTATGGAGACCAGTCTCAAGAATTTGTATGCGGATAGTAGAGTGCATGCATGTACATTCAGCTATATGTCTTGTTTCATCTGTGGTTAGTGTTACCAATGAAAACTGCCACAAACCTTTGGAGGGGCAGGTCGTCTTGATACTTGTTGAGAACCTTCGGAATCTAAAGAAATGGGAAAAATGAATGATTATTTGAGAATAGAAATCAGTCCAGAGAGATAAGCAGCAACTAGAAATATTAACAACCTCCCTCAAAAAGTATCCAACTTGAAAACTCCAACAAAATTAATATCGTAAGATACAAAAATGTAAACATCAGTCTTGTAGATCTCCACAACTCTTTAGCACATGTGTAGGTCTAGAGTACCTGATGAGAGTGACTCTGTGGCCACTTGGCGCTTCTTTTCTCTTTGAAGTCTGGGTATATCCTGAAAGTCAATCAACCATCCAATTTACTCTCAAAGTCTGTTAATCAATGATCTAATCAACTAGCACATCTACTAAACTATATATATATAATATCTGTCGCTAAACAGATGAAAGAGAAAGGTGGATGTACAATACATCGTATAAAGGATCCCTGAAGAGTCACACCAAACGGTACTTTGTTACAAGAAAACTGAGACACAAACCCTGGCAAATCTTTTTTTTGAAAAAAAGGCAGATAATAATAACCTAAAATTTTGTTCATAAAAATGTAAGTAAGGTATTTAAAGATTTTTAATTGACAAACACACTAATAATTTTAACCTTTTCAGAAGCCTGAAATCCTTTGCTTTGCTTCTTAGTTGCGGGTAAAGCAACAGTTTCCTGAATCAAAAAACAGAGATTTTTTAGACAAAGTATGTTAAATAGAGGATTCAAAAAAAAGAGCTAAGCAAATATATCATCAAAGAATAACAATCATCAAAAGTATAACAATTTAATTTTAAAATGATTATAATTTTTATGTAACTAGTAACACTGGTAAAATGGACTCACTGCTTTTTGCTCTTTGAATAATAGTGAGATCACAGCTTATAATTTTCTGAGGGTAGTTACATGTGTATACATTTAAATGGTAACCTCTTAATTAACGAACACAAAAAGAAAAAAAAAAACGCATGAGTCAAAAATGACTGCTGGTAGTTTATGATTGTAAGTATAAATAAAGTAATTTTCTGTAACTGGATCTTTAACAGACAAACTGTTGCAATGTATTCAAGCAGTAATCATTTTTTTTCTAAATGAAAAGTCGTCAAACTGTAATCTGAAATCTTACCGTAGCAACAATAAGTTTAGTAGCCATGTTAACCAGTCTCTCCCTTTCATCTCGACTAACATGCTGAGGAGGGGATCGCCTTAGTATTCTCCTTGGTTTGCCAACCACATTGACAGGGAGTTTTCTAAAAACATGAAATGCACTGTAAGTCTCATACTTTCCAGATGTTAATGTTTGGCTATAGCTACCTACTACCTACACCCCAAATGAGCTTCCTTTGGCAAGTACAGATATATTGAGTAACATCTTTCTAATACCTTGTAACTTGTTATTATTGTATAATAGATTTAATGCTTTTGCTCCACTGTCACGTGAGATAATATTGGATTGTCCCAGCCAGTCATTCATTGACTGGTGTTGATGTTATTGTAGAAAGAAGTAAAAGCTATTAATAGTAGAAATGGTGGTTTACGTTCAGGCTCTTGTCAACAGCACATAGCACCCTGATGTACGAGGATAACTAAATTTGACAGCAGTACATCTTGTTATACAGTCGAACCTATCTAATATGGACACCAAAGAAACAGAGAGAAGTGTCCATATTAGAGAGGTGTCCATATAAAAGAGGTCACTATGATGACATTACTCTTGTGACTCCACTTATAGTTTTAACCGTTCAGTAGCTAAAACTAGGCTCACACTCGTCATTAAACTGCATTTAAAGTAATTAATTCACCGAGTTGTAACGTAAAGCACAATTCTGAAAGCGTCTTTAACTACTTTGTAAGTGCAGTAAACAGTAACTAGAGTACAAAATGTAATAGAAAAGATTTTTATGCTATATGTATCCCAAGTGGGGTACATTGCTTAAATTTATGTATCACAATTGGGACACATTCGATTTTAGTCAAGGCCACGCGACCAAGAATCAACCAATGGCAGTCCCTGTTTAGTTGAGTGAAAGTCTAGGAATATAACAATAATTCATATAATGTACCTTCGCTTAGCTCCTCTCTTTGTCTTCATGTACTGGTCTACAGTCATCGTCGCTTGTGGTCGGTGTGGAGGTGGCTTAGGTGTTACCGTCTGAGGTATAGCGTAAGGTGAGATAGGACCAGGCTTGAGTCTATAATCCACAGATGCCATGGTCTGGTCCATAAAACCTCTCACTGTACCCTCGCGGGCATCTTGGTTCCGAGCTGTGTGCATTTGTTGCAACTGCTTCTTTACGTTATTATTGTGAAAGTAATGCTTTAAGCTTCTGTCATGGATTCCATCATAATCTAATGTTGGACCCTAGATTTGAAATATACAGTAAACCACGAGAGTTAAATAATGATCATAATATTTGAAGTTAAAGCTTGAGGAATGTTTTGAAATAAGAGTGGTCTTGTTGAAAGCCAATAATTGGCTTTCAACACTATGACTTGGTCAACTAATTATTAGTTGACTAAGTCAGAGTGTTTTTGACACAAAACTGCCCCCCCAAAAAAACAGTATTGAAAGCAATGTTTGGCTTGCAAGCAAGTAAAACATGCAGAAAAATGTAAAGTTCAAGTTTGTCCAGAAATGCAACCAGAAGATGCAACTTAACTGTAGCTGCGAAAAAATTTTTTCAAGCCTTCTTTATGCAGATACGTAGTAGCTGCAATGATCTTCTTTACATTTAATTCTTCATCCCACAGTTCTAATATGTGATATTCATATGTTCATTATTTGAAATCAGCTTTGTACATGTAAGTCAGCCTTTCAAATTTTCACGTACACAGACTCAACTCAACGAAGCTTATTTATTTGGTTTTTTTTTATTAAAAAGGACCATACAGTGTGTATATCCATGGCTGAACTTTGTTCTTCCTCAAAGCAAAAATTGACCTGACACGAAAAACAAGGAAATGGCATGCGATTCAAAAGCATGGACATGGATTAAGGAATTGTGTTGAAATACAATTTTACATAACTAACCATTTACAATCATGGCATTAGTTTGTATTTTTAAACTTAAACTTCAGGATGCAATATATAAATCAAACTGCTAAACTTTAAAGAGTGGTTTGATATGAAAAAACATTCAAATTCTTACAGCTCTTAAAGGAACTGGATCCTCTCTGGGATGACATGGCCCAGATAAATCAAAACCATCTTCTCTTCTCTGAACATCAAGATAATACTTCCTACAAGTATGCAAGAGAGAAAAAAATACATTAACAGATTCTATTAAGGCTATAAACATAAACTGTAAAGTAAACACTAAGATGTTAGTGATACTAATGATGAAACCTATAATTACCCATTGATTGCCTAATTTTAGTAATGAAAACCAAAAAATTATAAACAAGGAGAAGACTAGGTAGCAAAAAAATGCATGAAATTTGGTACATAGCAATTTTAGTATTCTACAGCCATACTTCTCTTGACTTCCATACTCAGATTCTCCAGAATCAGACACTGTTTCCAGGAAGTGAAGGCAAGAATTAGTGCACAAAGGACAATGATTAAAAGATTTCCTTGAAGTTCTCTTCATGTATTATTCCAGAGAAGGAAATTACGCAAAAACATTCTCAAGCTCAGTTCACAAGTTCCAGAAATGTAAAATCACCAATTTGAATTACAGAGTAAGTTCATGAACAACACTGTACTGTGGTCAGAGTCAAAATAAGTATTTAACAGCTTGCAAGGGAATTGCAGTGTAAAGTTTTGAGACCATGGAAACATGCCAGAGGAGTAAAATGTTATTTCACAATAAATAATTAATGACTTGAAAAAATGTAGCATTCCACATAGATCATTGTCAAATTAAATGCCAGGTTTTTGTAGTTTAAAAAAATACTTTGTTTTTCTGACTTAGAGTTTAAGTATGATACTTATAAAGTTTGATTTGTTAATATTTCTAAACAATCCTAAGGGAATTGAATATGACATAAATTCATTGGTTAGAGCTCCAAACAGGAACACTGATCGTTACAAAATGAGGCAGAAATAATTAATTATTTACAAAAATAGGTCTGCTAAATGAAAACAGTCTTTCAAGATCTTCCTTTAATTGGTTATTACTGATAACAATACTCTTCTATAATTATTACTGACCTACTTAGGTCAGCAATTTCATCCCTATTGTAGAAACTATTCAACTGACTGAAACATACATCGAGCATTTCTTTCAGTTTTCCTAGTTTCACTCTCTGTTTTCAAAACAACATACTGGGCATAGTTAGTTGATATGCACTTTATAGTGGAACACCATTTTTAAAAACTGTATCCTTATTAATTTTAGTTATATTTATAAATATATGTGCTTTTATAGCCTGTGCTAGAGTTAGATGCCTTCTCGATCCAATTCTTGACAATTGGCATCTGTTAATGGATTGTTTTAAATAATATTGGCTATATGACTAGCAGCTGGCTGGTCAAGGTTTTTCAAATCACCAAATGGTCATTAAGCCTAATACAAACTTTTAACCATATTCTTTGTCTCCCAATCCTAAATCGATAAACCTAGATCAGTAGTTCACTTTATTTACCAGTAGCAGGGATCCATATTCCCAGAGAACTTAAAAACCTCGAAAGACGATTAAGATAACTTCAAAAGTCACCCTTTGGATGAGTGAGGTTTTGCTTACCCAGAAAATCTTTTCAAAAATGCTTATCTGGTTTTATACATTTTCCCTGTGTTCTGAATGCTTCTCATCCACTTAAAACTTTTAGAATAATGGAGAATAAACAAGCAATGAAATCGTAAGTTTGGGCGCCATCTCTGATGGTGCAGCATTTTCTAAGAAACGATCACTTGCTCAGTCTATTGTGAAGTACTGCATTCAGAGGCCATTCGTAGAAAATGTGACTGCACTCATCAAGATGTGGTGTTTTTAGAGGGCGTTTCGTTGCCTTTGGCAAGCAGAAGCCGGTGCCTTATACGCATCAAGATGTGATATCTCTTAGAAGACATTTCACTGCCTTCGATGGAAAAAAAAGGTGACACAGGAGCTGCTGCCTTATATGGGGGAAAACATAAGCGCACTGTCTAACCTTCATAGCAAACTGACTGACCATGGCTACTTGTAAAATGTTGATAAACTGTATTTAGCCTAGGCCTGTACCCTGTGGTACTTAACTTAGTTAAAACCCTTTCTTAGTAACTATAATGGAAATAAAAGGCTAATCAGAAATGTTCAAGTTGCACACAATTTTTTCACTATATTTCTTTTATATAATTCTGCACTTTTGTCCGGGCAACTGAAATTGTAACCAGGCAAGTATGCCATGAGGCTTACTTGCCTGGCTGATGACTCTGAGAAAAAATGAATATGGATCCCTGCTGTAGAGGCAAAACTAAAGATTAGACAAGTACAGATCAGATGGTCAGTAACAATTTTAGTGATTTGAAAACCTATAGTTGCCAGTAATTAGGCTAGACACTTTGTTAGGTATTACAAAAACTGGCAGAATGAAATGAGTTTAGGTAGCAGGTTTGTTAAACAACAAATTCTAATAACATCAGTAGACAAGAAGAACTTCTCCCTTCATTTCCTAACCAATCATAATTTTTATCCTAGCCCTTGGAGACAAAGGAAATTATGAATTGAGCAAGGTTAAACATTTTAACTTGAAATCAAATTTTACCTGTATTAAACAGATACACGACAGAATGCGGACAACATTTATCACGATTTTTTTTAAACTTTACGATTTCATTTCACTCATTTTTTAGTCAGTAATTTTGCTTTTTCGTCTTTGCATGGCAGTGAACTCTTTCATCATGTTCTTGAGTTCTGCACTTATGCCAAAACAGCTAAGTTGAAACACTTCTGTCTTGGGTGATATCAATGACTGTATATTGACAACATACAAGAATTGACAACCGAGTGACTGACATCAATGATTGTATATTGCTCACATTTTCCAAATATGGTCAGTGCCAGTTAATTATGAAGAATAATCTGGCAGATTAAAGCCATGCAGAAATAGCAAAATATTTTGTATGAAAAATAATATGATTTCATACACATTTTGCAAACCAGCAAAACCAATCACGTTGCATTTTACTTATGATGTATTGTCTATCGAAATAATTTTAAACCTCTTTAATGATACACTTGAGTGTTAAGTGTGGGGTTTATCTCTTCATAGTGACGTGAAGAGAGCGTTATACAGATGTATATCATGGCCATGCTGTCTGCACTGCTAGTACAAGCTAGTCGAACAGCATTTTTCCTTGATTCTCTTATGAGCGATTATTTTATTTAAATGTCAGAACAGGTTAATACGTTTTAAAACGTGCAACAAATAACGCAAATATTACTTGACAGATTGAGTTGAAAAATTTAAACTTAGCTAAAGAGCCATGGACGTGATCGGCCTTACTTCCAAGTTTCTCGAATAAAGAAGGAAACAGACGGCTTTAAACTTAAAGCTTGACTTCTTTACCCAAAAATACACTCACATTCAGCTTATAACAGCCAGTGCTGATTGCAATCGAGTCGGAAATTAATCTTAATAACTTAAACTAATTATTAAAGCTTGGTAGTGGTGGCTGATGAAAAGAGAACACTACCAAGAATACTTACAATTTCTTTGCCACAGTTTTCGCAACTGTAGCAGAACTCATTTATATTTGCCTCCAAGCCTTCTTGCTCTTGTCAAATCCGTTACAGTACCATGGAACAACACAGGAATGAAATGAGAGTGAACGAAACAGACTCAGCTCTGCAGGAGAGTTTGGAAGATTTGATCTTGATTAATTAAGTCAATTCCTTCGCGCGTGTTCACAATTTCATCACCTTAAAAGCAATGCTATCCTTTTCCGTAAAGAGAACTGAAGTTATTTAGTCATACCAATAACACCACAGCCCAATGCAAAACACAATTCACTGATCCTTAAAAATTCACTCAAAGGCGTCGCTAAGTGCGAAGTATTTACCCGCCTCTCGCCTTAACGACGATTAAAAAACATCGATAATCATTCGAGCGTGGCGACGTACAAGTCGATAGATAGCCGGAAGACGTAATGCCATTTTAGGCATTGATATTTGAAAATAGTGCACTATTTGTAGTGTGGCGATTTTGCATCCATGCTTAGTAGCTCAGACTGCTTAAGAAAGCTATCTTTTCCGAGTAGATTTGTTCGCCATATTAGAGGGCATAAAATGTTGTATATTTGGTGTGCGTTGATCGCGGCTTATGCAGCGATGATCTTGTATCTCCGACTTCCTATGGTTGTTTTCCCTGCATTCCTGTTCATAACCTTTCTGGCGTCTGGTGGGCGGAACTTCCCAAAAGTTTTCTTTCGAACGATTCTTCGTGATGTGAGGTACGTTTTTCTCTGATTTTTATCTAACAGACCATCGAAGGTTAACATAATCCTTTAATTTATGATCGTAATTTGTTAAACATGCACATTATTGATCAACAAGCATCGATCAGGTACTCTACTGGTGTGCGACAAACGCAGACTGCAGACTTGCACAGGTAAACGAGGTAAATGTTGTTGTGAAATGCTTTAACAGATTCCCTGTCCCTAAACACTTAAAGGTTAGGGACAGGGAATCTGTTAGATCATTTCACAACAATGTTTACCTTATTTACCTGCAAGTCTGCAGTCTGCGTTTGTCGAACACGGTCTCAGACAAAAGTGTAGTGAAGACATTTCTACCAAAAGCTGTTTTGTCTTTTCCTTTCTGGCCCGTCTCCTTGTCCTCCCAATGTTGCTTATTACACTAAACCTACCAAATCTTGCACACCAACATTGGGAGAGTAAGAAGACAGTAAAGTGTCCCAACAATTTTGACTGAGACTGTACTTTATCTGGTCTGTAAACGCTGTTAGATAAAAGAAATGGTTCATGCTTTTAGCTGTGTGTATATCGAAATATGAATGTACTTGCAGACTATCCAACCTTATTTGGGATTTTAGATAATTGAGGAATCATGCCATTGCTGAAGGGGTGAGCTGCTAGGGCAAGGCCTAGGATTTCACAGTAACAATCGTTTCCAGTACTGTGTTGTTACCCTGATCTTAAAATAATGGAACCAAAAAATAGTTTCCCAGTGACATGTCCTGATATATTCAGCCTGAGGGATCAAAATATGCCATGGTCATTTTTTTAGGATGTTGTTTCCTTAGTTAGTAAAATGTTAAATAAACAACTGGTCAATAAATTTAGTTTTTTCCCAACCACGTGCATCAACCACTCCTTGACCAAGGACCAAAGCTGTTTTTACAAGGTTCTTCAATTGGCAATCAATCAGTAATGATTTTCACTTATGGTATATAACCAATGTCACATTTTATTGACATTGTTTGGTTTCATTGCAGGGGTATTTTTCTTTATTCAAAGGTGATTTATTACACCCGCCGTTATAAAAGAGAAAACAAAACAGTTCCTGATATATTTCAACTAACAGTCTCCAAATATCCTCAAAAAGCTGCCATAACATTTGAGCAGAAAACTTGGACATTTCAAGAGGTTGAAGACTATTCCAACAGGATAGCGAATTATTTCAAGGCACTGGGTTACCAGAAAGGAGATTGCGTGGCTGTTATATTAGAATCCAGCCCTGAGTTTGTCTGTGCATGGCTGGGACTGTCTAAACTTGGTGTTGTTACTGCTCAAATCAACACCAATTTGCGGCTTGATTCACTTTGGCATTGTATATCCGTCGCCAATGTAAAAGCAGTAATTTTTGGATCTAATTTCTCAGGTAAAAAAATCTTGGCCAAAATTACCACTATTCAGTTTATCCTGCAACCTAGCCCTCCATTTGACTATCCTAAGGGGTGAAAGGTTACGCACAAGCTACACTAAACAGGCAAAGCAAGGAGGCAAGGCAGGAGGGTGTAACACTGGTGAAGGGTGATTTTTTTCAAGTCTCACTCCTTTCCCAGCCAATTACTTTTCACAACTTGGCCATGAGTGACCTTCTAAGCTCACAATTTCCTCATGGAGAGCTTGCTTGCAGTCTGTTTCCAATTGTTTGGTATTTGTACACAGTAAAATAAAATACAGTCTGTAAAGTGCCACTTATAAGCCCTGGGCTTCTACATCTTCATAGGGGGTTTTAGGAGGGCTTAACCCTTTAAGCCCCACTATCCACATACAAATTCTCCAAACTGGTCTTTATACATTTCCTTAAGGAATAAGTTGAGAGAATTTGGTAGAAGATCAAAGCATTTTCTCTTAGGTCATCATTTTATTGACTCTTATAACCATTTCTCTTGGCAACATATGGATATTGTTAGGAGAAAACTGATCTTGATCACTATCGGGACTTAAAGGGTTGATTATAAAAAAGAGGGGCTTATTTTGATGGGGCCTTATGACCTTAATAGAAAAGCGCTTACTGATCAAACAGCCAACAGTGCTGATCAATTTTACATTTACTAGTTTTTAATTGTTAAGCGTCAAAACCCCAAGTAAAAAGTAACTAAACATTGCATACACTTTTATTTTTGCTATTACAGGTGCTATTAAAGAAATCCAGACCAGAATTCCAAGCAAAGTACAGCTGTATTCTTTAGGAGATTCCCCAACATTGCCTTCAGCGACAAATTTAGAGAAAGAGCTTGAAAATTGTTCATCCGTAGCACCCAATGTCACTCACTCTAAATCTGTTGCAGGTAAGTAAAGAAGGCAAAAACTAAGCAGTTTGTAGGAAACTGCATGTATGTGTTCAATTTTATCCTTGGTTTAAATTTTATTTTCTTTTGTTTTTGGGTATGGTGATGTATGATAATGACATGATAATGAGTTTGAAACAAAAGAAAATAACGGGGTTTTTGCAGAATTCATGATGGGTTAGCTGATTGTAGAAGTATAGGTAGAACCTGCATTACCTGACCAGAGCTCCCAGCTGAAACCATCGCAGCAGCAAATTGGCAACTGGAATGGGAACTAAAGTCATGCAATTTGGTTACCTGTGTTCAGCTGTCATGTACTACCGCATTAATTCGATTAATACCTTAAATTTTAGCTTTCCAATTCAGCATTTATTCATTTATTTCAAAATCAGTTTTCTTAAATCACTGACACAGGATTCGTACAAAGTCTTGAATTCTTGAAAAAGTCTTGAAATTTGCCCAGTAATTTTCCAGACCTTGAAAAAGTCTGGAAAATGGTAAAAAGTCTGGTAAAAAGTAAGAACCCTGCTGATAACAGTTACGGTAAATTGTTTGTAAATATTATGTAAAGTAAGGTTTCCAATGTCTCTCCTATTTTGCTGAGCGGTCGTCCTTCTTTCCTCAGAGCCACCCACAGTGAGAGAAAAAAGTAAAATTATGCAAATTAATGGTAAAAAGGAGGAGAGATTAGGGCAGAGAGAGGAAAAAGGATGCCCTCGGAGGTTTTATTGTATTTTGAATTACCATAAGTGAAACAGAAATGCCTGATTGGTTGGCTACTTGTCATTCTGTCAACACCAAAAAATCTCACTCTCAAGGGAGTCAGTGCGGCTCCAACTTTTGTAGAACATGGTGACCAGACAAGAACTGCAGTCACTGCACTCCAGTTTCCAAATGGAAATGGAGATCTGTTAATGGATTAACTAGCCCATGCTTTTGTGGAACCTGAAGTATATTCTCGATCAAAATATATCCTATCTAAATTTCTGTACATGACCACGAAAGGTGGTCAACCATAATACTGTATTGCCAGGCTTCTTTGCTTTTTTGCTTTCTTCTTCGCGTACTTTGAGGAATCCTCTTTTTTACAGAGTTTCGGGATTCATTACGATAGTATCATTGCAATACCTCACAGATGAGAAGAGATCCGATGTTCCTAATCAAACAGCAGTGAATACCCTCGTTCCTTGTGGCTTTGCCACTCACCCCCCTTGCAGGCTCTCAATCTACTGTGACTCAAAAGAAAAATAAGAGAGAGCTCACAATCTAAATCGTAAGTGTCTGGATGGTGTAAATTACCAAGTTGTACCGAGTTTGTTCTATTATCCTCCAATGAGCACCACATTCTTTCGATAAGGTGCAGCATTTATTCAAGGGCGGCATTTATAGGTAATTTTGCTTCAATCTACGGCATTTGTCAAGGGCTGTGTTTAATCGAATAAATACAAAAGTAGGTTGAGTTTGATCGTCCGGGTGAACATAGTCCTGAATAGGACTGTTGTTGTTGACAGTGACTGACGTTTCGACAACCTGTGCGGTAGTCATCTTCAGAGTCAAAGTGAGACGTTGTATCACGTCAGTTGATGGTATTATACTGTGGTTATTGATCTGATTGGTCAATTACGTCACGATGTTATTGGTCGTCTGTCAGTTAAGCTGTGATGTTATTGGCTATGAAGACTCGTAATCAGTAATTGGTGCGTTTCGATCCGTCTATTGTCACAGTTAACCCTTGAAGTCCCAATGGTGACCAACATCAATTTTCTCCTAACAATATCCATAGATTGTCAAGAGATTAGGTTATGAGAGTTAATAAAATGATCATCTAGGAGAAAATGCTTTGATCTTTTATCAAATTCTCAACACATTCTTAAAGGAAATATGTAGAGATCAGTTTGGAGAATTTCTGTGTGGTTATTGAGGCTTAAAGGGTTAAACAGTCGTCTATTGTTAGGCAAATTATCAGTTCTCCAGTCGTTCTCTCGTAGTTAGTTTTGCTTGATCTTGTGCTTTTATTAGTTTTGTTCATGGTCCCAAAGTGCCCGCAAAATAGGGGTTAACTGTCAGTAGGACAGTCATTGGATTTCTCTTCACCTCTCTTGACTGCATTTGTCCTCTGTGGGTCTTCTAACTCCTGTACATTCTCTTATTCTTTTTAGATAAGTTACTGTATATTTATACATCAGGGACTACAGGATTGCCGAAAGCTGCAGTTATAACAAATGCTAGGTATGTACAGACTGCCTGTGTAGCAAGCATTTCCTTGCAAATTCATTGAAAAAGTTGGGAGGAGAGCAAAGAAGAGGAGTGAATGGGGAGGGGTGGGAGGTTTCCTCTTCTGCCCTCCTCTTCCCCTTCAATGTTAATTCTATTTGTTCAGAGGCCTGGTCTCATCTACCCAAGAACATTTACAATTTCACCATCCGCTACATCAACAACTCCCTTCCTACACGTAAGAATATGGCAAGATGGGAATTATTACAAAGTCCTGATTGCTCCTGACTGCTCCTTAATCCTGAAGCACTCCTTCATATTGTCGCTGGTTGATCACTTCACCTGGAGACAATCCTTCCCTTCATTGCCATTCAACCTGGAATTTAATGTTCACCCTTCACTCTATGCCGATGTTAATGGTTTTCTGAATCCTTCAATAATAACCGGTGAAAATTATCATCCAGATCTTCTTTTCCTAATTCAGTCCAAGTGCCTACATGTTCTAGAATAAACAGTTGGTTTTGAGTCTAACCTTAATAACAATGCAGTGCGTAAAAAAAAAAAAAACAGATCTTGGTCAAAGAAATGAGCAGAAATTACAGATGTGTGAAATTTGTAAACCTCTCCATGAGCTCCCTTGGTGTTTTCTATGACAAATGTTCCACTTTCTTAAGCATTGGCATTGACAAAAAGCAGCAACATTATGTGTCAAAAAAATGATAAATATAGCCATTAGAGTAACATATTACATCTTTTGTTGTAAAAATAGGAATTGGGATAGCCCAGACTTAATGACATTTTGATTTTTGAGTAATTCAATCTCAAGCAGCCAATTGTAACTTGCCTATACGTAGCAAGATTTACAAATTAATATACATTCAAAAAGACAAATAAAGTTTCCATTATTTAGAAAGACACTGGTATTAACTCTTAAGGAATATACTGCTTTTAGCTGGAAACCAAGTTATTTTAATGCCCCACCTCTCCTCCTTTTCAGGAACGTTACATGTAGCTCCACGTACTCCTTTATTACCAATTTCTTATCTTTTAGATACTTTAGGATGGCATATGGGATAACATGCGCACTCTGCGTAAGTACAGAAGACATTGTTTACTCCTCCCTGCCCCTGTATCACTCTTCTGCTGGCGTCCTTGGTGTCGGACAGTGTCTCATTAATGGATGTACATTGGTTCTGCGACGCAAATTTTCTGCCAGTCAATTTTGGGATGATTGTGTAAAATCAAAGGCTACAGTAAGTGCTGTCATTTTTCTTTTATTTTTGTGTTTGGTTTGGTCGGGGCAATGTGGACACGTTTTGCATGGGCAAAACTCATACTCCAGTCAGTACAGTTGCAACTCTTACCCTTTTATTGTTGTAATCACGTATGAGGATGTTGTGGCTTAATTTCATCCTAACCTCAATTAGTCTTTATTTTTATGGTGCATGTGTGTGTATGTAAGTGTTTGATGTTGAGTTAAAAAAAAAGAAAATAAAGTTGAACCACAGGGATATTGAATCTATGGACAAAATTATGTTAATAATTTGACCATAATGAACCTGTACGTCAGCGGTTCTCTTGCGTTGTTTGTGTTATTCATGCTTCATGATTTTACTTTGAGAGCACTAAGTGCTTAGCAAAAGAGCTCATACTAATTTTTCATGTTCTTAAACTGTTCTTGTTCGTCAACACGTTATTTGACGATGGAAACTTTTATGAAGGGGTCGGAAGGTTCATGGAGTCAAACACAGTCCCAAAGGCAATACCTTCACTGTTATTTTTTCTTGTGCGTTAGATCGTTCAGTACATTGGTGAGGTTTGCCGCTACCTTTTGGCGCAACCTCATCGTCCTGCTGAGAAACAGCATTCGGTGCGCTTGGCCTTTGGCAACGGTCTCCGGCCTCAGATTTGGGAAGAGTTCCAGTCCCGCTTTGGCATCAAACAAATTGGGGAATTTTATGGCTCAACTGAAGGAACTGCCTCCGTAGTCAACATAGACAACAAGGCTGGTGCTTGTGGTTTTGTTTCAGAGATTGCGCCCGCTATCTATCCAGTGACCATTATCAAAGTTGATCCTGACACGGGGGAAATAGTGCGTGGAGCAGATGGACTGGCTGTGAGAACCAAGCCTGGGGACGTTGGACAGATTGTTGGGAAGAACTCAAAAGGTATTTTGTTTGACTTTATTCGTGCTGATTTTTGCGAGGCTTATAAAAAATTTTGTGAAATTTAAGTCCCACAAAAGAAGCGAAGTTAAGTTGTTGTGATTTTCGTTTTGTTATTGTTCTGTTAAGTGTTGACTTAGACTCTTTTTATCCTCATTATGTTTCTTTCATTACGACTTTTCCGACAAATCGCGAAAAATTCAAGTTTCGCAAAATGTACCTCTCCCATTTTCAAAAATTATGTGACCGGGAATATTAGCACAAATTAATATTTTATTCTGTAATAAACACCAATTTGGCCTACTTATTACTAAGCTTGAAGATGCCTTGACTTAAGTCACAGGTGTCCCAACTGATCCTTTTCTTTGAGTCACATGTGACCCAACTGACCCCTTTTTTTATGTCATAGGTGACCCTTCTAATCGTTTCGAAGGCTACCTGAACCCCGTGGAGACTTCCAAGAAAGTCGCCAACGATATATTCCGTAAGGGTGACACGGCCTTCCTTTCTGGAGACTTGGTAGTGAGGGATGAGTTGGGCTACATCTATTTTCGCGATCGAACCGGAGACTCGTTCCGTTGGCGCGGTGAGAACGTGTCCACAGCTGAAGTCGAGGCGATAATGAGCAAAGTACTTGGTCTTTGTGATGTTGTTGTTTACGGTGTCTTGGTACCCGGCTGTGAGGGGCGTGCGGGTATGGCGGCCATTGTCGACACAGACAACAAAGTTAATGTTGAAGGTTTGGCTACTAGTCTGAAGAAATTATTGCCGAGTTACGCCTGTCCGATGTTTCTTCGGATTGTGCATAACGTTGACATAACTGGTACATTTAAACTTCAGAAGAACAAGTTAAAGAGTGAAGGCTTTGATATAGGCCTCGTGGAAGACCAGTTATACTACTTTGATTCCAGAGAAAAATTGTATATGGTTCTGGACGAGGTCAAATACGAACAAATTATTCGAAGCGAAATCAGAATGTAAAATAAAGTTAGAAGTGCAGGCGCCCCAGGTCACAGGAACCCAATTTATTTGGAGCTGAAACCTGTCTATGCCTCATTAATCTGTTGGCAGGTGGGGGGTGGGGGGAGGGGATTTTATGCCTTCTTGTCTTTCTCCGCCTTTGACGCGATGTGGATACCAAGTATGAAAGTAACACCTTGCCTTGTTCTGGAGAAAGTAACCATGACCGTGTTGTCTTCCTGTGACTCTTGAGTGATTGTAGGCACATATGAATCGTCATCTGATCGACTATGCTGACGACTCTTATGACTAGTCCTTTAAACTGAACGAGCTTACTCTCATACACTGGAGATCTTACGCAACCACGACGGCGACGGCATAGAAAACGTCACCTAGAAAGTGCATTACTTGAACCTTATCGCATTTATTCAACCTCGCTGAATTTGTCAATGAAGGCGAATTCGCCGTCGTCATGTTTACTTCCTACATTAAAGGGTGCATGAGGAAAATTTCGCTTCGTAGTCGCGCAGTGACGGCGACCTGCCTTTTTTTTAAATAATGATTTTTGCCATTCTCGCTGCCGTCGGTGTTGTCGTTGCTAAAACTCCTCTTTCGTTCACTTGAACTATTTTATATGATATTAACGACCTCTTCCAATTTGCTGTCCAGAGACGTTTTATTTTTCGAGGAATTTTGCGAATACGTGCCGTGGGAAAAAACCCAAACGTAACCCCCATCCGCGAGCAGTCTAGTACTACTGTAGCGGATTTTGTTTTGATAAGTACGCTTGGCATTATAGGAGCAGATCATCTTAAAATCAGTTAGGCTTACCATAAAACCTCTATCAAGCTCCCTCTCTAATAAATCCCTCTTTTTACGGGGAAGAAAGTTATTAAGCCCCCCACCTCTCCTCCCTGGATAGACTGACTTGGTGTAGCTTGTTCATATGCTAGAAGTTTGGATTTCTAGGGTCATGTGCTTGAGCATTTTTACTTTGCGTTCTAGTTCTTTATAGAGAACTAATACATCTTCTGGTTATTTGAAAAAGGAGTATGGTGCCCCATTTCGGCAAATTAATGAAGCCCCCCGTCAAACGTTTTTGAAATAAATAGAGGATTTAAGGTATTATAGAACACAACAGAACACGTAAATTTCGTATATCCATAATATAACTGACGTGAAGGCAAGTATTGTACGTTAAGCATATTTTCCTCTGTAGGTAAAACCGGGACTTTGACGAAATGTAACTATGTAATGTCTGTAATATATCGCTTTCGCCTTCACTAGATAAAAATAAGAGGTCATCGGCCAATCAGCATTAAACCACATATCATACTTAACAACCCTTTGTCAGGTTGAATGACATGCGATTAGTACAACTCTAAGCTTTTGTTTCATTTCGTTAAGGCTAGGTTTGCACTAATGCGGATTTTTCCCGGAGATTTTCCCAGATTCATAAATGTTTCCGAATTCATTGCATTCAGAGTATTCGGATCCACAGACGCTTACAGACATCATGACACGTCAGTTGATTCGAAGCTTAGCGTGCTATAATCTTAGGAAAAAAGCTTTCCGATTTAGTGAAAGCAGGTTGTCACAGTCGCAAGCAGAAGCGGGAGAACTAGCATTATCAATAGTTTGCCATTCCGTTTCTGGTACCGACTCCGACAATCCGTTTTACTTTCTTTTAATCACTGCCTCTTAGTTCGCGAGTAGTCTGACCCGCTCAGATGCCCCTTTTGTTTTCATTTTTCGTCGAGCGAAACGCACTGGTGAAAAATGGCCACGCGCTCACACGCCTTCGTAGCAGGCATTCGAAAGGAAAGGGGAAGGAAATTTGGGCGCGCCCCTCGCGCTTCTTGCGCGCCCGAAATCCCTTTTCCCCTTACCTTTCGAACACCTGCAACGCAGGCTACGCGCGCGCCTGGAGGTGCGAGACAGGAGAGAAGCCCTCTCCTCTTGCTTCTCGTGGCTTTGAGGCCCGTGCGCGTACCTACCCACCATCTTTGTAGGAAAACATGAGACGGCTCGCAGGCTAGTACTTTTGGAGGGTCTTTACTTTGAAGGGATTTCTGGGTGAGCTAAAACCGTGAAATGATATCGTCACTTTTGGGGAATCGTTGATATCGCAGCACAACAGTGATAACTTGTGATAAGGTGGGCTACCCATACAGAGCAGCGGGACAAATACAGTTGCTCTACTGAACAGGTTTTGTCCTTTAGTCTAAGAGTGTAACGACTTCCTCTATTTTTTTCTTCTCGCCTCTTTCTTCTTTCACTCTCACTATTATTCCTCTCCGTTTCCTTCAAAGTCGGGTTAAACAGCATTTTGGCATCAATTCGGTCAAATGGCCGCAATTTTCGTCAGCCAAGGTTTAGCAAATCTAGTCATCCGAAAAATTGTGCAAACCCTTTCGTAAGCGCCCCTTGAAGTTGTTAGCAAATTGCGCGTTTCGGAAAGTTGGCTATTTTGATAACTTTTTTCTCGCCACTGCGACAATAGGAAATTTTATCATTTAGCGATCAAGTGAGGGCTTTACCTCCCTCAACGGAAATAAGCGTACTAACTTTTGTGGTAAAAAAAAGTACAATGAAGCTTTCCGGGCTGTCTATTTTTACAGGATAGGCGAGAAAACTTAGAATTAAGTGTCGTCCTCCTCCTCGAATCTTAAGCTCTCTACATGTAATTATCTTCAAAGGAAAACTGATTAGCCATTATTAAAACCAAGTTTTTGTTCTTCTTCCCCTTCACTTCTCGTCCACAGCGCTCTCGTAATTCTTCTCTTCTTTTTCCTTCTGAAGTGTGATTTTTGAACGACCTAAAACTTGTCAGGGTTTCCCTCTTTCACCAGCACATTTATCTTTGTGCACAAAGCTAAACTGCAGATTATCCGGGCACTTAATTTGCATCTCGTTGATGAAGGAAAGCTATATTGTGTTAAGCCTCGTTTTTTCAAAGCCTTCTGGGACGTGTAAGTAAAGTAGCCGGGTATTCTGCAATTACTCCGTTCAAAAAATGCGGCTTTGAGAAGCTCTTAGAAAGATATCCGCTTCTGTCAGTTAAAAAAAAAAGAATGACAGAAAAAAGGGGACCAAGGGATCAACAAAAATGTGGTTTCTGTTCATGTGTAATTCGTTCTATAAAAACAGTGTACAAAGCGTGACAAGTGCCGAAAGCTTTTCTGAATAGTTTCCATGCATGATCGCTCCTTTCGTAGGTGTGGCACAGTGAAAGAAAAGAGTCGTTCTTTCCGTGGCTTTGCGTGACAGCAAGTTCGAAGAAAGCGATGGCGTACACTTGGACAGTAGTGGTAGCTGGTATTTCGTTTCTCGTTTACTTCACCAAGCTTCCTTTTTCTCTGGTACCAGTTCTTTTATTTGGGGCGTTTTTGGCTTCAGGAGGAAAGTCTTTTCCCAGGATTTTCTTTCGAACATTTTTTCGTGATTTAAGGTACGGTACAAGTGTAATCAAAACTCTTTCATTGCCTTTGTATTCGTTTAACAAGGGCAGCATTCAGCAAACATTGAGATCAGTTATGGCCTTCTAGGCTTTGTATAGCTGTGCAGGATGGCCGTAGTCGGGGGTCATAGTTGCAAGAGTTAGGTTACTAATCCGGCAAGGAGCAAGGCACCCTAAAGGTTAAAGCACCTTCGGATCTACAGTACTAGTGCGGCTGACCTTTGCAGCGTGTTTGTTTGTTTATAAGACTACAGATGGTAACATTTCGCTATTTCGCCTCTTCCAGGTAATATACTGTTCTATGCGTGTCAGTCCTAAATATAGCAGATTGGATTGTGTGATTGATTGCAATTTCGGACGCACAAAATTCATACACAAAGTACCTAAGTTGTTTGTTTGTTGTGAATTATTTGTTTAGTTGCTGTCGTTGTTGCATTGCGGCGTAGCGCTCGTTTTCAGGCCTCCTCCAACAACGTTCAGATCAAGATCGCTTTGCACTGAAGGTCGAATATGCTAAAGATGACAGAGATTTACTCTACTTTTCACCAAATCAGTCCTTGTGCATTTTAAAATACCCGGCCACTTATATGCCTCTAGTTGAATAAGAAAAGCTGCATACTGTGTACCAGCGATCGACAAAAAAGAAAACTATTTTTAAAAAACTGAATCTATGCAGACGACGCTGTGGTTAAATGGAAGGATACAAAACCCGTTGAGGGGGGAGGCTAGCAAAGTAATAAAAGCGATTGCTGCTCCCTGCTGCGAAGCAAAATGCCGAGCATGGCGTAGCCTAGTGTTAAATTTTCAGCCGTGCTGGGCAGGTTTTTGTTGAAAGGCCAGACGAATTACAACCCTAGCCCTCCAGGCTGGGGATGGGCCGATGGGTTAATGTCCCATCCCAGTAAAAAAAAATAAATCATTACTGAAAGAGGACATACGTCTCAAGATAGCAGGAGAAGTGTGGAGAACTTATGGTTAACAGAGCGCGAAGAGGTGAGAAAAGTAGGAAGGTAGGCTGCTCATCCTGAGGGAATGGCAGGTTTCCCTAATAGAGTAAACTATGAAATGTCCTATTGCTTCCTAGAACTCACTGACCTATTCAAGAAATAGCTAGCTTAATATCAGGTCAGTAGTTGTCCTATCCTCCGGTCATTACAATTTTGTCTTCAAATTCTACAGCCTCGTTCCCAGTCGTCCTCGGCGATTTCGGATGTGACGTCACCTGTCAAGCTTGTCGGGAAAATTCGCCTAGGACGCCTCGCGCTATCGCGCTCGGTTCCAAGCCTCCTCTGGTCACTCGGATAGCGCGAACAGGCCTGGGTACGAGGCTGCAAATTCTACACTTCGTAACACTCTCTTACTCTTTGCCTATTGGGCCGCCGCGCGTTAGGAAACATTTAGGACTCTTGGGCTGCCACAGATCCAGTAAACGGTCCATTGGGATTCAAAACATGGCTGTCAGTGTGCTGCCTGTTTGAAATCTGGAGCTTTGATTCTGTGATTCTAGACTCCTTTGCTGAGGCTTTTTCCTCTAATTTTAGCTACTTGACTTGTTCTAGAAGTTAAAGCTCCACCTGCAGGGAAAGTTTTTCATCCAATGATGGAAAGGAGGCTTCGGGGCAGGTGCAATATAGAGCCGGTTCAAAAGATTTTTTTAGCGCAATAATAGCGAGTGTTGCTACTGTCAAGCCGAATGCTAAATACGGCGAAATTAGAGTTTAGCTTAGCGTGTTACTGGATTGACACTTATAAAGAACTATCGCTGAAAGCGTCATCTTCTCATCCCCCTACAATGGCCAATCTACCTTGTTATCAACGCAGTTCATTAATCCAAATTTGCATGTAACTCACCCCCACCGACGTAGCGGCACAAATCATTTATTTCCATTTACCTCTGTTTTCAATGTTACGTTGTCTAGAGGTATCGTACCACGAAGTACATTTATGTGTGTCCTGTAATGGTTTTTATTTCTCTTCTTTTGTCACAAAGCGAGATAGAAAACCCTTTACTGTTATTCCATCTATTGGTGTATAACATATTTGTCGCCGTCTTCATTAATTTACTTTTAGGCTAATGGGCATGTATTCGCTGGCGTTTAATGAAAATTTGCCTGCGTTAAACTTGGGACATTTCTGGCCAGGAAGTCTTTCTTATGACCAGGGCTGCACCAGGAGGGTACCAGGGTGTTTATAGCTTTCCTATTGAAGTCAGGCCATCACACTACATTACGCTGTTAATGCCGATGAAGTGTTCTGCACCCTACCTAACCCTCCCTTTGGCAAGTGTGTTCAATTTCCACCGGTTAGCAGTGTGACAGTGCCTGGTTGGGGTTTTACCATGGTTACGTCTCGGCAGTTCTTGGCTTCACCAACCGCTCACACACCTTTCCCCACGCTCACATTTGTTGATGGGTCTCACCCTTGTTTTGAGCGTCCAGTTAGCCATTTTTTTCAAGGGTGACTAAATAATTATTAATACATACTTGACTCGTAGGTACACACAATCTCATGTTAGAAAGAAACCTATATTAAGCAATCACCCACGGGAACCACTCTAGTACAAACGTAGTACAGTTGTTCGCAAAATACAAGTTTGTTTAACTAAAACCATGGGAAGAAACGCGAGGGACTTTCCAAGGTTTGTGTCCACGCAATGGAAATATTTTGCAGCGGTCCTTGATAATCAAATTATTTATCTAATATTAAATTTCTTTTTCCTTCGTGAAGGGCAGTTTACCTGGCTACCCCCTTGGTCATGAGTTTATTAAAACATCAAAGGAACAATGACACAATAGCAGATATTTTTCGCCAAACAGTGTCCAAGCATCCTCAAAAGACAGCCTTCTTCTTTGAACAGAAAACATGGAAATTCCAAGAAGTGGAAGATTTTGCCAACAGAGTTGCAAATTACTTCAAATCACAAGGGTATAAGAAGGGAGACAAAGTGGCTTTACTTCTGGAATCGTGCCCTGAATTTGTTTGTATATGGCTAGGGTTATCCAAACTTGGTGTGATCACCGCACTCATCAACACCAACCTCAAACGTGATTCGCTGTGGCATTGTGTATCTGCTGTAGAGGTCAAAGCTATTATCTTTGGAACTGACTTTTCAGGTACTGTACGTCCCAGCTTCCCACCTTTTTACCTAATAATTTTTTAAGGCCTTCTTGGGATGAAGGGGAAGAAGAGATGGAGTTTCGTTGTTGTTATCATCTACCGATCACTTTCGCTGTATAAGTTCCCCGCATGCAGCAGTCACGCAGTTCAAACGTGAGCAATTTTGCAGTTCCGTTGATGTTAAATTTACTGCAGGGCATATCCTGCAACTACACAAGAGGAAACATTCCCACGCTCGCTCCCTGGGTGTAGGTCATTATAAGCAAGAAGGTCCTTCATCCTTCCTTTATCATAAAAAGACCCTCTTTCTGATATTTTGCACCTCAGCAATTCTTCCCCAGGAATTGGCATATTAAATAATAACTCGTAACTACATAGACAGATACGTCTATTTCATTAAAACTGGTGTAAAACATAATATGCTTTACTTAAGCCCTCATAATAAAGGGATGTAAGTTTTGTTATTGTTTTTACAACTGTAACACAATTCACTCTTGACAATCTGTAACATGTAGGTGCAGTGAATGACATTCATGACCGGGTGCCAAAAACTACACACATTTATTACTTTGGACCTGCACCTTGCTCAGTGACCACAGCTTTAAGCTTGATCAAGGAATTGAAAAGAAGTTCTCTGAAACCACCAGACACTGATCACACAAAGTCGTTTAATGGTAGGTTTATAGTGTGTATACACATGTGTAAAATTTTGAAGCTTAACTCTCGGACAACACATGCAGAATCCCTGAGCAATTCCAGTGGAATCCAACAGGGATTGCAAGTGGTCTGGAATTCTACAGTAGTTCCTTGACAATGCTGAATACTGCCACAATTTGGATTTCCAGAACCCAGACATGACTGCTTGAATTAATCAGATTCTCACCAAAACCTGTAATTCCAAGATGTGCTTATTTGGAAGGTAGAATCCATCCTGGATCTGGAAGTTTGTTATATTTTGCGTTGTGCATATGCCAAAGGCCAAAGACGAAGGCTGCAACATATACAGGTCATCCACAGAGGCAGGGCAGAGGGTGATTTTTTAGAAATTTATTCCTGTCAATAGTTGTTGCTTTTTTGTAAACAAACTTGTGTTCCGCAGTTGGGATTCCCAAATGTGCAGTTGGTACAATAGTTATCTTTCACTGGATCTTGTCTGATTTTCTATTTTTTCAATGCATTTATCACTGGCCGGGTACATGGGTTCAGCGCTCATTTTTAGTCCTGCATCAATACCATAAATTTTGTAAGTTCCCATAAGCTTGTATTTCTGGATGTAAAGGAAAATATAAAGAGGTATTTATTAAGAAAGGTGGAATACTGTGATTTTTTGTTGTAGATGTACTGATGTATATCTACACATCAGGAACGACTGGGCATCCAAAGCCAGCAGTTATAACTAACAAGAGGTAAGCAATGTTTGAGAGATCACACACCTTTCACCTGATTGAAGTCGATAAACACTGACATGGACAATAATTTGTTTAAGGGAACTGTTTATCTTCATCATAATTACTAACTTTGGCAGTTACTCACCCGCTACCGCGGGCAAAAGAATTCTGCAGGCCAGGGTGTTTATCACTCGTCTTGAAACCATTACCTTTATATTTGAAAACAACATTGTGATGGTGTTTCGTTATTGCTATCTTGGGGCCATCTTAAGCTACCATTTCGCCTGGCACTTTAATAGGGGCAAAGTAACTAGCTTGATATCTAGTTTGAAGTCTGACCCCGTTTCTGCATTCTGCAGCCTCCACTTTGGTATTCAACTGTTGTTTTTCGTCTCTTAGATTTTTCTCCTTTTCCTGCGTTTACGCTATGTACTGCGTGGCCCCCGAAGACGTCATTTATTGTACTTTGCCATTGTATCACGGTGTTGGAGTGATGATGACTGTGGGATGTTGCCTTACGAGAGGAAACACTGTTGCACTTAGGCGAAAGTTCTCTGCCAGTAGGTTTTGGGATGACTGTGTCGAAACAAAAGCAACTGTAGGTGCATTTCAAATCAGTTTTTAGAACGATATTCTTCTTTCAAATTTAGCTTTATACGTCTATTTTAAATTTGTAAATATCAGCCATAACTTAGTCAAAAAGTGAAAATGTTAAATTTTAGGTCTTTTAGAAATGTCCAGAGCGTCTCAAAACTCTCGTCACCATGCCTTGTCTACCAGGTCCAGCTTAAGTTCCTCAAAGCGCTGGTTTTTTTATCTGGAAAGCTTGTACCAGTCTCCGCGCAAAATGGAAGAAATGGTGGGCTCTTTATTACTGATAAAGTGCTCCTTTAGTTTACGTGTTCCTCATTTCTCTCCAAAGCCTGGTGTTACCCGTATATAGGTAGTCAGCTTCACAGCCGTTCGTTGTGTCGTCACGCAAAGAAAATTCAGATTTAGACTTAGAACCGCATTGACATGGTAAGGCCAACACAACTTGGGTTGGTCTCAAATTTAATTGCCGCATGGAGGCACACACCAAAAGTTTACACTGTCAGAAATTGAACGTTTCTTGTTCTCACCTTGACAGGTAGTTCAATACATTGGTGAAATTTGTCGTTATCTTTTGGCCCAACCTTATCATCCTTCTGAGAGGCAGCATTCGGTGCGCCTTGCCGTCGGGAACGGACTCCGACCTCAGCTATGGAAAGAGTTCCAGTCACGCTTTGGGATCAAACAGATTGGAGAAAACTATGGTTCAACGGAGGGAAACATTGGTTTTCTCAATATTGACAACACACCAGGGGCTTGTGGATTTGTTTCTGTTATCGCACCAGCATTGATGACTACAAAGTTCATCAAAGTTGACACTGCAACTGGAGATTTACTCAGGGGTGAAAATGATTTGGCCGTCCTAGCAGGTCCTGGAGAACCCGGGCTTGCTGTTGGAAAGATTGTGAAAGGTATCAGTAATCTGATTGTTTAGCGAATGGTACTTAATATCACGAAACATCGTTTTCATAGAAAAGCATTGTGTTGTGCAAAAATTATTTCTTTCAAAGCTGTCAAAGGTGGGAACGATGTTAGCTTTTTACTTGTTTCTGGAGCATTTCTTTCTCTGGGCCCATCCACAATGAAAAAATCTTTTTAAATTACGCAGTGTGAACATTTCGAGAATAACGATGCTGTGAGTGCCATGACTGCAGCCTGAGGAAAGAGCCGGCGACTCTTAGCGACGATTTCTCCGCTAAATGACGTAAGAAATTCCATACTGATGACTTGTCATTTCCCAGACCTAAGTGCTTTTGATCGGATGAAACAAATATCAACCAATCAGAAGCACCATCCAGATTTGGGAAGTGACACGTCATCAGTATGGAGTTTCTGAACTCGTTCCTCAGACGTCATTTCACAGGTAAACCAGCGGCGTAAAATGTCGACTATTTTCTCAGACTGCCATGATCAGGGCTAGGAGTTTATTAGGACTGGAAAAGGATTCACATGGTGTCTACATAACATGCTACCGCCTGACACTTTTAACGTTTTCCCAATTCAATTCTCAATAGTTCTCCCCTTTCATGGATATGTTTACCAGGAGGAAACATCCAAAAAGATTGGCCATGACATTCTAGAGAAAGGAAACTCCTATTTTCTTAGTGGCGATCTGCTCGTCAAAGATGAGTATGGCTATGTGTACTTCTATGATCGCATTGGAGATACGTTCCGCTGGAGAGGTGAAAATGTGTCCACTGCTGAAGTGGAGGCAACAATGAGCAAGATACTTGGTCTCCGGGATGTTGTTGTGTATGGAGTTCGAGTTCCAGGTACTGAAGGAAGGGCAGGAATGGCTGCAGTTGTTGATTCAGAAAGCAACATTGATCTGACTAGACTTGTCCAAGGTCTGAATGAGCAATTGCCACATTACGCTCATCCTCGTTTCTTGAGGATTGTTGACAGTGTAGCCATTACAGGAACATTCAAGTTCCAGAAAAACAAGTTGAGAGAAGAAGGATTTGATGTTAGAAAAATACAGGATAAACTGCTGTATTATGACGTGAAAGAAGGGCAATATCTGTCGTTACACGAAGACACGTTTGCTAAAATCAAGCAGGGTAAAATCAGAATGTAGCGTTTCATTCTCCCTCACCTAATTCGTTCGAATGAAAAATATTTTCCTTCTTGTTCGGACGACACAAGAGAAACAGAGACAAAAGACAACTAGAGAAAATACAGGTTGGGTAGCGTCTCATAGGTGCGAGTAGACCTGAAACCTGAATTGAATATTCCAGTACAAATGCCCTCCTTATATACAGTAAAAACCCGCGTATAAGAACCTAGGTTTTTCCAAGTTAGCCTGGTATTTAGTGTAAAATTAGGCTAACTAGGTTCTTAACTTTTGTTCAAGAAATAAAGCTGAATTTTTAAATGATCTGGTGTTTAATGTCCAAAAACAGTGTTCTTGGAGGCTTCGTTAAGCAAAATACTATACTATTTTAATCTGATTCTGTTACAATCAAACCTATGGTAAAGTTTTATGTAACCATGCTATAGTGTTTAGAGTATTATTGCATACAGACTGTGTTATATATATATATATAACAGTAAATAGACTACTCAGTATGAGCACATATGGATTTTAATACAGGTCTGTTTCGTAGACCAACAAAAAGTTGATCCACTCATCAGTTAAACTCCATACACACTGAAGCATCATAACGGTTAACACAGCAACATGATCGCGTGACATATTTTTGCGGTTGTCATGACAGAGGCGTTATTCAAAAAAATACTAATTTATAAAAAACCTACGCGCGCTTATGATACAATAAACAAAATTTCAGGAATACTTGAGAATGTATTTTCTTCGATGTCTGCAATTTGAAATGAGTTCGTTTCGTTTGTTCAGAGTGGCCATCTGTGGGTTAGATAATATGAAAAACTTCTCAGTGATACATAGGTTACAGCGTTTAGTGGTATTAGAGTAACAGACCTGTATTAAAATCCATATGTGCTCATACTGAGTAGTCTATTTACTGTTAATCCGCTCCTTAATTGTTGAGCACTGTTCTGGATCCAACGGTGAATTACCTGGATTTGTTTATATATATATATATATATATTTTAAATAAGAACCTGTTTTAGGATTTTAGCCTAAAATGGTTCTTATGTGAAGGGTGCTTAAAAATGAAATTTTAGCCTAACAGGTTCTTAAATGTTAGGTTCTTATACGAGGGTTTTTACTGTACTGTGTAAACGGTCGAACAGTAGTTCGTAATTAGAAATTAAAGTGTAAGAACAAATTCTTGACAAAATATACAAAGAAAATAGCACATACTTGCTATTCTCTCAAGCGAAGGAAAATTCATATTACTGTTGTAAATATAGTTTCTTTTTCCCGGAATCAGATTTAACGTAAGATAATAATAGGATAAACAAATAAATTCAGTCTGGTGCGAAAGAAAGACACTATCTGTAATAAACTATTGTTTAAAATCTCGCAGAGTTTGACCTTGTTTTGATACAAATCTCCTTTCTTTTTTTAACATAAGAACACCATGAAGTAAATAAGAAGGAAGGGCTGTATCGAAAAAAGTCAACTCAAGCCTCGTTTTCACCTACAGCGGCAAATTAGGCCATTATTCTATTACGTAACCCTAGGACGTCTAATACCGCTGACGCAAAACAACTACTTTCCTTATTTTTTTTGCACGACGACGACGTGAAAATGCCTCATCTCACGTTTGATGGACAAAATTGTCTTTCCCTTTCTAAACTTGAATATGATTCTCAGCCGTATTCAACTGAAATAATCGCGATCAAAATTGAAAGAACGCGAATTCACTTTCGCTGCCGTTGCTGTCATCGGATGTTAATAGCTTGTGGCAGACGTCGAAGGGGCGAGAAAGGAGGAAAAAGGGAAAGAAGATTGTGGGATTTTGTCCTCCAATCCCCATCCCCTTTTTTTGCACCTACCACGCAGGCTAGATCTTAAGGTCACTTTAAAAAGTATAGGCACTATTCAGGCCCTCGTCCCACTGAGAATATATTACCATTTTTAACATAAAACAGTGATTGTCTGGGCAGGCAGATGCATGTTTTACTGTCTACAAATCAGAAAACTGCAAGGCAAGATTGACAGCTGTGTCAGAGAAAGCTATTGCAGGCATATTTTAAATTGAAATATCAGTTTGTTTGTTTGAATGAATTTTCAAGGAAAGAAGCGATCTAGTGATATTCTGAAGAAAATTGAATAAGGCAAATACTACAATGGTGAACGTTACCTGTTCAATTTATTGTTGTCTCTCAAATGAGCTTATAGCATGATTTTTTTCTTCTCGTTAGTAAAACTGAAAGACGCTTGTTATAATTAGAAAAAGAATATACTTGTGAGGCGAGGGCAAAAGCAGACTTAGCCACCGTTTAACTTACACACTGGTAAGAGAATTATAATGGCATAAGTCATATGTTATGACATGCAGTAACGTATATGATTTTGGCGTTAGCCGGCCGCGTTAGCCTAGAATATGGGGAACCTTTGGTGGGTTGCGTTATGGTAACTACATAAAATTCACTACTTCTGAAGTAGTGATTATTTGCAATTGAACCGCGGAAGGATTTATCCTGTAAAAAGACCGTTGCATTTATGTACCACAAACTAAGAAAGCAAAAAAATTACCTGAACGTGTTAGTAGATATATTGAACTTCCGTAGCTACAATATTTACATATCAAAGGACTAACTTTCCGATAATTGGAAGGAGCGGCTGAAAAACCAGATAGGGAGGCATGATCAATGCAAGAAAAACTGATAAAAAGATAAGGGGGCGGGAGTAAAAACATTTACTAGACGGTGGGGGCTGGAGTGGAAGTTTAATTTTTTTGACATGCTGGCATATGTGTGTTGGGGTAACATGGAGTGACACCAGTACTTCTCATTGTAACGTATTTAAAGCACAAAAAAATCCAAATATATAAAAACATTAACCAGTCATATTGATAACAGCCTAGTCTAGTGAAGCAATTGGAATGGAATAAGCATGGATAATATCCAAGGAATAAGTCAGAAATAAGTTGACGAACTACTTGAAGCAGCATGTTAGGCTTTGATCACATTATACCGAATAGGTTCTGTGACGGCACGAAAAGCGTACCGGATACGGATTCAGTTCACACTTGAAAAACGGTGAATTTTCGGCGCCATTTCTGCAACGGAGGGAAGTTGCGCCGCGCCGTGCCGAACTCTAACGTGGAGAGTCACATATCGGATGAGCTCATGAGGTAAGAAAAATTGGGTATTTATACATCCGAGAAATTGTGGTAGTGACTTGAAGTCACGTCACCGTACGTCAGGCCAGGGGAACCCTTTAACCCTTATCCGCCTTGCGTAAGACCGCCCGTCAGCCGCCCGCCCTTCCGTCCTCACCACAGGCATACCAATATGAAATAACTCAATCAACAGGTTTGGCAACCCAAATGTAACTCGAGATTTTTCGGGCGGGAAATTGCAAGACCAACTGCGTCTTGTGAAGCAAAGACAAAGACAAAATGAAAAGCGGAAATTGTTTCTATATCCTTGTTGTCTAAAGTATTTTAAGCTTAGATTAATTGTCATGTCCACAAATTGAATTTGGAATATAGAGAAAGAGACAGACAGAAAAAACGAGAAAGAAGGCGACAGGCTAGCGAAGCTCAACGAGAAAATGAGCGCCAGAAATCAGAGCGAGAGACAAAAAACAAAGGAGCTTATTGGAATTACAGGCGGCATATGCCGATATATATTTCTGTCCTCAAGCACGTTTTTTCTCCTTCACTAGCGAGTTTTTCTTTGATGTTAAACTGCAAAACTGACGCAACAACATTATTTACATCTTATTGAATAAGACAAGCTATATTGTGTTAGGTCAGGTCTCCGACGACACATGTAAATAAAGTGGTCTGAAGTGCCGGGTATTCTACAGCTCTCCGTGAAAAAAAAAAACAAAAAAACAAAGATGTCTGCGTGTGTAGAAATACCAGAATCACTAAAAAATAGCAGACCGGGGAAACAATAGAAGATTATTTTAAACTGTTCAAGTATAATTGGTTCTATACTAGGCGTGACAAGTCACCGAGGACAAGTGTTTGAATATTTTGCTGAATAGTTTCCATACATGATCGCTCTTCTTCCTAGGTGCGGCACGCCTGCTTGACCAGTTTGGCGTGACAGCAAGTTCGACTGAAAGCAATGGCGTTCTCTTGGGCAGTAGTGGTAGCTGGTATATCTTTTCTTGCTTACTTCACCAAGCTTCCTTTATTTCTGGTACCAGTTCTTTTGTTTGGGGCGTTTTTGGCTTCAGGAGGAAAGTCCTTTCCCAGGATCTTCTTTCGAACATTTTTTCGTGATTTAAGGTATGTACCCTACATTGATTTGTGCGGTAAGACTTTAAAAGTGTAATGAATATCCTCTTCATTTGCTTCATGGAAAGCCATAATTTGTAGACGCTTAGATCTTTTATGGCTTTCTTAGCCATGTAGAGCTTAATCAGATAGTCCAAAAATGGGTAAGATTTCGCTGTAATCACATACATTTATTATGCATACATGTTTTGACTCTATTCACATCAAAGACAAAGGTCTGTGAGAAAAATATGAAATTGTTACATGCATAATAGATGCATGGGAACATATGGAAATCTTACCCAAATATTTTTACACAGACCGCAAACAGTGTCGTAGAATACGAGGCTTTAATATACTGACCCGGCACTGAAGGAGCAAAGCGCCCGCCGTGCAAATTGACCTTTGCAGCGTGCAAATTTGAAATGTTCCAGCGCTCCAGCAAACTTGCAAACCCCCAAAAGGAAAAAATGTGAGATTCTGAATAGTGAGACTCACGGTAAAGTCGTGAAACTTGGCAAGTTTGATCCAGTACTGGCCTGTGAGGAATATTAGAACCAGATGTACATTGCGTGACCGATCGCAGTTCCGCTGTGTTGTTCAATTTTATCAGCAAATTTTAAAGTCAAATTTTACTCATTTAGCCATAAAGACAACACAATGAAATTTAAACCAGGGATAAAATTAATCCACAACAGACGCACATTGACAAAGTTTTTGCACAAACGTATTGCTTCAAGAACCTTCTCCTGCATGTAAAATTCTTCGCGTACGTAGTTGTTTCCAGTACTCCTCCAGCAGCTTTCCGTTCAAGATGGCCGCGTTGCACTTGCAAGAGGTGACACAGATTTCCTTTACTTCTTACCCAAGTTAGTGCTTTTCTATTGCCCCCTTTAGTTGCAATTGAATAGTTATGGGCTTTCCTTGTATTTATTTCCTTCAAAAAACTAAACGCACATCAACTAAAATGTGCTCTACAGTCAAACTGAATCTCAAAAGACCGTGAATGTTGAATGTGTTTAATATGACCAATCAAAACAGAGATCAGGACAGGCAAGCAGCAAAACTCAAACCAATTGCTTTGATTTGGGCTTTTTTCCTTGCAACAAAATGATATTTCAGAAATATTTAGGTGTTCACAGGTCTCTGGTGAAAACTAGGTTGTGGGGGTCATATGCAGAAGCAGAAAAACTAAACCACTCACAAAGTGTGGGAATGTGCATTGTGATTGGTTTATCCTTCTGCTTCTGCTTCCGACTCCAGCAATCTGGTTTTCATTGGATCATAATGCATCAGTCAATTCCAGCTGCGCCCGGTGCTCCCCCGGGCTGACCCCCGGGTATTAGCATTTTTTTTGCCTTGGATGGCAAATTCCTGGGGGTGGGGACTCTTGAGCTGTGAAATCCCCCGGGGTGGGGACGAAAAAAGAGGGCAAATGCCCCGTCCTCCGTAAACACTGCAACATTTTTCATTGATTGCATAGTCAAATAGTGCCGTTTTAAGCATTTTAATGTAAATTTTTTGTTTCAATTAATGTCTTCCTTTGTAATAGCGCTATGATTCTAATTAAGACTTCACACCGCAACGACATGCACCAGTTTATAATTTTGGTATTGATGTAAAATTATTGACATTAAATTAATAGAGCGCTGTCAAGTTATATGTTATGAATAGTTTTATAACTATGAAAGGATGTTTTCCAAAATTAATAATCTCAACAGAAATTTCATTCAATAACCAAAAAACGTTGATTCACGTCGATAGCTCCCGATTTCGCTGTGTAAAATCCTCCAGTAAAATCCTCTGTGTAGTTATTTTCTGATAGAAAACCGCGTGCGTATCAAAAGCTCAGGAATGCCCCCGGGGTTGGCAAATGCCTGGCCCCCGGGCAGCACAAAATTTGCAAATGCCCCACCCCCGGGACTGTCAAGGTGGCCAAATAGTAGCCTGGGGGGTTGCTGGGCACAGCTGGAATTGACTGATGCATAAACGATGGAGTCATAAGCAGAGTCCGAAGAAAATGGAAATGTTCTGATTCTTCCGACTCTTACTCTGTTATGCTCATGACTCTGCTTATGACTCTGATTTTTTATTTTCACAAGGTCATAAGTGCTCTTACAGTTCTGCACTTATGACTGCGACTTTGTTACTAGTGAAAACCAACCTTGAAACAATGCTAAAAAGAATATAGTTATACTTTAAAATTGAAGCACCCTCATAAAAGCAATAATTTGCTGTTGAATTTTTCAGTAGCTTGCATGACCATTTCGAGCAACTCGTTTGGTCATGTGACTTTCCATAATTTTAGTAAAGCAAAAAAGATGGTTTGCAGTTCAAATGGTGTTAAACTACCAGGAAAGAATTCTGTAGAAATATCTCTGCTTCCGCCCGTTATCATGAATGATAGTGACCAATAATATTATTGATTTCCCTTACCGAAAAGTTATTTTGTGAGCGTTCATGATCATTTTAACTGCAAGCTGTTGGAACTATTGTTATCGCCTTTCTAAAACTATAGAAAATCACATCATCAAACAGGAAGCTCGGAATGGTCATGCCAGCTATTTGAAAATTCAAATGCAAACAATAGTTTTTTAGGCTGCTATAACAGTTTAATGATTCTGGTAGTAAACATCCTTATCAAACTATCTTTAGTTTCCTTTCCAGCCGCTTTTAGGGTTGTCACACAATGCTCCTCCCTATGACGACGCTAAAAATGGCTGTGAAAGAGACTTAATTATCTTATGATGTAACAAATCAATTATTTTGATAGGTTTATCTTCTTAGCTGCAAGCATTACCGTAAGAATTAAGAAGCTCTTAAAGAATCACAATACAATAGCAGAAGTTTTTGGACAAGTTGTGGCCAGACATCCTCAAAAGGCAGCCTTCATCTTTGAACAGAAAACATGGACATTTCAAGACGTCGAAGATTATTCCAACAGAGTTGCAAATTACTTCAAATCAGAAGGCTACAAAAAAGGAGACAAAGTGGCTCTATTTCTGGAATCATGCCCAGAATTTGTTTGTTTGTGGCTTGGGTTATCTAAACTTGGTGTAATAACTGCCCTTATCAACACCAACCTTAGACTTGATTCACTGTGCCATTGTATATCTACTGCAGATGCCAGGGCAATATTGTATGGATCTGACCTAGCAGGTAATAATTTGCTGAAGTAAATGCTCATGCAGTGCTTATCCTTATCCTATCCTTTGTTTTCTTAAGTTCAAACCAAGGATAAAGTGAAACCACCATCTTAAACTTGTGCTCGTATCAGCAGTTATCAAAGGAGATTGAGGCCATTCTCAGGGAATTTTGAGGGCATAATATCGAATTTGTTTGGAAGGGTTTATACCACACCCCCCTTGTGGATGTCACGCTAACGATAGCTACATGTACACAGTCTGATTTAAGGTAGATATGTATTGCCTAGCTGCCAAACACAGGCCTTGTTTTATGAACACACATTATTTCCTGACCTTAGCAGGTTGCTATGGGGAAATTGCTCCTTCCCATTCGTGGGAAAATTGTGTGAACCTGTGATAACAATGAGTTATTGGTTTCATAAACTGTGTTCGTCAGGTCATCCCACTGATTAAAAAATGCTGAGGTTTTTGGTTCAAATTTTGTTGAAGGCCAGTATTTTTCTCAGGCTTCTTTTTCCAGTTCCTTGAATTGCGTCAATCATTTGGCATATGGGTAACAAAGGTGGCAAATTAAAGAAACAATTAGAGAACTCAAACCTCCCACCAGCGTAATCCAGGGCCAAATCCCAGTGCCAACTTCATTTGTAGTTTTCTTTTATTTGTTTTCTTTCTTGCTTTCTTCTGGACTCAGTTTTCCCCTCTTCTCAAAAATCAACATTTCTAAATTTTAATGCAACAAGGGTTAAAAGTAGACAAAGAACCACCAAGTGGATTATTTTGCCACCATTCATTACATATTATGTCCATTTTAGGTTTGCTGTTCTGGTGAATTTTTTTTGTTAGTATGGAGAGTTAACATGCTATCAAAATTGTAAGATTCTAGGCTTAAGGATTCAAGTTCACTCTTGTATTGCAATAGCATCTTCATATGTTAGTACATTCCTACGATGGTGACACTTTATGCCTTAGTACTGCAATAGCTTTGTTGTACATTAGTGTGTTCATACGCTGGTAATACTAAGAAAGACTACTTTCTATAATGCTTCCCAGCAGAATAGATAAGAACCATCGAGCTGAGATTTTTGCACATTTACCTTATAATAATATTTTTGTTGCAGTTGATATAAAACTAGCAAAATTTAATACATTGTTCAGGCTCATTTAGTCAAAATTGCGGTGTCTTCAAACCTAAAAATGGGCATGGTATAATTCATTATAATAATGAATTAGTCTTATATTGTCCAGTTGCAGTGAAGGACATTCGCAATCGGATGCCTGAAAAAATGCAGTTCTACTGCTTAGGAGGTGTTTCTTCCTTGGATGACTCACCAGTCAGCTTGATCAAAGAACTAGAAACATTTCAACCTAAACCACCTGATGTTCATCCCCAAAACTCAACTACAAGTAAAGGCAAGTGTTTTTTGTAACCAGCAAAATACGTGATTCTTATATAAGATCAACAAAATGATAATGAGTAGTTCCAGAAAATATCCATACCCCCCACAGAGGGCACTTTTGCTTTAGCCTTCCCACTTCCCTGGAAAAGGGGTACTTGTCAGACCCTCCCCCCACCCCCTGGAATTTCTGTAATTTTCCAACTTGGTTAGGCACCTCCTGGAAAGAATAATTATGTCAAAAATGCTGTTGCCCTATACTATAATGCAAAAGTTAATTGTTTTTGCAATGAAGAGAGAAAAAATCCTTTTATTCATGTTAGTACAGTGTCTAATAATCTCAATTTTGCCCTGTTAAGGTTTTTTGTTATTAATGAAAAAGTAAGTCACTAAGAAACATGGAGGTCAATACCTTACACATAAGAAAATGATGCCTTCTGTAACTTAACACCGAGTGGACTTCAATTGCTTCCTTTCAGATAAAAACATGTCAGAAGAAGGCTCAGAACAGGATCACATTACGGTGAATCACAGGGAAAAATAACGAACTCCCATTTTTGGATATTTTAGGGTATTAAATTTTAAAGAATACCCACAAAAATCCCAAATTTGGAAGAGTGAGACAAGTCCCAATCAGGGAACTTGGTTGGGAATTCCCTGGTTGGGACCTGTCTCACTTTGCCAAATTTGGGATTTTTATGGGTATTCTTTAAAATTTAATACCCTAAAATATCCAGAAATGGGAATCTGTTATTTTTTCCTGTGAATACCACAATCTGCACAATATATTGTGAAATACCGTTACAGCTAGATAACCAGAAGTTTATTTAATGAGCCAGTGACAACTATCTATTGTATAAGCCGTGAAAGAAAAAAAAAAAAAAAAAACATTCAGCTGAACTTTAATACAATGTCATCAATGAAAATAACAATTCTTGTTTTAAAAGACTGTTAACAGTAAATTAACCGATAGCTTGCTTGACAGTGCAGCTGTTAGTTTTTGATAACACACCAGTCTTAGAGCCCCCCACCCGCGCAGAAATTGCATGTTTTTGGACCCCCCCCCCCCCCCCCCCTTTCCCTTTGGAATTTATGTTGCCCTTAGTTGGGGGGTATGTAAAATTGCTGGAACTACATATAATACATAACAATTGGAAAGGACACATAGGACTCATTCCACATAGTCAGACCTTTATTATGAGGTCACAATTGGGGAATCACCAATGTACACAAACGTTAAAAAACACATGCCAAGTCTTAAATATCCTGTCATGTTTGATTTTATTTTACTTCTACACAGATTTTTCAGTTTACCTGTATTTTGTGTGTTTTCAGGCAGTTGATTTTGTGTAATAAATATGCCTTTTTATTTTTATTATTTTGTGACAAAAATTAATACTTGAAATGTTTTATTTCCTATTAGATGCTTTAATGTATATCTACACTTCAGGAACAACTGGATATCCAAAGCCTGTTGTAATAACTCATCAAAAGTAAGCAATATACACTACATAATAGTGACAACACGACCCCCTCTGGCTCCTCCACCACCCTTGCTGCTGAAAAAACAATGTAAGAAATATAATAGTAATGGTTGAGGAAACCACTAGTTAAGATCTGGAACTTTTGGCATGGGTCTTTTAAAAACTGTAAAAAAGTCCTCAGAGCTGCAAATTTCTTTTCTAAAGGTGTCCGTCGTCTTGGTCATTGTGTTGTTGACAGGAGAGTTGAGGGACATCAAATTTTTTAATGCACAAATCAGGCAGTTAAATAGAGTGTCAGTAAAACTTGAATTTAATACACATTAGGAATATTGTTAATCGTCCATGTGAAACCACCTCATGTAAGTGAAGCCCTTATATGTTACATTAACTAGAACCCCCAGTAAATGACCACTTCTCATAAGTGACTACAACCACTTTTTTGCTTGATGGTTTTATCATTTCCCATGATATTACAACCTCTTGAAGCAACCACTTCCCCACTTTGTTCACATCATGTACTTCACTGCTCAGAGTATATGAAGAACTTTCAGTGACAAAGTGGAACAAAACTTGTAGGAACTTAGAATCGATTCAAAATTGCATGTAGTAAATGATCTTTCAAAAAGTACACCTTTCTGGACCTCTCCTGGAATAGGGGAGAGACTCCCTGTTTGTTGATTTTTTTAATCAACCACCTCCCATAATCAACTCACTAAATCTAGCCTTCACATTTTGGCTGGTTACTCACAGGGGTTTGGACTATACAGTGTAGTCAAGTTTTTCCTTATAGTTTACCACCTCAACCTACCCAGCGTCTGTGACCAAATGTGGCTAATCTTGGTAAAACCACATAACCTCAATGAACATGTAGCCTGATTTGTTACCAATTTGTTTCAGTTATTTTTATCTAGCCGGAGTACAGGTATTCATTTACTTATAGCCAGTTCTGCAATAAACCTCACTTTTTCGAAGCACAATATTTACGTGGGTGTGTCTTTACAGCATCAACACAAAGAATCCTTTGTAAACATTTGTATGTAAATTTTTATTATTAAATAGTTTTTTCTCAACTAGAATGGGATAATTATGTTCTGGTTCAATTTTCTCGGTTTAAATTTTATTTTCCTTCATTTTTGGGTATGTCAATGGGGGATAATGAGTTTGAAATAAAACAATGTAGAACTTTAACCTCAGCCTGAGAAAACAGCCGAAATTTTGTGACGCTATCATTGGTTTCTCTGTGGAATTATATTTCAGAAAACAACCACAGAAATTCCTTACTGTTGATGCATCGCTACCCATCTCTGGGTAGTGCCTCTGATTGATTGAATGACACTTTCACCACTGTGCATGTTATGTCATCAGTACGGAATTTCTGCACTCGCTCCTCAGGCATCATTTCACGGGTTAGCGATATACCAGGGCTTAAATTGAACCACATTTGATACTTCCAGTTACTGTAAATCAACTAGCAAATTTACCACCATGAAATACTTAAATTTTGATGTTTGTTTTTAAAGTTTCATCGCAGTGGGCTTCATCGGTATTTTTTTCCGTGTGACACCAGAAGACATCATATACTGTACATTGCCGCTATACCACACTGCTGGTGGAGGTCTGGGAGTGGGATCCTGTCTTGTCCAGGGAAACACATTAGTGCTAAGACGCAAGTTTTCTGCCAGCAAGTTCTGGGATGATTGCGTACAAAACAAGGCAACAGTATGTGAAGCAGTTTGTGATTTTCCTTCTTTTGATGATTAACTGTTATTACAAATGGTTCCCAATGATATATTTTCTTTCAGTGTTCCATCTTCATTTTCAAGGGTGTGGGTTGTTCCTGCTGCTAAATTGGAATGATTGTTATTTATTTTAAAATCTAATTAACTTTGTTTTTCCAGTCTTTCTCAACTTTGTGAGAGCAGCCTAGAAGGGTTTTCCTGTTATCAAATTATGATCTTTTCTCTTAGCTATGTTCACACAAGCAAATTTTCCTTTAACTTTAGTCAGTTGAAACTTGTACGCATAAATTAAGGAACACTTGAGAAGGAAATTGATGAAATATTAATTTTATCTCCTGTTCATACATCAAAGGAAAAATAGGCTTGACTTAGTAATGATTCTGTATGTAGCCAACGTGCATGGTGTTTTCTTACAATAAATTGCTGCTTGTAGCAGAGTGACATATGGCTTTGAACAGCTAATTTGAAAAATGGTTGAAGGTTTTTATTAGAAGCCAGTCAGTGGTAATTTGGCCAAATTAAAAAAAAAGCAATTTTGGCTACTTTATGAACTATTCACACATCTTTTGCTTTCAGGTTATTCAATATATTGGTGAGGTATGTCGCTATCTTTTGGCTCAGCCTTATTGTCCTTCAGAGAGGCAGAATACAGTGCGTGTTGCATTTGGCAATGGACTGCGGCCTCAGATATGGAAGGAATTTCAGTCACGCTTTAGTATTGAGCACATTGGGGAATTTTTTGGTGCCACGGAAGGAAATGTTGGTTTGTTCAATACTGACAACACACCAGGGTCTTGTGGTTTTGTGTCAGTGATTGTGCCAGGATTGGTTCCTTTAAGTCTGCTCAAAGTGGATCCCTCATCTGGTGAATTACTTAGAGGTGAAAATGGTCTGGCCATCCCAGCGGGTCCCGGAGAACCTGGCCTGGCTGCTGGAAAGATTTCAAAAGGTAGCTTTTCAAGTTCATGAACCTCACTTCGATGGGTTTCCGGTTTCTTTAACATTGCGTTTCCTTAAATATGAATAATTCTTGCATTTATTCAGTTCATTTTTGGATAGTCTTCTCCTCATAGCCTTGAACTCTTATTTTAATTCATTTGCTATAGTTCTGTGCTCATGCCAAAACAACTAAGCTGCTGCACTGCATGGTAACAATCATGGATTAACTTGCAATTATATACAATCATTGACATCTAAGTGACTTAAATCAATGATGGCAATATTTAACAATTATTCCTCGAGCCTGAATGGGCTCTGAGTCAACAGCCTATGAGGCCGAAGGCCAGATAGGCTATTGACTTAGGGGCCACAAAGGCTGAGGAATAATTGTTTTAGTAAAATCCAACTAGTTGGCCAAAAGTATCGAGACAAAACAACTTTAGCTAGCAAAACGTGATTCAGCCACCATTGTTTTGGTTTTCAAAGCTGGCTCTTTTCGCTACTAGTGGGCTATAACATATGCCCTAGTAGTAGCTCAACCAATCAGAATGCAGCATTGGTAACAGACCACTGGTTTGATTTTACCAGAAACTCGTAACGGTTGAACAACCCCTTATGAGTTTCTGATCTTACTAAATAGATTTAGCCTAGGCTAAAGGCGAAGCTCCCATTAATAAATTTATAATTTACTTCAAACAATACACTTGTATAAATATTGCAAAGAAATTAATCTACTTGGAGTTGAGCCTGCAATCAGTTGAAAACGTATAACTCGTCAGCGAATGTGTTAATAAAACACGCAACCTCAATGGGTCAACACCTGAGCGCGCAATACCGTCGTGTGATACTGGTCAACAGATAACCTGCTTTCATAGCTGTCAATTTACCACAACATGGATGTGCAATATCAGGTTGCAGGCTCCCACACTAGATAGAAAGTGTGAGATTTCACATTGGTCGCCTTCTGGTGCAGACAAACAGATGTACTAACAGACATATGGCCATATGACTACCAAATGTTCTTAGCTATGGTGCTAGTTATGAAGAATTAGCCTGTGGATTAATGCCAATCAGAAATGAAATAATAATTTTGAAATAATTTTTGAAATATTAATTCCATATACTTATGATAGTTAACAGCATTTGAAATATTAATAGTTTTTGAAATATTAATTCCATATACTTATGATAGTTAACAGCATTTACATGTAACAGTAACAACATATGACTAAAATCACTAAACAAATAAACTCCATCTAGGCCCCTTACAAAATTCCCATGATTAAACTCCAATGGGGTTCAAGATGGAAAACAGATTGTAGTTTGGGCTGTTGAAAAATTCATTATAGCTGAGAAGAAATTTGCAAAAATGTGAATGAAATATGTAACTTGATTCTTATCTCTGTTGTTTCAGACACCCCATTAAGAGAATATGCAAACACAAATGAAATGTCAAAGAAAGTCTTCTGTGATATTTTTCATAAAGGTGATGCATATTTTTTCTTTGGTGACCTTCTTGTCAAAAACGAATATGGTTATGTTTACTTCCACGACCGCACTGGCGATACATTCCGCTGGAGAGGTGAGAATGTGTCTGCTACTGAAGTGGAGACAACAATGAGCAAGATACTTGGTCTGCGCGATGTTGTTGTGTATGGAGTTCAAGTTCCAGGTACTGAAGGAAGGGCAGGAATGGCAACTATTGTTGATTCAGAAAGCGACATTCATCTGAGCAGACTTATCCAAGGTCTGAATGAGCAATTGCCACATTACGCTCATCCTCGTTTCTTGAGGATTGTTGACAGTGTTAGTGTTACAGGAACATTTAAGTTGCAGAAAAACAAATTGAAGGAAGAAGGATTTGATATTGGGAAAGTACAGGATAAACTGTTGTATTATGATTTGAAAGAAGGGCAATATCGAGTTTTAGATGAAGAGAAGTATGCCCAAATCAACCAAGGAAAAATCAGAATGTAGGGATTTTCTTTATTAACCTGAAGGATCTTATGTTCATTTAGTAAAGTAGCTGACACTTAAGGCAAAACAGCTTGTTTCCTTGTTAAATGATTGGGTGTTTTTCACTGCTTCATCACCATCATCATGTTTTTATTTCCTAGACCATGTTATATAAAAAATTATATAGAAGACAGCTTGAAAGCTGATTTGGACAATTTCCAGCAAACACTTACACACACATGTACACACATGGAAGATTGAGAAGCTGAAGTTTCCGGTACTAACCCTTCATCACAACAAATCAATTCCGGCATCAGCTTCTCAACTTCCCTTCAGTGGCCAATCTACTCGCCACAGTCAATAGAACAAAAGCTTTGTATTTCGCTAACCACCACAGTTTTGAGTCTTAAGCCTATGTTTTCAAGTTTGACCACACTAGGGGATCCATTTTTTATCTGTACCCCCCTTCCAAAAAAGCTGGTATTCAAACCCCTTTAATTTGTGTTGGTATCCTATAAAAGATGAAATCAGAAGGGTTTATTTTTCGTCAGCACTCGTGAATTAACTTCTGTCCAAATTTTGTTGGTTTCCTTGAAGGAAGAAACCTAAACCCCTAAAAATCTGCCATCATTAGGAGGGGTGTGCAAATGGAACATTCCATCTGTTAGTATCCTACTCTTTACAAAGAGCAGTGTTAAAACTATAACACAAAACACCCACTAAAATTAAACCTGATGAGGAAAAGAAGATGTTTATACATTGAAGACAGAGGGCTAGGCAGTTATTAATTTCAAGTGTGATTCTTTTATATGTCAATAAAATACGTTGCAGATATTATATAAAATTTTCACATGCTAATAAAATTTTCATGGTTTTCATTACATACTACTTATTAACCGAGTGTAAGGTCATTACAGAGAAATCTCAGACTGAGGCCTTGATGTATTGACTTGGCAATAGTGAGATCAATACAGCAAGGCTGAAGTCTGAGATTTCCCTTTAATGGCCAAACAGACAAGGTTAATAAGTTATTTATTACATGGTCTTTTCATTATTGACCTGAGCCTGCGATCAATTAAAACCAACAACTGGTCAGCGGATAACTTTAAAAAAATATCTCACCTCAATAAGTCGTACACTTGACCTTGTGATACAGTCAGGTGACACTGGTCAGCAGATACCCTTTGTTACAGCTGTCAATTGAGTATAACATGGATGTCTATAAGGACACCTAGGACACCTAGCCAGTAATGCCCGGTTATTTAAGACAAGAAAAGAATGCCTGGTCATTACAAGGAAACAGTCAATCAGAGTGCGTGTACTATTGTAGCCTTATAATAAAATAGTTAAAGTTTTGTTTGTTTGTGTATTTGTGTGTGTATGATAAATATCAGAAATTCCATTATTGGTGTCTTGCATTTTAGCTGTTCAAGCAGTCAATGCCTTTTAACTTTTTAAGTCCCAATAGTACAAGTGACCAACATCAATTTTCTCCTAACGATATCCATACAATGTCATGAGATGAGGTTATAAGAATTAAGAAAATGATCACCTAAGAGAAAATACTTTGATCTTTTATCAAATTCTCTCAACTCATTCTTTAAGGAAATGTATAGAGATCAGGCCCGGGTTGTTCAAACGCTGGATAGCGCTATCCACCGGATAAATCACTATCTAGTGGATAAATATTAGGGAAACCAATTGCACTATCCACTCGATAGCGATTTATCCGGTGGATAGCGCTATGCAGCGTTTGAACAACTGGAGCCAGTTTGGAGAGTTTGTATGTGGAAATTGGGGCTTAAAGGGTTTTCTTCTCTAAACTTCTTTGGAAATTATGAACTATAGGTATTTCAGGCCTTTTCTAAATGCAATAATGCCACAAACATTTATTCAATGTCTGTCTGCAGCTCCAGAAAATGTCCATTATCTGCCATAAGATTCATGCGGAAATGGTGCTGGGGTGGGGGTGGGTGTGGTGGTGGAGTGTTACTGCTGTGGCCAAGCCCAGGCTCTTATACAAAGGCATGATGCAATTAATCATTTGCACGATGACGTCATCTTACTAATACCTCGTCAGTGTTTGAATTTTAATAGCTTTTTGATATTAAAATGACGCCATTGTGAAAATAGCCCATTGCTTTTTGCATTTGTCCTGAACATACCTTCCATTCTATTTCAAAATTTTAAAATTTAGCCAGATATTGCAAATAAAGCTTTCAAAAACACAAATTATAGTTTCAATTCACCTGAACTTTGCCCCCGGCAGTCGAACATTTTGACTCGATAATTTAGTTGTGCTAATTTTAGTTATGAGATGGTCGTTAAAAACGAAAAATGAGCAAATTTTCTGAATAATTTTGCATAATTTATGTCACTATTGCGCAATGATCTAAGTTATGCACATAAATTATATCTTAGCCAATCGGAACGCTCAGATCCAACCTTTTTGCCATATTTGGTAGTACATTGTTTTATTTTTGTCAAATTTGGACATTATCGTGCCCGTTTTGCATGAATCGAGAAGAGATGAGTTGAGATTGATACGAGGTCATGCTTGGTAAGTGAAAGGAAGGCGCCATATTGAAAGGAAGAAATTTTGGAAATGGAAGGAGGGGCAAGTAAACCTCCAAGTGAGGCTATCATAATTCTATCCAGCGACGACGATGAAGATGAAGACGTCCAAGAGCTTTTTAAACAGTTTATCGTAAAAGCAGAGCGACATATTCCACACTATGTCGTAGTTTTTCTGAAAGTGAAATTCGCTGAAGCTCCCTCGGATTTCGTGTCGTCCACGAAGTTCAAAAGTTCTCTCAAATGGAGAACAAAACAGCTTGACGAGTCGAACGCGTTTATCTTTATTGGAGATGTTTGCAAGCTTCTTGGTGCAGATTTGAAGCAGGATGAGCTTAAATCGAAAACGGAAGGAGTGAAGAAAGCAGAGCAAGAAGCCATCGATGGAGTTTTTAGTTCCGCACGAAACAAGATCACGAACCGCGTGGAGGAAAATGTAAACAAAGACGCAGTCCGTCTGACGACGGATCGCAGCGATGGAAAGGAATCTGGTAGCGTTGTCCGAAAAAGGGCTTCTGTAAAGACGGCCACAGAGGCAAGTACATCCTCAGCTGAATTCTCTACGAGTGTGCACGTGGAAGTTACGAAGGAAGGAAAAAGTAAAAGAAAAACCAATGGAACCACGAATCCTTCGCGTTCGAAACTTCCACTCACTCCTCGAAAGCGACAGGTACGCATAAATCGACTTAAGGAGAAACTAAAACACGTGAGTGATAAAATAAAGATTCTCAATCAAGCAGAGTTGAGCTTGGAGGAGATGAACATGAGTGATAGCACCTACATCCAAGAGTGCCGGCTGAAGGAGCGCTTTAACAAAATCTGGGCTAAATTATGCAAAATACGGGGAAGACCAACAGACACAGGACGGGTAATCGAAAAGGATGTCAAATGCCCCTCCACAGGCTTCCCAGAGATTGACAGGGCTGTTAACAAGTTCCTAAAGAAAAAAAGAGGTCGCTTTCCAGACAAATTTGACATTTCTAGAGTCATTCAAGATGTAAAGAGGGAGCATGGCTTGAAAATATCATCTCAAGCCCTTAGGGAGATCAGTGATGAGGTTTTTGTTGCCATTGGAAACAAGTTGCAAGAGAGACGCAAACTAGATTTTTCCAACAATTTTGGTTGTCATCTTACGGATGACTACTCTGCCAGTAATGACCCTGCTATAAATGATCTCACCCTTCAAAGGAAATTGGAAGAGAACAAGAAGATAAGCAAAAGGGCCCTGGAAGATGTTTTTAATAAGTATGCTCATTATGGACGCATGAAAAATGAAGGCAGTGATGCTTCTAGTAGCAGTGATTCAGAGAGAGAAAAATCACAAAACAGCAAAATGAAAAGGAAATTTTCTCGTGTTTCTGTCCAAGAATCATCAGATTCTAGTGAAAATGAACGTGATGATTTAGGATTGGATTTTGAGGACCCAAATGAGGATAAAACTTATCGCAGTAAGCCAGTTTTAGGAAAGAGAGACAAGGCACACTCAATTCGGAAATTATCATACACTAGTGAGAATGACCTTGATGATTTTGCTTTTAAACGGCCACATCATAATAGTGAAAGAACTAACGACACAGAAAGTAAAAGCAGACAAAGTACTGAAAACCATTATTTACCAGCAACAAAACGAATTGAACTTACCAGGGACTGTGCTGTTGTAGAAATACCATCCTCTGTGTTGTCCGAATCCATCAGTATTGAGCAAGTAGAGGTTGTGGATGTGCGTCAAAAATGCAGCAATGATAACTATGAAACCACAGCAGAGTCAAATGTGTTGGACAACTCGGAAATCTCCTCTGTGCCAGATATTCCTCAATCTGATGATGTTATATTGAAAGATCAACAAATTAATGATTGTGTCAAGAGTCGAGATTCAAATTTAGACAATGAAGTTTTGACCTCAAAATTTGTTGACATATCTGCATCCAGCAATGACCAAGCCAGTCCTGGAATGTCTCTTAGTGGAACTGATGTTTTGGCTGATACAGTGGCTAGCTCTTCTGGTGTTTCAAGTGATGTTAGCAACAAAATAAGCACTAAAACATCTGGCAAAGCAACTGCAGGAAAACGAAAAGACTTGAGAGAAGCATTTTCACCAGAAAATAGTGTTGCTAACAGTCAATCTGATAACCCAAACGTTGTCCCATCTGTATCTCTAAAAGATCGTAAGCCATCAATACTGTCTCTTAGCATGAAGAAGAGAAAAGCTGAGGGTGGATCACTGGAATATGAATCTCCTCTTAAAGTCTTCCGTAATGCAACCTTGGAAATTGTGGGAAAGAAGGATAATATCCTAAATGCTAAAGGAGACACTTCTGAGCAGAAAGCAAATTGTGGAGTTGCTTCATCCTCTAAGAGTGAAGATGATGAACTATACATAACAGGCACTAATGTCTCTCCAAGCCAAGGCACAGTCAATGGCCATTCTCATGTGCAAAATAATGAACCAAGAAAGTCAGCATTATCTTTGAAAAAAAATGGAAGAAAAACCCCAAAGAAAGTGGAAATCGCTGATGAAATAATTGTGCTTTCAGATGATGAGTGATATAACAATGTGACATTTGTCTTTCATGCTTTTTGCAGTTTTTAAATAGAAATCATAATGTTGGACACCCTAGTTTTTACAGGATCAGAGCACCAGGCTCCCTAGTATTTTATTTAGAACGCAGGCTTATTTATGGCTCAAGCAGGAAGCAGGTCCAATAGGCTGGTTTTTTCTAGCAGCAGAGGTGGAATTATTATCAGAAGCGCAGAGGATTATGATAGTGAAATCCATGTCTTGATTCCACTTATGACTTTGTTACTTATGTATGATCTGGTAGAGACATGTTGGAGGCACAAGCAGACAGACAATCTAAACCAATCACGGAGCATGTTAACAGGCATTGTGATCGGTTTATCTTCGGCTTCTGTTTCCAACGCTGACTTATCGGATTTTTACTTAATCATAATTCTGATCTCATTTGGGCTTAGGACATCTGATTTTAATATTCACCAGCGTGTAAGCACTCTTAGGATGTCACTTATGATTGGACCCCATTTCCTTTGCTTGTGAAAACCAGACCGATTTACCTTATTTATAATTCCTATCATATTTCTACTACGATCAGGTCTCCCAGGGGATGAACAGCTGTTGAAAGCTGCCAATACCATAAATCATGAGCAAGTTTATTTGTTTCCAAAAACATCTCATTGGAGCGAAATCTCGCATTGATGTTTTGGTTTGGGGAAACCCCAGGTCATTGTTGTATTCAAAACTGACACACTAAGCATCTGAACTCTTTTTTTTTGTGGTTATCAATATTTAGCTTAAAAAAGCTTGAATTGCAAATGGTTGTATTGGCTGTGTTCATTAGTTTTTTAACCCCCTGAGATCATCTTTTTTTGGCCTTTTTATTCTCTTCCATGTGCAAATATGACAGGTGTCATTAATATGGTCATTAGTTCAACATTGAATTTTGAAAATTGAATTCCATTAGAGAAAACTTGCTGTATTTTTCCTCTAGGCTACCCCCAGGAGGGGTATACTAAGTCATAAGGCCGTAATTTGCTTATTATTGATTCTCTAATGGAATTTGCTTATTAATGACAAGCATATTAGACCTTTTTTCAGGAAACCCTTCACTTGAGTATTTATTCATGACAATTAAAGACCCTACCTCCCAAAGCACACATCCTTAAAAATTTCATGATTATTTTGTGCCCAAGAATTTAAATATTTATTATACTTCACAGTTCAAGCCGTAGGGACAACTGGCTGACAAGATTTTTGTTTACTGTCGTGTTTACTCCACAACTTGACAGCGATAATAATACCAAAAAAATATGAAAAAAATTTACCCCCAGAGCACAAATGCTGACAATCAGTGACTTTATCTTGATTTGCAAAATCTTGTCTAAGGGCATGAATATCTTAGATGGTGACAAATTAACTTTGGCTGACAGGAAATATTTATATCTGAAAAGAACTGTTGATCATGACAACATCTTGATGAATAAGTTAGAAGCTTGCTCAAAATCATGTAATGCTCACTTCGTAGTTCCTTTGTATGTACAGCCAATATGCAGTTACCAGGGAAGTGAAATAGAGTTGTATGAAAACGTCTAGGAGATGCATTCAGTTTTAGTATTGGCAGTTTTAGTATTGGCAGCCTCCCTTAGTTTTAAACCAAACTGAGGCCCAAAGGGCCACAAAAAATTTTTCTTTGGAAATTAGTTGTTGAATTTGTTACATCATTAATATTTTTGGTTTATTTAATTTTTTTTTCTGTTGACAGTAAAACGATTCTGAAGCATTCTTATAGCAACCAGTTACACTCAACAGTCTCTAAGGAGGACACCTTCAGGACCAGCCCCAGGGGCGGATCTAGGGGGAGGGTGCAGGGGGTGCGCACCCCCCCCCCACCCCCTGAGATGACCTGCGGTTTTCTAATACAACTGGTATTCTGCAAAACAAAAAAACCTATGTGGTTTATTGGTGTTGAAGTAGAGCAAGAGACGAGTGCACCCCCTCCTAAAAAAAATCCTGGATCCACCCTTGAGCCCTGACTGTCTGTCTTAGTGAGGTGTCTGCTTATAGAGAGTTGAGGTAACGGGACACCAGTATTTTTTAACAAACTTAAGCTTAATCCATTCGCAATGAGAAGACATCTGTTAAACTTGTACAAAACAGCTAAAACTGGTACATTGTAGCAGAAAAGTGGAATCATTTTGTCATTGTGCTATCAAACGTTCATTCAGAAAGCAAACATTCACAGCTTCATGGTCTAAAAGCATAAAAATATATACTCTGCTGCGAACTGGAGCAAGACTACAAAATATTAAAAAATTTTATTACAATTTATTGTCATGAAAAGCACCTACATTTCCGTTTTAAGATATTTTTCACTGCATAAAGCACTTCTCAAGTGTCCGCTGACGGTTTCAAAAGTGTCTGTTGTTCGTCTTATAGAGAGTATAGTTAGGGGGGGAGGGTACACCCTATGATGCGGGGAGGCTTCGCCCCAAAGGGGTACCTTTTCCAGGCTTCAGATATATGAAGGGGGAGGGATTTCACTTGTTGAAGTATATGAAAGGGTAGTGAAATCTGTCATTTGGGTCTGTGAAAGGTCCCAAACAGGTGAATTTTTTGGCTATATAAAGTCGAGAAAATGTTCTATTTTTGTGATTGATTCCTATTTAAAAGACAGTGCATTAACAGCAGTTAAAAGGGATGCAAAGTTCTAAACAAAGTATGTGAAAGGGGTACCATTTGTCCATAGAAGGTATACGAAAGGCGTACCTTTTTCGTTTAAAAGGGTAAGGGGTTGGACCTCGAGGCGGAGCCTCCCCGTATAAAAATTTGTTGATTCCCCCCCCCCCCCCCGGATAGTTGAAGTAAAATGTCCGAAAAACGGCAGGTACAGAGTAACCTGAGATCAGCCGTATGTGTTTTTTTTACTTCTGTGGAACCGGAAGTGAATATGACAAGTGGGCGCATGCGTACAGGGACTTAATTTTTTGGCGCGATGCATTATTTACAAACCACGTTTGGAAATAATGAAAAGACAGTTTCGGTTGAGGGACGAAGAAAAGCTAAACTAATACAATAATGAGCTTTGTATGACATCTGCTGTTCATTATTTTAAAAGCTGATGTGTATTTGTGGCCGCCAGAGTCAAAAATTTTGATGCCAATGGTACTTTTTCTCTCCGCCAAGGAATAAAACAGCGGGATAAACCTAGGGATAAACCGTTCTTTCCAAGATGATAAATACCAGCGTAGTTGTGGAGGATAATCAAGTTGTCAGGCTTATTCTCGAGTTTTTAGACTCTAGAAAACTTCACAACACCATGAGAACGCTTGAAAAAGAAGCAGGAATTGTTAACTGTGGTTTTTCGGATGATATTCTGTTTTTACGAGAGCTTGTTCTTGACGGCGAATGGGAAGCTGTCTTGATCTTTGCTCAGCCATTTGAAGGCATCGATGGTTTCGATTCCAAGCAATTCCGTTACCTTGTTTTGAAGCAGAAATTCATGGAAGTGCTTTACTTTAAGTCAGGTTTCGGTGGAAATTCTACCAGCTACTCAATTGAGGATCTTATCAAGTGTCTTAATCAACTGGAGGAAGATTGCCCGTCCAAAACTGAATATAGCAAGTTGTGTTGGCTGTTAACTGTTCCAAATTTATCTGAACAGTCGGAGTATCACGACTGGAACCCCGCCACCGCCCGGCTAAACTGCTTTGAGCAGCTGCTCGATATACTCAAGAAGGTTATTCCCCTAGAAAAGAAAACTTTAAATGGAAAATTGCCAAGGACATTAACCCCAATAAAAGAGCGGTTATTGCACTTGTTAATTAAAGGATTGTGTTTTGAAAGTTGCGTTGACTACTGTCAATTGCGTGCAATCAATGGTAGTATTTCACAAGACCTTCATGTCTGTGTAGGAGACAACATTTTAAATGGACCATCACAGGAAAGCTCCGGCAATTTTTTGTCATGGCTACAAAATCTCGCTCAAGAAGCTTTTATTACTCCATTTGAACCAGTGAGCTTAGAAGTTGATTTGAAGAAAGTAAAACAAGCTCCAAATATTGTATTTCACAAGTCTCCCAAACGCGATGATGCAGAGATTCTTTCAAGGAGCTTATCTCTTTCTGGAAGGCCAGCTACTGCGGATATTGCTTCACATCTGTCTGCATTAGCAGTGGAAAAACATAGGACTGCAATATCTGATAACCGGCCACATTCCACACAGCCTCCCAAGGGAGTTTCACGTTCATATAATGAATTTCACTACAAAAGTACAATTCCTGATAAAAGACCACTTGCTAATGCTGGTGAGAATGGATTCTCTCATGACAAACCTGCTACACAAGAGCAAAATGAGCAAGGAAAGTCAACACTTGATTCTGCACCTAACATTACTTCCGATAATATTGTTCATCAAAATCATCACCTAATTACTGGTGCAGAAAATGTTGTAGAGCCAAGCAGAGATTCTGAAGATATTCATGCTCTAAAAGAGAAACAACAGCAGGAACTGCAGGAGCAATTAGAAGCATATCAAAGGCATAAACAGGAGCTAGAGAGACAGCTTCTTGAGTTGTCTTTGACAGAAACATGGAGAAAAGCTAATGGTGAAGAATCGTCTACGGATGAAATGCCTGGCAAAAGACCGGAATCAAGTGGATCTTTTAGAAATATGAGAAGTGAACATTTATCCAGAAATGACGACTTAAAACATTTTCAGGAACATAAGCATCACAAGACAAATGAAGTATTTACTACTGATAATCATGACCTGTTGAATGCAAATTCTGCCCAAGATGTAAATCCAGTAAACCTAAATCCAAAGTTTGAACACCAGAACTCCAGTAGTTTCCCAGTCACACAGAGTATGACGTCAACTCCAGCAAGAAGAATCAAAGGTAAACCAGAGGACTTGAAGCTAGGAGAGACCAAAGTTGACAGTACAGTTGCAGATGCAATACCTGTCACTCCAGCAGAGCAAACATTTCCCAACACCCCCTTGGTAAATGGACCGGCAATTCTGAGTGCAGGTCACTGGGTGGCACTGGCTGATGGCTCTGGAGTTCTCAACACCAGGTGAGTGATTATGATCATAGCAGGTAGACTGCGTATTGTACAGCTGAGCTGAGATTTCATGATATACCTACAGAAAATCAGATTGACGCACCTGAACAATCATCCAGGGCTGTCAGTAAGACTTCAAGTTGCCAGGTTAACACAGCAAGTAGGTGGAGAATCGAACAGCTAGGGATTTCTTTTGGTTCTAAGTAGCTGGGGACCACGTTCTTCGTTCTTAGTAGCCAGGGGAAATCTCCAGCCTCTGCCTCTTAATGATAGCCCTGATCATCAATAATTATGGTTGGAAAAATCTCTGTAAGAATTCCATTTAGGATGGTTGCAAGGGAAAACAGCCAACCACTGGATTCCCTGCCAAATGACATGAGGAATGAGTGCAGAAATTCCATATTTATGACTGTCACTTCTCAGATCTGGGTGGTGCTTCTGATTCATTGTTCTGCATTGGACATTTGTTTCAACCAATCAGAAGCACTACCCAGATCTAGGTAGTGTTATGCTATGGATCAGTATGGAATTTCTGGGCTTGTTTCTCAGATGTCATTTGCAGGGAAGCTAATGGTGACATCACAAAATGTTGGCTGTTTTCTCAGGCTATTTAGGGGGGTCCTGAGTCTGATTCTCATTTGGAGCTCCGAATGTTTTCTGCGTTTGCGGGTGATCAAATTCTCTTTCTTCTTTAATTATGAGACCATTAAAAAGACAACGCAAGTTTTTAATGATTATGTTTATTTGCCAACAGAAATATTTATTTTTTTTGCACAAGAGTCAATCAAACATTTTATATAATCACTAATGGCAATGCTTTAGGATTTCAATCAATGATCAGCACAAATTTTAATTTTCTCTGTTTTTTTATGTTAATGTACAGCAATGAGTTGGAAACAAAGGAAAATAAAATTTAAACCAAGGAATGAACTGGACCACAACGTAGTTATGCCTTAGGGAGAGTTGACAAATGAATAATTCTATAAGCTTGACAGACTCTGTCGTCAGTTCAATGTGGTAGGGTTACAAGAAATGTTGTGACTTTTTACCACATAAATGGATCACATTGATGCTCACTTATTTTGCTTTGCTTCCTTTTCTTCGTAGTACACCCAAGGCTACACGACAGGGGATGACATCAACTCCTGCTCCACCCGCCTCTCCTGTGCTGTCTGTGGACAGCACTACTCCGCGTGGTCTTCCTGCGAGTCAGGCAGTGGATGGACCTAATGTTGCTACAAAGATTGGTGGAACTGCAGGTGAACAGCCTATGCCATCTGATGTGGTCAAGGTATTCTCAATCTCTCTCTTTAATTATAATGTGATGTTCCATTTATCATTTATCCCTTATTAATCATTTCTAAATGTACATGATTTGTCTGACCTTTTAATGTTTTCAGCTGTCCATGTACAGTTTCTGTTCAAGCATATAATGCCTTAAGCTATCCATTTAATTATTTAATTAATTTAATTAATATTTATTTTGCCAAACAAAGTGTACAAAGAAAGAAAGTGGCAAGGAAGCCTTAAATATAAGCCACAAGGCATATAACATAAGGCTTCCTCAATTGCAACTCATGATGGCTACACATGCACAGTTATGACAGTTAATTCCAGAAGAGTGGATGAACATACAGTAAATGGGTAACAACAATCAGTGTGTAAATTAATAAATGCTAAAATTACAGCAAACATATATTACAAATGACATATATTGTAATTAGAGGACAGGTAAAACTACTCTGATAATGAAACTATTCAATTCTTCTTGACTAATAGCTGTTAATAATATACTTTTTTAGACTGTTTAAATTCCCTTCTGCTTTACGGATTGTGCAATCCATTTTGGGACGTTGCTCTACCGTTTAACGATTTTGGTTTTCTATTTAAATGGATATGCAAACCGTTTAAATGGTGTATTTGCCCATTTACTATCCATGTGCAATCCATTTATTTTACTGGTTTATTGGTAAAGCATCAGTGCAACCATTTATGAACAGTTGTTGTTACATTAACCTCATGATGCCAAATACAATTTGCATTTTAACTTCCATTAACACACCAAAAGTTTGAAGCTGTTAACATGCTTTTGATCAGCAAGTTTCACTCATTATTTAGAAATGACTTTTTTCACTTTTTTCACCATTATTGGAGTCAAATTCCACTTTGACATTAAAGATTGAAAACTTTCAATATTAGTCATATTTTAAGTAATGTGGACACAGAATCTTAACCAAAGGCATAAGTTCACATGCAAAATCCATTGGCAGCTGTTGGCTTCAGTTGTTTGTGCTAAGGTAGTTTTTTTTTTCAATTTTCTGGAACATTTTCTTGTTCAGAATCAACCTCTTGCTTTTGGGAAAATTTCTTGGCAGTTTTATATTTTCAGAGCATTTTTACATCAGAATATACTGTCTTGTCATGAATGTTCTGTCAAGCAAATTTAAGTCAGGTCTGGAAATGATGTCCTGATGAAGCTGCTGGTCATTTAGACACAAGTTTGAGCTACAGGATAGTCATCTTCATTTAATCTTTCTTGACTTGCTCAAAAGCTGCAACATCAATCAAGAATATATCATTTTTGTAAGATTTGCTTATGAGGTGTAGATGCATTCTAGGAACAGTTTTGCATGTGGTTAAATGTAATTTAAGCTAAGTTAAACGCGAAACAATGCTGGTCTGGGGTTTCCTTTGTCTCGGTCATGCGCAGTGGTGGGGGATCTGCAGGGGGTCGCGTGGTTTTACAGCTCGGGTTTTGAGGTCAACTCATTTGCGCGTGCACTTCTGCCTTTTCGACTGTGCTTGGCGGCTTTACTCCCCGCCCTCCCCTCCCCCTTTTCCGGTAAGTATGTGGTAAGTATCATGGTTCCACTGTCTTCTGTCAGTGTGACGGTGCCTGGTAGTTGCCGCTCACAGGGTTGTCATGGTTACCCTACGCGCTCGGCTCCGGTGCTCGAGGCCCCACCATCTTTCCAGGCACCTTCCCCAAGCTCATCTATTGTTGATGAGTTTAATTTTTATTAAAAATGAGTATCTAATCAACTCTTTATCTTTTGATTAAAGGCACTGAAAAAAGCCAACCTGTTGAACCAACTGAGTTGTTTTGTGATGTTATTCTGAATTTGAGGCACCTTTTCTCTTCTAGTAGAGTTTAAAGAAATAAATTCATGGAAAATTCCACTTTTTTGAAAAATAAGTACTAAGATTTAAATGTTACATTTAAATGGTAAAAGATCTACTAAAGAGGTTTGATTTGAATGGTAACATCATACATAGGATTCTGTTCACAGACTAAATGAAGAATCAACTTGCTATAACCTGGTGAAGGAGCAAAAGAGTTAACTGTGGCAATTAATTTCCAAGCTTACGAGCTGTGGTTTTCTACTATTTGCTCTGTGAATTGGCTTTTCTTTATGACTCTGATAAATCTCTCAAATGGTTTGAAATTTGAAATCTTCAGTCAAGTTTTTTCTTTAAGCTCATTGTGAAGTGCTCTTGAGATAAAATGTATTTCTGGAACACTTTAAGTTGTCACTGGACAACTCATGCTTGTGGTTAATCAACAAGAGATGAACTCACTCCTCTTCACACCTGCATAGCTTTGAGCCCCCAATGACATCATATCTGTTTTGATGTAATTTTTAAAACCCCTGTCACTGCCTTGAAGTGTGTAGAAGGCAAGGAAGGACTGATTTGCAACATAACTTTTTGCATCTAAGCCACTGGAGAGAAATGCCTGTGTTTACCTTCAAAGTAAGTGAAATAGGATAGTTTCAAGGCTCACTGCTAAGTTATCAGAGTGTTGCAATCCATGTGTGTTGTTTATTTCATGGTTCTTAAAAGTTTCCACACTTGACAGACCATTAGCAAGGTCACTGGTTTAATCACATCTCTGCAGTGGGAAATTGGTCATGTCTTGCTGAGTACCCATCATTTCTTTGTTTGTTATTTGTTGTGAAACCCACATTGATCTAGGAAACATTATTATTGTTTCTTCTTCGTACAAATGGTTTTCCCTTTCCTACTGTGTTTACAAGGAGTTTTTTGAAGAATGTATGTGCTGGATTGTCATTTGCTTGTCATAACTACATATATTTCACATTGCCTTAGAGTATGATGAAACTTAATTTCATTATCAGTCATATTTGCCTGGCTCAAAAACACTCTGCTATATTCTCTGTTCTAACATTTCAGTTATTTAGAGTGCAAGACAGGAAGGGCCATACCTCCAGTTGCCATAATTATTTGTTGTGATTCACAGTTTTGATTGTTTTGCGGGTACCTGTGTTGTTATGCCCCTGTCTGTGCCAACACATTGGTGGCCACTCATGTGTGTCATTTCCATTAGCTTAAACAGGTACCAGTAGTGGACAAAACCTCTGAAATGTTCATTTGAGCAGTTACTTCAAGATCCTTAAAAAAATAATAATAAATGAAGCAACGGTAACTTTTTTCTTGGTTAGCTACGTGAATGTTAGACTGGTCCTGAATTCATAATACTGACGTGTTATCATTGTACCTGTCTGTAGCTGGTCTTCATCAGTTTAAGTAACATCTCTTGCCATAAACTTATCCTCAAGTGTGTCTTCTTGTGTTTTCATAGACTGAATTTACTCAATCAAAATAAACTAGGTCCGGATCTTGCTGGTTAGGTTAAGATTCATCGGTGTGGTGATTAATTTCTATTGCTGTGGCTTTCAAGGTCAAAAATTACATCATTGTGTTAAATGAGTTGATCAGCAAATTTGACTGAATGTTCATGGTGGATTTAGTCATCAGGCAATTATTGTGGTTTTGTTGGTAGAGTGAAAAAGCATCTCCTTAATGTCCTTAAAAAAGACTTGAAGATTTGCTGATAAAAATGTTTAACAGCAAAACTGATCTATGTAACATTGTGTTATTAAGACAGACTTGTGCTCTGGATACAGTAGCGATACTGCTGTATACTATAAACTATGGAGCAGTGATCTGTCAATTTTTTTTGTTCATAGTTAATGGAAGGTTACCATGGTCTGAGCAGTGTTAAGGAAAGTGTCATCATTTTAAATTGATATGCAGTAATTTAGGTTCATTTTCAATGAGAGTCATTAAGAGTGTTATCTAGATGAATGAGACCTTTGAAGGTTTTGAAAATGGCCCTCTTAAAACATGGAAGGATTGTTTTGAAAAGTACAGACTAAATTTTACTTCAATACTATTTTGCGCCATGAACTTGTGCAAGTACCCCAGTAAAAATTGCTTTCGGTTTAGGAGAAATTTAACATTATTCTTGGCTAGTCCAGTAGGTAACAACCTTGTCTTTGAATTCATCATGATTATTTTACTAACATGCCCATCAAGACGTTTTTTGTGTTTCTGTTTGCGGGAAACCCTATTAATGTTGCTGTTTATAGATTTTTAACAAAGACGATTAGGTTGGGTTCAAGTTGCTCAGGTGTAGTTACTTTGATTCATAATGATAGTTATTTATTGATTCCCTGTTGTGGGATTTTTTTTTGTCAGCAGCCTCCTGAAAACTTAGGCAAAAAGGTTAAATCTCCTCTTGAAATTTTACTCACAGTCAAAGTGCCTCATACTCTGAAACTTGGCAGATATTAATATTAACCCTTGGATTTAAGAATTTTAATTGAAAATGGTTTTGTTGTGTTGAAAACTCTTTCTTTCTTCTGTTTCTGCCCTTAATACCAAAAACATATTTACATAGCCTGTGCAATCAAGCAAAAAATGGCTGTTTATTTGTATTTCTCTATTAGGATGAAAATAAGATTAGTTTTAGTGTTTCTTGTGTGGAGCACTTTTTATTTTGTTAATGTTTCTATCTTGACTACTGGTAACGTCAGAGTTCCTCCATAACTCAGTGAATGGAACACCCAAGCACTTTTGTCTGGATTCTAAGGGTTCCATCCTGTCAGGAATTATGATTTTTTTAATTTAACCTGCACAGGTGTCATGACATGATATTTGATATCTTTCTCAGAATCTTTATTTTATTTTCAGGATAAGGAGAACACAGACTCTCTCAATCATCAAGCAACAGTCAAGAGAGGACCCAAAGTTAATGGAGTACGTCGTTCCCTTGTGCCAAGTTCCAGACAAAAGGCAGGAGCTGAGGAAGAAAACAAGCAAATAAGAATTGCTGCACAAGGACTTGACACCATTGCTCAGCTCAGATTAGGTTTTAGTGATCAATCCTCTGCAGGACCCCACGCACACCCCAACCGAGAGCAAGAAAGTGTCCAACAAAGCACCAGAGTAAATGGACAGCCTCCAAAGCCTGGCACAACATTTGTGGTGGATGTTAGTAAGTACTATTAGGCTTTCATAAAGAAGTACTGTTACCCATTTTTTCCATGTTGAAAGTAAATGGAAGCAGGATGTGATTGACTTCACAAGTGAGATTGCCTACTTTGTTTCCACAAGGAAAAATTATTTCAGTTCCATAATAAATCCCTTACTTAACATTCTGGACATCATCTTCATATCTGTTAGGAAAAAACAAACAAAGAGAACTTAGCATGAAAATCTTGTTCCAGTACCCACCTACCTTTCCTAAAAGCTTTCTTAAAAACTTTTCCCACCAAAATGAAGCCAACTAAATACTCAGCAAAGAAAAAAACATGAGGCAAGAAAAGTGAAAACAGAAGGGAGGAGAGAAAGCGAAAAGTAAAAGTCAAGACTGCTGTGTCACTTTTAAACTCAAAAACTATCTCAAAAGTTTGCTTTCTGCGCATGCCCAAACTTCGCAAGCTAACATTTTGCATCTGGATCAGAAGGTAGCGAAGTGTACAAACTGTAAATGGCTTTATGGTAATGCTCTTTATAGCACAACAATGACAAGAAAACCTCTCGACTAACTTCAAACAGGGTTGTCAAAATCGCTGCCTACTTGGTTAGTATCGGCTGACTACTCTGCTTAGCATTTCTTTATGAATAGCATTTTTTAAATAAAATATCCCTGGACTGGCCGCTTACTTTGACAACTCAGCCACCCACTTCAAAACTCTCTGACAACCCTGCTTCAAAGGGCATTTTTTGGCAAAATTTTGAGGTGCAAATGGTTTAAACTCACATTTTGTTACAATAATTTTATGTTGTTGTCGCATGACATTGTCACAACTTCACGCTAGCTTCATATTTGACTAGTTGAAGTGAGTCTTATGTTCAACCTGTTTCACTTTTGGTTAGTAATTATGAACTTGTCTTTTTTGTTTGTTGAGGTTATTTTTAACATACCGTGATCCTGTAGCTTTAATTTCTTATTTTATGTTAAGGTTCTGCAAGAGGAGTAACAAGTGAAAATTATCCTCAAGGAATAAAACAGTTACACAATGGAGCTAACAATGAGACTCCAAAAGGTACACATAATTATTTTTTACTTAGAAGTAATATCAGTAAAATTATTTTTCCCTTGCAGTTTCTCTGCAAATGATGTGGACATAAATATTATCGCAAACTTCCTGAAGGTGATCGTTCTCCAGATTAAAAATACACTGAAACTTGTGGCAAATCTCTTCAACATCAAAGTTTTGGATCATTAGAATGCTACCTTCATCTTTATTGTTAATGTCCACCAGACTTCTGGATTTTGCCATGCAATGAAAGCCCAAACAAGTTTTTTTAATTAGAGTTACTTCAGTGTATTCTTATTCCAGAGTACAGCCAATCGAGGGTGCCCAAATTTTTTAAACTCATGTTCGAGACTAAGTTCTGCTACCTTGGCAACATCTTCATTTTATCATCCAATCTTTTGCTCTTGTTTCTGACTTTTGACATCTTTAATAGTTTTTAAGTTCAATGATTGTTTTTTCATTATCTTGTTTGCAGGAAGAGAGTCAGGAACGGTAAACACAACTTTTCAAAAACCATCCACCAACACACCACCCAACAATACCACAGTAACTCATAGTAAGCGAGTCCCACTGCTGGATAAGCAAAGAGAAATCTTGGAATACCCATCAGATTTAAAATTTTACACTGTGGCCACACTAGAGGATGTGCAGGCCATCAGAGCTATAGCTTTTCATCCGTCTGGTGATTTATTTGCTGTTGGTTCAAACTCCAAGACGTTAAGAGTTTGCACTGCTGAGGGTTTGCATTCACAGCAGAGAGTGGAGAGGTATGAATTTTGACTTTAAATATCATAAAATTATGTAAAATACCAATGATAAAGCAGTAAGTTGAAAAAGAATTGGTCTAGCATAATTTTTTTTTCAGACTTTTCAGCAGCTTAGGTATATTATATATTATTACTTGGATCAGATTTTGTGGATATTACAACCAATCCGTTAATTTCACAAATTAAGTTTTGGTGTCATAATTACTTCTTCACTCTATTGTCATCTAGGGTTACCATGGCAACCCTTCCTTTCCACTTTCATACTAATTTTTTGTCTCGATTCTCAGGTAACAGTGATTACTGTATTATCTAAGATACTAGCCTCATTATACATTTCTTGTTTTACAGAAGTGTTCATGATCAGCCTCCACAACCAACAATTTTGTTTAAAAGTAACCGGCACCACCGTGGCTCCATTTACTGCATAGCTTGGAGTGCCACTGGAGATATCATCGCCACTGGTTCTAATGACAAAAGTATTAAGATGATGAAGTTTGATGTAGAAACCTGCTCTGTGACCTGGCCAGGATTGGAGCTAGCCATTCATAGCGGCACTGTCAGGGATTTGGCGTTTGTCTCCAGGGCCAGTGGCACACCAGTGCTGGTGTCTGGTGGAGCAGGTACTGATGAAGATTTTATTAGGGAAATTTATTATACTTAGGCTTTTATGACCAGTGTGGCTGCCTTTGGTGTAAATGACATCTGATCACCTTGGATTTTTTAGCCTTTACTACTCTTAGAAAGAAGAAGGAAACTGGAGCTGAAATGCATCCCACAGTATCTGTTATTAGGGAACTTAAGTAAAAGCGTTTATGAGTGTCGCACGTCAACTGGAAGTGGACATTCCTCAGCAGTGGTTTTGCCAAAATTTCCAGTTAAATCATCTCTACAAGTGTAAAGAAGCTAAGCAATACAAATTTTATAGCATCAAGGCATATTAAAAGGGAAAAGTTCTCACTTCTGTTTGATGTGCATCTCTCAAAAATGCCTTTGTTTAAGCTCGTTCCCTATTGTTGCAGGGGGAGGGGGTACTAGTCAGCTATTGACCCTTTTTTCCTTTTTCCTTAGTAACTGTCCCAGAGGTCTTTGCAAAAGTTAACTTTGCCTATTTTCCCACTCATATACGGTCCTGGTGAGGAATTTCCCTGACAGGGCTGTCACTATGAGCTGGAGGCTGGGGATTTCCCCTGGTTACTATGATGGTGATGCCTGGTTCTTTTGTAAAAAATGGAAGAAAAATAGAACCATAAGACATCCCTAGTTGTAGATTTCTCTGCAACTTTACCCAGCAACTTGAAATCAAAGTGACAGTGCCACTTTAATAGACTGTGTGGTTGTGCAACACTTTCCCTATTGCAGAGGGGATGTAGTGTAGCTCTTGTCTTTTTCCGTGTTTTTTCAGTTCTTCTTTCTAACAGCAGCAGCCAGCTTGCTGTTCAGTTATTTTCTCTCTATTCTCTGTTAAAGAAAATTCAGAAGTTGCTGTTAAGAGTCCATACAAATTGTCTAGTATAACTGAGACAAGCAAGGATTGGCTCCAGGCAAGCAAAATGTTAGGGACAAAGTTAAGCTGGTTTTCAAGTTTTTTTAGTCCTGAAAAGGATTGCTGCCTCAATGGACTTAGTTTGCATTAATCAGGGTTTTCAGAAAGTTTTGAAGTAGACATTCCTGAGCAGTGGTTTTGCCAAAATTTCCAGTTAAATCATCTCTACAAGTGTAAAGAAGCTAAGCAATACAAATTTTATAGCATCAAGGCATATTAAAAGGGAAAAGTTCTCACTTCTGTTTGATGTGCATCTCTCAAAAATGCCTTTGTTTAATCAGGGTTTTCAGAAAGTTTTGAAGTAGACAACTGGGTTGTCAAAGTAAGCAGCCAGTCCAGGGATATTTTATGTAAAAAACGCCATCTGTAAAGAAATGCCAAGCAAAGTAGCCGGGCGATACTAACCAAGTTGGCAAAGATTTTCCATGGCACCCGTTTTAAGTTTTAAGGGTTGTAAAGCCTGTCTTTGAAATGAGCATTTCATACTAAGTGCATGACAAACATTTACTTATGTAGAGGGACATTCCAAGGCTCTCTCCTTCTATTATTAACAATGAGTTTGTCAAATACTGTAGGTGATGGAAATATCATGATATCTGACTGCAACACTGGTCAGACAGTTGGACAACTCAAGGGCCACTCAGGGCATATTATGTCTGTATACGCTGACAGTGATGATATTATAGCCTCTGGATCTGCAGATAATACTGTCAGGCTGTGGGATCTGCGGTCACAGCGGTGTATAGATGCTATTGCCACTGGAGATAGTTGTGTGGCTTCAGTTTGTGTGAATTCATCTGGCAACATGTTAGCTTCAGGTAAATATTAACTACTTACTATGTAGGTTTGGAATTTTAACCTGTGCTATCCTAATATCATGGAATTTTTTTGGCGAACATTGTTTCTTGTCGATAACTGTTAATATTAATTGTCCATGATGTTACATTTTGGCAAATTGTGTTGTGATTATCTGCTTACATATTGCTGTTGGTGATCTTGGCAATTTCCATTTAGCCTGTCAAGAAATAAGAGGTGAATCTCACCAACCACTACTGTTTTTTTTACTTGCTGAGCTTACTATGGAGTCTTTGTAGTTGTGGCTTATAGTGTGAAAAGATGCTGTCCAATACGTTCAAATATTACAAATTGGTGGTACATAGCCCCTGGCACCTTACATTTGCACAGAGGTTTTTAGTAAACATCATTGTACCTGGGTACCCTGGATTTTACAGGTTCAGAGCACTGGGCTCCCTTTAATTTTTCTCAGACAAGAGCCTTGTTGTATATGTGTGATTGGAAGAATAATGCAATTTGAAGCTAACTTCAGGGTGAAATGAAAGGAAAAACCTGTTTGTATAAAGGGAAAGTTATTGTTTAGTTTTCTTGCACAGAACGTTGACAACCCAAAACTGTAAGGTCGGTTTGTGCAAACTTTGGAAGACAGTTTAAAAGGTGACAACCTTGGCTTATGCACAGCTTGCAGCAAAGTATCCCCTTGGATGGTCCCAAAGCACTGCATTGTGTCTTGTTTGTCACAGTCACACCCTGTTTAAAACAAACTAACCCTTGTATCTTTTTGACAGGTCATGAAGATGGTAGCTGCATGATATATGATATTACAGCAGGACGAACCCTTCAACTTTTCACCCCACATACAATGGACTGCCGATCAGTGCGTTTTTCACCAGATAATAACTTTCTTCTAACAGGATCGTATGACACTAGTATTATTATGATGGACATCAGGAAAGACCTAGAACTTAACATACCTCCTTACACAGTTGTTGCACATCACAGGGACAAGGTGATCCAGTGCCGCTGGCATCCAAGCCTTCTTGCATTCTTAAGCTCCAGTGCTGATAGAACTGTCAATCTTTGGGCTCCTGAATCCTGAAAAGTAAAAATGACTTTCTTGGTATTAGGAGGCTCATTATGTTATATCAATGTGACCATAGTAAAAATAAGAAAAAGATGTATTTTGTAAAATATTGAAAAAAAAAAACAAAAGTACTGCTGTCCAGAGAGGTTTAATTTGAATTTTAACACTGCAGCGTCAGAGTTTGTTCACAGACTTAAAAGTTAGAACTGCTGGTACGTTAGGCAGATTAAGCAAAGAGAACGCAACAACAGTGATGACGGCATTCACAAATCTAATATTCATTTGACGTTGTGTTGTTTGCTGACATACGAGCTTACTGTTCACATGTTAAAAATGTATTGTAAGAGGGCATGTCTGTTGTCCTCTCATCCACGACTCTTCATTCATTCATTCATTCATTTATTTATCAACCTACTATGTTATCCTTTTTATTAACTCCAGGAGTAAAAAAGGGACATCCTTGGAGTTGGTGATAAGGGTAAATATGGTACATAAGGTGAAAAGTTTGAACTCAGGAGTCATTTCAAAAGTAGGCCTGAGTATGATTGTCCGGGTGAACGTAGTCCTGAGTAGGACTGTTGTTGTTCAGAGTGGTGCAGACTGATGTTTCAACATAACCTGTGTTGTAGTCATCTTCAGAGTCACTTCGACTTGTGAAATACTAGATATGTGCATCTGAGGACAAAATGTCAGGGGGCCAAATAAAAGTTTTTTCTGTTTTGAAGTGTAAAAAATGATAAGCTGCAATAAATACAGTAGTGAGCTGCGGAGCTCCTTAGCCTGTGTAGCTGGTGGGAGCGTTACACACGTGGTACTTCCTTGGTTGCAGAGCTGTCACACGCACAGTAAATTTGACTGGTTCACAATTTTCTTAATGCTCTGCTGCGAAACCAATACAGTGCCAGCCCTCTAATCCCAGCAGGTATGCAGGCTAAGGAGATTGTTGTCTACTGTTGTTGTCATCAGAAAACAAGGCATTTAGTACCAAGAGGATAGGGTCAGATCAAAGGCCCATTTATTTTAACAAGACTTACACAGATGTTGATTTATTTTTATAAAATTTCGGGGTTGTAATCCCTGGTTACCATTGTGGTTGGTGACAGTACCAAATTGGTTTGGAACAAGAAAATTATTACTAAGAATTTTGCTGTTAAAATATTTTCAGATTTTTCATCCTCTCTTCACATTTTTGAAGTTTAATGTTTGGTTACTAGTTACACAAAGAAAGGTGGCATATTAGTTGCATGTTGCGTTTTTCCTGCAAGTATTGAACAATTTAGAATCTTCTGCAGTTGGTGACATCATTATTTGTATCATTGTTTAAATGATAGTTCTTATTGATCAGAGAGAAAGAATTATCCTCTGTTCAAACATTTTTGGCTTGTCATACAACTATCCCACAACATTTAGGCTCATAGCTCAAGTTAAAATAACATCTGTCTGGATATGCTCACAAAGGACATTTTCAACACTGTCAATCAAAATTATTTATTGTTGCCTATAAAAATGACCAGTATGCTTAATTTATGATAACTGTATTTAAAGGTTGCACACATTTCTTGTCGTTATTGACTCAGTTTAAGTTTCATGCATGACGAATAAACAAACAAAGTTAGGTACGAACGTGATATAACAATAACTTATTAATTTATTTTTCCATTTACAAGTTGTATATAATGTTGGTTGAAAATTCATTGAATTTATTTATGATTTTGGAGAAAATGAGATAAAATATTGAGATATACACTAGTATTTAAAAGGTCGTTAGGATTATGCTAATTTGTTGTCATAATTTGTTGTGTATGCATAAAAACATGGACAACAATCCAGAGTTAACTTAAAAGAATAAATTTGCATTTTATGCAAGAGAAGTTAAAGCTGTGTGAGTGTTTTTAGACTTTGGTGCAATGGGTACTGAACAAGGATAATTTATTGACCAAAAAGAGGATTAAAAAGTTGAAGTGTACACTGATTACAGTGATGACAGCTGTCACAACATGAGCTTTCTCACGTAAAATCAATGTACTGCAGTTTTAAGCTTGGGGGAATTCAACACAATATCACAGAGAAAAGTTGATCATGATTTTTTATATATTTTCTCGCTGCTTGAAATAATGACTGCAGCAGATTCTGTAGCAAGAATAATAAAATAAAAATGTTTTCTTTTTTGGTCATTTAAAACTTAGTAACAAACCTTAGCCCAAACTCTATTCAGGGGAACCTTTCCTTGTGCCCAAGGGTGTCCTATGGATAGAGGTTCTTCCGTTTTTTTTTTTTCTTTCTTTTAAAAGTTGTCCTAATCATGCTCTTTGTATTTCCAGCAAGACCAAGGACAAATCTGCTGATATCATGTGGGCTGCAATGAGAAACTGTTCAAAAGGGTTTGTGAAATGTTACTATAGTGTAGTTTAGACCTGTTATGGAAATTGATGATGGTGGTGATAGGTAATAAATTAGTAAATGCATCCCCCTTGACCTCAGGGAACTTACCATTTACATGGAAAAACAGTCACCTCAGCTGATTTGCTACACTTTCTAGCAGATCATTCTCCCAAAAGGATAACTTTGTAATTATTTATTGCATTTGCATGCAAAGCTGGCCCACTAGCCCCTGGTGCCTAACTTTTGCTCCCAGGGGGACTTAAAAACCTAAGGCACCATCCACCAAATGCATTTTTAATTTGTTTGAAACACACACTAATACACTGAGCGTTATTGAAAACTCATCAATTTGAAAACACTGTTGAAACTGGATCAAAACAAAAACACATACATATCATGTTAGGATGTACGTTCAAAAAAGATGTGTGTATAGCAGGTGCCCAGAGTTCAACTTAAGCTGCAACGTGCAATTCTTATTGTTTCCAAACATTTTAACGTGGACAGTCAAAAATGTATCAAAACAGAAATGTGAACATGAATCCATCAATGTGTTTTCAATGACAACAAAAATGCGTACTTTTGAAAACGCATTAGTTTTGACAGGACATTAGATTTTTCATAGAAATTCTATGCTGGGCACCCTGGATTTCACAGGTACAGAGCACTAGGATCCCTTCAAGTTTTCTTGGCATGAGATTTTTTAACCCCAGTTTGACAAACCAAATACCATGATACTGATCCAACAGTACTATTTATTTACAGACTAGCCTATTTGATACATGCTTGTATCTCAATAGAACCAGTATAAATTAATTAAGTTTACTTCAGTTCTATAAATCTGCAAATGCTGAATTTGTCATTCCACCATAAGGCAAAGTCTTATAACCACTTATTTTAAACAAAAATATTTTCTCTTTCACTCATACATTACTAAATATTGAGTTAAAACAGGCGGTGTTTTAAATAACAGCTATTTATGGTAACATTGAGCCTTGGTTGGCGGAAATTTTTGTACATGTAGTATGGAAATGTTTAGTGTCTTTGTGTAATTAAAAGGTAAATAAATCCACTAACTATTCAGTGAACTGTCGAATGTAATTGTGAAAATGAAAAGTGGTGAGCACAAATAGAAATTCACAAAAATATTAATTCGTTGTGCATGAAAATGTCTTACAATCAATCAATCAATCAATAGGTTGTGTAAGACATAAGTAGTTACTAGTTCAAAAAATAACAAATTCTTTTCATGAACCTGTGATTGAAACTTTCTTCAATTTAATTTATTACTACTTGCTTCAAGTGGAGTCCCTACACGTCTGGACCACCCTGCTAATAAAAAGGATCAAAACAACCAAGATTTTAGACAACTAAAGTTGGTATAAATTATATGCATGATATTGTCAAGTTTCACAAACAAAAAAATTTAGATTTGTCCGTCGAGTGGAGGTATATTCAATATCAAAATGTACAATCACATGAAGCAATGTTTTCTGTTAAATAAAATGTAATTTTTTTCTTTCATGTTTTATTATACAAGGACAAAAATAAATTTGTAAAATTGAAAGCACTGAAGAAGACTATGTTACGAGAAACTACAATGCTTTCGGTCTGCAGAATTATATCTGTGAATGAAAAATCAATAGTTTTGTGTTCTGAGTATTTTGACTGAAGCGGGGCTGTCACTAAGATTTCAAGTTGCTGGGTACACTGTATACGCAGGTGGGGAATTCAACACCTAGGAAGTTCTTTTTTCTTCTTTTTTTTTCTATTTCCTGTAAAATTAGCTGGGGGTCATGCTAAAAGAAGCCATGGCAAAACTTCCCGTCCTTCAGCCCCGAAGTAATGAAGCATATATAAGAATAGTCATCAAATATAAAGTGCTAGTCATAGGTAAAAAAAATAGAAGTCAAATTCTTCACAGAACTATTATTTTAACAAGGGACATTCATAAATAAACATTTGCCTAATGCTTGCTATAATAATTATTATATTACAAGCATGCCTCCCTAATCAAACTAAAATTATCTTCACCAGAAATGCAGACTGTGAGATACACTTAGAATAAAAGGCTGATCATAACCTGATAAGATTCAAGTCACATTCAATTTATACTTCTTAAGGAAGCAAATATTCAATTTTTAGATTTTAGTCAATGATGATAAAATAGGATCAGTAGAAAGGATTTTTGCTTTCCTTGATCGGTGACCAATATTTATAGCAAATGGTATGAAATAAATTATTTATTTTTTTATAACACATTAAATTCATGTCCTACTTGTAAAATGCTACTATAAAGCTACCAGTCTTTACGACCTAAGATGGGTAACACAGTCAAATTAAGTTTGTCAGAATTTGCAAGGATGTTATGGACTTCTGACATATTCTTGCAGGATGTATTCTCTCCATTGATCTCAAGAATCTCATCACCAGGATTAAGAAGTCCTGCCATGAATTTCGCTGAAGCACCGTCCATAATACGGCTTACAAACACTCCTTTCCTGTACTGATTGAAACCTTTCTGAATGAAAAATCCAAATAATCCTCCGGGACATCGTTGCAATTCCAAAACATAAGCACTTCCCAGGTCTTCTCGCATTGCCACAATTCTTCCCAAGCTCTGGCCCCCAGTAGGCCGGCTCACAGCTGTTCGAGAGTCAAACCATTTTTTGGTCAGCTCATTGACATGTAAAGATTGTTTCTTTGATTTCTTACTGAAAATCTTACTTTTGCTTTTCCCCTTGTCTACAGACAGCCTGGGTTTCTCACTAACTGGTACATCATTTACAATATACAGACCAGATCGACGCCCAAACTTACGCCTCTTTTTCTTTGGCTTTTTTTCATCAAAGCCAACATGAAGGAAGTCACCACTACTTCCAAGACTGTTGCTCCTAGCAAGCTCCGGCATGCTCCTCCATTTGTGATTTACCATAATGTCTCTTGGATCAGATGTGATCTCAGAAATTGGATTAAGATTGTAGGTGCTGAAGTATCTTTGACGTGCCGACATATGTGGTCGCAGGATAAATTCACTCTGCACACTACAAACAGTTTCAGCATCAGAATCAGTTTCATCTTGACTGCCGCTAAAACTATGACTTTCAGAAAAAATGCTCCGGCGATAGATACTTGAACCTGTTTAGAAAAGCAAAGAAATTTGTTAATCAAGGAAAATTCTATCCCAATACATTATTACTTTGAATGTTACACTTTTGGAAGTATAAAATTAATCATCATACTTGGTTGGTGGATTAATTTTGAATTTCATTGAGTCTGTTGGGGGCCCAGAACAAGGATTTTGGTGCTGCTTTGCAGACATTACTTACTGGCGTTAGATTACATCTGCAAGCAACACAGGCTAAGACTAGACTACAGTAAAACCTGTTTTGAGAGAACCCCATGTTAAATGGGCAAACTGTGTTCAACTGGCAAAACAAGTAACTCCCAAACTACTGTCTCCATATCCCCTTTACACAATTCGTATTAAGTTTAATGAACATTGCACCGATGTGTCTGCTCAACACAGGTTTTCACCAATTTTTACATGCATGGTTAAAGGTTAAAGATTTTTTAACAGGTTTTATTTTTTAGTCAAGCATGCTTTAAAAATGCAAGCATTTCTTTTCTTTTTTGTGTGTGTTTGTGCACGCCAAAAGGGGGGAATCACGATCCCAGGCATTCCTAGCAGAGACCGTGGAAACTGGGGGTAAGAATTGCAATGTGACTAACATACAAAAATTTTCCAGAGCGCCATGTATGTTTTGTGAAGAAAGCTCAGGAAAGATCAATGTTAAAGATGTCAAGCTTTTCCGAACAGGTCAGTCTACAAATTCTATTGCTTGAAAGCTTTGATTACTTTGGAACAAGTGAATACTTCAGTGGTAAAAAAGAGAAGACTCTTAATGAGCAAAACTTTGTGGCTGGGTGTTGTAAACTTTCATCGTATGCAAATGAGTCTTGTGATGAGCATGCGGTTTATTTTTGGTGATGATTGAAATGAGGTTTTTGCTCTTTGGCAATGATGAAATTTCTCTCAAATTGAGGCCATTGATTTTCGTGTATTTATATATGTGTACTCAATTCAATCAATTCAGAAACAAATCACCAAATAAGATGTAAAAAGTAAATATCCTGAAGAATACTTGACCATTGATAGAGTAGGAAGTGAAAAACTTTTAGTGAGGAAATCCTGTTTGTGTAGAATTAGCTGCTTCATCATTCCTTATCTAGTCTCCAAGCAACCTCGACTTAAATGCTTTTAGTATTTTAATATTTTCTAATATTGCTAAATTTAAAAACTTGCATGCGAGAGTTCAAGGCGTGTTCACAACTGCCTTTTTGTTGCTGTGTGCACGCACTATGTGTTTTATACTCTAACTTCAATGAGGAAAGCTCAATTTGAACGAACTAGATGCAAACTATACTAAAAATAAATGTGTACTGTATTGAAAAAAACAACACCAAAAGCTAACTATGTTAATATTATTGCCGAGAGTATTTAGGTCCATCATTTAATTTTCCTCTTTTTTTTGAGCAACTGTAATTAACTTTGTTCAAAGTCCGTCCCCAAAAAAATCACTTGCTATTTTAATAAAATTTTGAATCATTTCTCCGCTCGCTGTTAACGTCAAAATTGGTACCAGCAAGCGTGTTAACTCTATTTTGAACCTGCGACTTTCGCGCTCCCCGAAAAAAGAACACTTGATCGAGGGTGCAATTACTTCAGCGCTTTTTGCGTTCGAAAATTACAATATATAGCCTTCCTAGGATGTGTTGCAATCGGAGTTCAATTACTTGTAATTTTCACAGCCTAATTTCGAATACAGTAAGATTTAATATACTTCACTTCCTTCCTCCTTAGACTCTTCAGACGGAAAAAAAAACATTCTATGTTTTTTAATGAAAGTGGAAATGTTCCGGTCAATTTTAAATAGGTTTTTTACAATCTTTAATTCACGCATCCTGATATTCTTCCAAAAATATCTGAAAGACGTAAACTGGTGTATTTTAAGCGTGTATAAGTAAATTATTTACATAAACAATCACATCTTTGCGTCAGGGGAAATTTCTTACTCGCCACAATATATATATAGATCATACCGAGCAAAGCGTTCTAAGATCAATTTATTCACAAGCACGTCGGTTAAAATTGCTTTAAACTGACAATGAAGTTACCTTAGCGCACATAAAAAAATGCGCTCCTTGTCTATAAAACTTAAATAAAATTAGTGTCGAGTCGATTCAATTTTGTTTTTTTACAACACCTGGCTAAAAGGCAGATTCTCTAAATATGAAAGTAACAAATTAGTCAAATACGCGGCCAATCATAGTTTCCCGGCAGTAAATGTTGCCATTATCGAATAAATACGAGAGCTCTATGCTTTTTGCCTCACAATAAATCGGTCCTTTTTTCACTCCACAACTAATTTTATACCGCTTTTCAAGTAATCACTGAATAAACATTCGATAAAAAGATCGGCCATTGATAGATTGGTAAATTGCTCTTAACAGATCATAGGGCGAGTCCGACATGCACGAAATTTTGCTGCAAGCTTCGATTTTAAAATAAGTGGAAACTTTCTCGGTGTTCCGGGCTGGAAGAGGATAAAAGCAAACACAGACGGATCGTTCTCTACAATTGTGGGTCTAACTTTATTTTTAGACGGGCATCTAATGAAACACAAAACATTACTTTTGCGTCAATCCACGGAAACGATGGCCGATTACCGGAAGACCAAAAGAGTATCTGGCAATCGCTTTCGAACTTTGCTTATAAGAAAATTTTATACATTGTACGTAAAAAAATCATATCAGCATGAAGAGACTCATTTAATCGAATTTTCACCAGAAATATCAGTCCCTCAAATAAGTGAATTTTGCGGATATTTAAATTTGAAGAGCATTATTTGATGCTGTTTCCTGTTATAAGGATGCCCCCAAGTGACAAATCACCATGAATATCATTTTAATGTGTGCTTTCGCGATTCTGAAAATACAATTTTTATAAATAGCACAGGAATCAAAAATAGAAACAGTTCCGAAACAGTAAAATTTACTCTATTATATGTTGTCGACTGTGTTTTTTTTGTGAGTGTATGTTTGACAACTCTTAGCTAGCAATACATTAACGTAATCTTTGCCTTTGATTTATGGACTAGACGTAGAAAATTAAGCTAACCAACTGTAAATACCGAGGTTAAACTTTCTGGCTTTTGGGCGAATTGGATAGTTAGTTTAAGCCACTTTTTCGAGACAAAACTAAAGCGAATACAGTTCTGAATGCTACAATTTTTTACACGCTTCTAAACGAAGGGATCATGATTATATGCCAGACATCGATCACATCAATCTTCTGAATTATTGCAAAACTTGGGTTATTTAGTATTTGCGGAGGGAAACCAAAGTTGCACAAATAAACACCGAGTGGAAAGAGACAGCAAAAGAGGTGAGAAATCGCGAACTACAACAATAATATAATTTAACCGAGAACTCACCCCTCCGATTGTTGCCATTAGACAAGGACCCACTTCGACTTTGTCTTCCTTGATTGCAGTGCATATGGTTGGCCGCAAACCCAGGGCTATCCAAGCTTTCAGATTTGATTTCCTGATTTCTGTAAGCGACAGATTTGAGAATTCCTCGGCGGTCTACCCTCTTTGCATTAAAATCAGAGGCAGAGCTTAAATACTCTAGGGAATTCCTACTTGACGACGACAACGCAATCAAACTTTGCGATTTGGTCGGAAGTGTTTGCGTACCCTTTAGACCCATTTCTTCGGATACTGCTGGTTTGACAGTTCTCGAATTTGGAGTACGATCTGTCGATATTCCGCTATCCTTGTCCGATTCCACGCTATCCCCGGGGTAAAGAAAGTGCTTATTAACACCCAAACAGGTTGGTGTAGGTTCGTGGGACGTTTTCGAATTCACCGAGTCGCGATCGTGGTCGATTTCATCGAACGCACTATCGTAACTGTCCTCAAGATTGTGGAGTTTCATAGCCACTGAGAGAGGTGGCGGTCTTCGTTTTGATATAGCAACAGCGGTGGAAGGGTTATAATCATTTTCCCCACTTCCTAGCACTTGTAATGTATCTGTTTTTGATGTTTGTATATCTTGACGCTCCACTGCTTTCAGTTCAAACGACTCTGATTGATCAATGCTCCCAGAATGTCGCGACTCTGAGGAAGATAACACCGAAGAAGTTCTAGAATTCTTAAATATCTCAGGGTACTTAAGTTCCAGTTCTTTGAAGCGATTCCTAGCTCGTTGTAACATCTCTTTATGCTCGAAGATATCTTCTTCGAACATAACGCTCTTTCGAGACCCGTTTCTCGATGAAGAAAGATCGAACATGCTCTTAGAAAATCCATTTCTGTGGCTGTGAGATGATGACAAGACGGGATTAATTCGTCTCTGCGGTGAGCCAACGTTTAGAATACTTTCAGCATAATTTTGCGGTGAGACGTCAAAACTTTGAGCACCTGAAATTCGAAGTGGATTTCTGTTCCACTCCATGGCCCGTCCTGTAGAATCTAATGACGTCTCTGATCTGTAAATACTCTCTTTTCCTGCCATTTCCTTGAAAATTCAGCTAATAATGGACACGAAAGGTCGCGATCTTCAATGAAAAATCTACGATCACGATTTCTTGACCGAGACAGAAATCATAGTCCTTTGTGACCCGCTGAGCCGTGATATTTGAGACAGAAAATTCGTTAGAAAAATTTTTGGCTGTGTTGTCTCTGACGTCATTATTCTCAAGTTGTCAATGATTGCTTATTCAAAACTAGCCAATCACACTTTACTTCCGATCGAATTTCCCAAAATAGCTTACATCCCAAGAGGCCAATAAAACTGCAATTATTCATTCCTGTCCCACTTAGCTTGCGGAACACTTATAAACCCATTAAATTCAGGGGTTATGTAAGGGCTTTTATTCCACGTGGGTAAAATTTGTTCTGAAAGCGACAAACCATGAGCCCGCATGAGGCAATATTAAAATGTTGCTTTTTCTGGTCGAAATTTCTGTTTCGTTTTCTTTGTTCATTTGTTTGTTTCTAGTTCTTTCGAGGCAATATTTCTATTTATTTATGTATCATTTTTTTTTTTGCAATCATTATCTTTCAATTTCTGTTTTCTCAGTTAAATTTTCCTAATCAGCAGCCTATCGGTAATAGGCTCCTGCCGAATGCCTTTTTCAAATTTATGCTTCAGTCACTCATTGTAACCACGAAGTGACCACGTTTTCGAATTCGGCAGGAGCGCATGAACGTTTTGAATCCGTGGGAACTGGGGGAAGAAAAAATTATTGTACTTTTTCCTTAGTAACCGGACCTACAAATGATCACGTCACGCCGCCCACGAGATTTTAAAAACCTATCCATCGACGTAAGCAAAGAAAAACATTGTAAGAAACATTGTTCGTATAAAAGCGAAAACTGGACGTTTTGATCAAGCTTTCCCATCACGAAACAAACCTGTTCCATTAATCAAGTTTTCCTTGTCAAAAAAGTCCGAAAGAGACCAGTTTGGGAGAAACTCAAGCTTCATTCGGTATACCTCCAGTCCAAAAACAGTTTTAAAAAACTCTCTTAGTCAGTAGTTAGCAAGAAGGGACTTACGTCAGTTTAGTTATAATCATATGTCACGCTTCTATACCACCTGGGATATCGACGATCGTTACATTGTAAGGAAGTCCGAGGTTTAACCAACTAGTATAGCGCGCGCTAACAATTTGTCACAACATCATGTCAGAAGTGATCGGCTCCTGATCATGCATCATTCACTTAGTAAATCAATTACTTATATTTTAAAAAAACCCTACCATTGTTCCCAGGCAGGGGCCGATTACTAGGCTCCTATTCCAAGTCAAAATTTGACTTCTTTAACAATATATCAAAGTATCCTTCAAGTTGTTAATTTTTACGGTTACGATAGAAGAAAATCGTTGTGAATAATAACACTAATGAAGTAACCTGAGATCAGGCTCTATTTTCGTTTAGCTTTGTAAATAACTTTCCGGCGGGCATGCGAAACGCCGTTAGAGAGAATGTATGAGAACCGCTCAAATTGGGCCTGGTCTCAGGTTACTAATGAAGAGCCGAGAACGTTCCTGATTCTTAGACAAATAACCAAATAAGATAGTAATTTTATTTTGACCGGAGACCCAAAGCTCATGATTTTAAGAAAGAAATGCCATCGATATATTTCTTTCAGCTTTCTTTCTTTCTTCTTAGATAATAATTTTTTTTCGTTCGCTCCGTCCTGGAATACTAGGAGCAAAGAAGACCAAGAGCGCGTATCCCCTGCTGTTTCATATGGGAACCTCTCCTCCGCGTTTGACACTCTTGAAACAGGATATGAAATTTAACCTGACTTATTGCAGTTCACGGAGCTTATTGCTGGTTTATTGAAAGCATCAAGTTTGCGCAGAGAGCAGCCGTTTTCCGATCTTGTAGACAGATAAGATGGGGTTTAATCGGCCATAAAAGCAGGGTTTTTAAAATTACCCTAGTTTATGTCGCCGACCTCGTCGCGGGGTTATATCATATTTTGTACGTATTCCTAATCATTAAATGGGCAAAAACTGAATCATCGTCATTAAATGATCGAGGTGTGGTTTACGTGGTTAACCGCAAGCTTTCGTTTGATACAAACACGACAAAACAAAACGCCCGCCGATTGTTTTTTGATAGCCTGCATAGCATGGCGGTTTTGGTTGGATGCGCTAAATAATAAAGGCAGGGGAGGGCAGAGAAACTGCGAGAACCGCCATGCTACGCTAGTTTTTTTATCACCAGCAAAGCAGCGCTAGCTGATTTTAAATACAGGAAGAATAACGCAATGACTATAGCCGTTGCCACTAATCAGTAAATTCTACAGAAAACTGCAAAAGAAAAACAAATTATTATAGTCAACAGTCTTAATATTAACATAAATTAGGATGAAGTATGTAAAACTAAGATGCAGACGCTCAAGGTTTAATATCGACTCGTTGCGGTTAATCTTTTTCAATTTCCGTCGCGGTTTAAGAGGCTCCATGCTTGCAGAACGTTCATTGGACCATGTATCAGTAAAATTACAATAACACGAATGAAACAAATCCTCAAGTTTTAGCACAGATTTAATCATAGAGAAACTGACGATGCAAGCGATTAATCGTTGTCAATAATTTTCCTGGTACATGTACCAACTTGGTACTTCGTAAGGCTGGTATGTAGCCCCGAGTTATATTTGTAAAAACGTACGATTTCTCGCCCACGCAGGATCGGCGAACGAATTGTAGCCATGGTCACCAATTTGGCGTAATTATGTGGAGTCATTAAATCGCACCTGTGGGCAGCCCAAACTCCCCGCTATAAGAATTTAAACCGCTTTACTCTCTGATAATTTATCTCACTTTTTTTCTAAAAGTAAAGACATTTATAACCTTCTCTTACCGCTTTGAATACCAAATTCAAGTTAAAAACGATTTGATTTTTGACTGTGCAACCGAACACTCCATGGTAACCTCGCATTGAAATTGTTGTAAACCTCAGGGTACAATTTGGCCAATATAAAAATATAGGAAAGAATTAAGAGAAACTCAAACGGTAAAGGATGGGTGAGAAACGACGTGATTCAAATTGATTCTCAGCATAGAAAACAAACTTGAAAGATGTAGGATGCTTTTTTGATGCTTTCATTTAGAATCATGACGTAGCTCCTTGAATTAGTTTTTCACTTGCGGCTGTAGTGTTTAAGTTTTACGGTGTCCTACAACATGAAATAAGGTGCTCTTCATGAAATCTCTGTTGAAAATTTCCTGCAAGCGCTTGTCGGAAGAAAAAAAATTGCATGCAGCACAAATGTAATAGAAAGCTTATGGGAAAAACAGGGGAAAAAATATCGTGCCCATCAGATTGCTAGAAAAAAAAGTTCTTGATGACCAGTAATCACCCACCCCCCGCCTCAAGAGTTAAATGGTCGGCCCCTAAGATAACGTCACAGCTACCACATTGGTGGTACAAAACAATGAAATGAAGGCCATGTTCGTGTACCGAGCTAGTCATGTAGGAGTTGAACACTTTTCCTACGTAAACGCTTTCTTTTGTTCTAATTAATTAGCATAGATACTAGCCACGTGGGTGAAAATGCTTTACACCAGCTCATACAATGTCAAATGCTCATTGTGTATCAGAATCGTCTTATGAATCAGTTTCAAAATGTCGTCGTATCTTTATTATTGAAAAGATGAATAACAAGAAAAGCACGGAATCTTTGTTTACAAACTTTAATGAGGCTACAATTGAAGGTGTTCTGTCACGAAACTTTATAGTTAAATTCAAAACAGTAAGAATGTCACAAAGTAAACATACTAATAACCAACCAAAAGGTTAAAGAAGGCATTAATAACAAAGCAATTACAAAAAGGTGGAGGTACGGATGGTAATTGTGATTTTGAAAACTTGTTAACCTAACAGTTTTTCAAAGTTCATTTTTGTTGTTTGTAACATCTCATGTTATGCTTCGGAGACATTTGTTTGACACGAAGCCGTGATGTTGCCATTCACAAGTAATTTCTAGACAAGTTCAACAGTGAATAAGGACTCATAATTGGCGTTTAACAATAAACATCAAAGGGCTCTATGAGCCAACTCGTGAATCAATTGAAGGTTTTGTGTTAACCTGTTTAAAAAGAAACATTTTACAAGATGGTCGCGTTGGGGGAGGAGGGGGGAGGGGGAAGGGGCGGTCTCCAGTCTGGTGACGTTTACTGTTGGGTAGCTGAGCTTTCACCGTCCTGCAACGGGCACAACATTAACTTCACGTACTCAACAGTAATACGAAGAAAATAGTAATTATTTAATGTTAAGTGAAAATTTCAATGATGTCTACGCAATTATGCAGTTTGAAGGAAATACAAGGCGGCTTAAATAGAGGCCTTGCGAAACTACGATACGTACCAAATCCAAATTTCTAAAACTACTGCGAAATCAAATCGACTAGTTCAATTTGTATTCTAATATTTTCCATTGGAAATGAACTGCTGCAAGTCAAGTGCGTGACGGTTAAGTTCAAAACTACCCACGACTAGTCTACGTGAAGAGTGGGTGATCGTTCATTTACCGATTTCTCAAGCTCGTATATACTTAACATTTTCCACAAAAGTTCTTAACAAACTCAACAATCTATCAATCAAATACATACAAACAAGTTAATCTGCAATAAAACAGCAATTTCAACTTATCAACTCTCACCATCAACAAATCACTGCGATTTTCGGAAATAAAACCTTTTATTCACACGATTAAAAGTACTTTGCAACGTCATACTTGTTGTCCTAAGAATTTTACTTAAACGCCGGTGTGTGTCAAACCACACATTTTAAATTTGGCTTAAAGCAACATGGCGTGATAGCAGGGGTTTCAATAAAAATTGAAGTAGCCAGCAGGGTTGAGTAGAGTAACTGACTGTATCAGAACGGTAGCCTGCGGGCAAGCTCTCCATTCGGAGAATATCGTGAAAAGCAAACGCGCGAGAACACGCGCGAGCGCGTTCTCTCGTGGCTTGCTTCGCTCGCCCAATAGGAGAGCTTGCTCGCAGGCTATCAGCACGGGGCCAGTAATCTTCTTTTTCTAAGGTGGTCTGGGGACGTGTTTCCCAACAAAATTTCGAAATTTTAAAGCCCTAAACTGCGATTTCCAGCGTGCTGGGCACTAAACTGAGGACAAAAGAGCGTGTTTTTCATTCAAGAAAAAATAGCTTTCATTCAACTTTCGAACTATCCGCCACACAATCAATTCCTGAACAAAATAATAAAAACTAGATAATTTACGCACTTTCGCGCGTAAACAAATTCTGCGTAAACCTATACAAAAACTTGTGAAAACATGACTAAAATATAGCGTTCACATGATTAAAGCATAAACCGGTGGGCCTTTATGAAAACATCATAATTACGTTTATTCACACCAGTTGCTTTTTCTTTCTAGAAAAAAAGGTAGCCGACTTCTCTGAGCAAAGTAGCCGACGAGTTTCTTCGGGCGTCAGTGTTTATTGAAACCCCTGAATTTCTTTAACATTTTCCAATTGTAAGTTAAAGACGGTAATTTTGTCACATAAATCATGGTTACGGAAGTGTTCTTCTTAGGATATGTTCATACTATAGCGGACAGCTTTTTGCGCCGTCACCAAAAGCTTTCCGCTATGGTGTGAATACCTTTTCTATATCTAACTCTCCACTTTAGAGATCGGCGTGACGCAGCTTCTCTCCGTCACAAAAATCGCGCCAAAATAACCGTTATGTCTGAACAGAAGCAATATCCGGTATGGTTTTCATGCCCGCGCAAAATCTATCTGGTATAGCGTGAATATATTCTTGTATACATGATTGAAAAAAAGTTGTCGCTTAAAAACTATAAACCATGACCGATGAGGCTTCCAGGATTGATGGGCATATGTTCATTAGCAAAGCATATTCAAAGTTCTTTCAAAAAAGTTTACACTGTTACGGGGTGCCCGTGCGGATGCAAATCCCTAGAGTACATTGTTTAAGGCATGCCGTTGTCTTTTTTTGTCTTCCAGGACAGCTTTTAGGTCCTATATTATGATTTTCAAGCGTGTGTTAGCAAGATGGCTACGCTGTTTAACTGTAGAGATCTCTGATGTGCCCTGCGCTACACATTTGAGGTTGTGGGCTTATCACTAAGAAAACTGGGAATCGTCTGACCTTTCTTCAGAATGCATCGTCGCGAAAAGCTTCAGTAACGTAAACTTTTCTGGAAAGAACTTTAAATCTGCAATGCTAATAAAGTTCTACACATAAATCCATTAGGTCCTATGGTTCATATTGTTTATAATTTTCAAACGACGTTTTTTAATCAGGTGTATACATATTAAAGTGACACTTCCATTGTTACGGTTTGTACATGTATTAATAACGTTAAATCATGACTCCAGAGAGATTTAAACTGTATGCTAAGTATCAATTAAATACTGAAATAATTTTAAGTCTTACCTCTCAAAATGATTAAAAAAGGGGGCACGTTGCCAGTAACAAGCAATAAATTTGAACCCAACCAAAAGTTGAGTTTCGAACTTTAACGCTTCGGTCAAAAGGCCATGGCTTTGTACTTGTCACTGGCGGGTGTCAATTACTTTGTCTGTTTTTGTTATCAGAGGTCCAATATTATCGCCATTAGAATGACAGAAACAGAAAAAGAAATAAAACTAATAATCTCTGCTTTATTGGAAGGCGAACCTTGATATTGAACCTTGAGCTCAGAGCTCGGTTTCAATTTCATTGCTCGATGAGTGCCCCTTTTAAATGGAAACGGATCCCGATTTTAAGCGAACATAAATATACCTAAACATTTATGCCTATTCAATCATAACGCTACGAATAAAATTATAACAACGATCATGATTACAATTAATGCCACAAGTACACAGGTTTGCCTCTTATCTGCAATGGAACAAACAGAAAGTACAGTTGAAATGTATAGCCTCCGTCTAAGTTACCATTTTTACCAAAATGACTTCTGCTTCTGATAGCCAAGCTAAGCAAACGTACGGCCAGATTACATGGAGGTGGGGGACCCCAGGTTGGTGAGGTAATCCGCTTATCCAAGCAAAAGACGTGTTTTGGCGGTTAACGCTCTTCAACTCTCAGTTGCTGCTTTTGTTGTGACCTTTCAGTACTGTGGCTTTCACTTTTAATGATGAAAAGAAATTGATGTAACACGAATCCGACCCCAGCGAGGCGGGTTACCCCACCTTGAAACGTTCTGATGGGAAAATTTGACCCCGGTTGTGAGGGTTACCCGGTCTGGCAGACAGGGCAACCTGCCAGGGCGGGTCACCCCACCTATCATGTAAACATGATCAGATTAAAATAATCAGGCTAAGATCTTGGTTTACAGCTCATTTCAGGTCACTTCACCTCATGCTGTCAAGAAACTGCTTAACATGTTTTCTCATCTGGCCCCGGTTGGTCAAAAGATGGATAGTGCTATCCACCAGATAGCAATAACACAATAAAAACTGGTTTCCAAAAAATCGTGGTTGCACAAGAGTGGTCATGAGCAATAAAGGTTTTAATGAATAAAAGCAAAAAACAAGTCTCCTACCATCAGACAGTCTGAGAACTTTTTCCACTTTGAGAACTGTTTGTTGCAACTTCGAGTCTGTCATCTCTAATTCATGTCCAAAATCGTCTAATATTCTAAAAAGATTCAGATCAACTATCATAAGACTTGAGTTGAAAATATATCAGTTTTAGCTTATTCAGTGTTAATGTTTTCTTATTAGTAGATTTTTGCAGGTAACTCCCTTCAACAACAACGGCAATGCCACAGAAAATGGTTCTTGGAAAACAACTTATTCACTTGTTTGGTTTGCCTTATGTGACAGAAAAGTAGGGTTTGATTTCAAAGGAAAGGTTTTCATACAGTTACAGTGTCTGTAAATTCTCTATAAAACCTTTGAATTTTAAAATCATTTGAAGTTTTTACACAGCAGTGCCGGGTTGTTCAAGCTGAGTCAACTGAATTCACGCATATAAAAGGTTGAAAAGTAAATTCACAATAATTCTTTTTGTCTACAATTTTATGATTGGATGCTCTAAAAGAATAGGAGAAAAGTATCCAAAAAATGCTTTTGAGCAAAACTGAGAAGATTTGCTCTAATCGACCTTCGAACAACTGGGCCCTGAACAACCGCAAACCATAATGCATTCTCCACAAGACAAATTAAGACAACTACAGTTCCTAAGAGCACATAGTAAGTTACACAAATTAGGCTCCTTTAAATTATTGAATTGTTTTTTATTTTCATTTCCCATTGTATGAAAGAAGTCACTTCACTCTTACTTACTCCATAGCAATACCCTCTAAAAATAAGCCAACAAACAAAGAATTTGCTTTCTTTGCAAAAGAACTTACAAATTTTGCTCTTCAATTTCATCACCAATTCTCTTTCCCATTGTCTTCAGCACACCAACACTATGTCCTACCATATCCAATTGGTCATCTTGTGCTTGTATCATTAACTTAAAACAAATCAAGAGAAAACAACATAATCTGTTAATAACAATAACATTCTATGTAACATACAAAGCGACATGGTGAAACAGCAACATGATACTGATGAAACAGTATTTTGTTGCCTCTGCATCCTGCATCCCTGCAGTGTTCTCTCTAAGTTCTAGCTCAGCCCCTGTGGGTGAGGGACCATTCATAGCCGGTAAGGCAAAAAATATGCACCAGAGGTGCACTTTCCTGGGGACCGGGGGATAGTGGAGTGAAGAACATAGTCCCACCCTTACCGGGAAATTTAGGAGCTAAGTTCTCTGAAATGTCATTCCCTCATTACAAGACCTACTTTCCGCAAATCAGCCAAACGTATATTCATCCCTTGTGGCAAGTGAGAATTGGATCGGATCACAACTTGTGTATTTTTTTAAAGTACTTCTTTAAACCTTCAGGCTGCTGCAGGTTGTAAGAAGTGTTGCTTCAAGTGGTAAAATTAATCAGTTACCACTTGATACGGAGAACACTGATCCCTAATGCATAAAAATCCCCAAAGACGCAAAATAATTTGTGGCATGCATCCCGCAGGATGCAAAGATGGATTGATTGATCTGAAGATGGTTTTTGTAGAATACACAATGTATCCTGTTTGTGTGATTTCTGTGGCTGTTACTGTGACTGTTGTTAAACCACCCTTATTTCTTTTAGTCTTTGTTGTGCTTTACAGTAGAAGGAGTATATTTTTATTTCAGTAAACTGTCATACAGAGTTTGGAGTCTGTCTTCAGATTAACTGTGTGGTTACAAAAGACCCTGGGACACATTGTTTTTTGAACTGGGACTCAATGGTTTTGGACAGGGACTCATGATTTTTCACAAGATGAGTCCCAGGACTCACCATAACTATTTGTACCAACTCACACCTTTTTGTAGTCTCTCTCTGTCTCAGATTACAGTAATAAATTTGGTGCAAAGGGAAAAAAAGTGGTTTGAAAAGGAAGAGCCTTAAATAGTCCTGAAGCAGTTCCATTGGAGAGGGGTCCTGAATAGAGGACTTACACTAGGATCAGCAATGACTAACTTCAAACATTCTAACAGAGTCTAACAGAGACAGGTAGTGAATCTTACTAAACTTTATAACCCTGGTGACGTTGCCAGATTTGGCAGGGGCACCTCAACAGCTTGTGCTAATTACTGAGGGACAGAAACAGTTCCTTTCTTAAACAACCAAGAAGAAGATTAGCCACACCATGGAAGTGTGGGTGCTGTTGCATTCCACATTAAGAAGAAAAGGCCAATGGATAACCACTCAATGATGTGATCACCTGTAACTGCAAGTCAAGGTCTTAGGCCATTTTCACACTCTGCTGGATAGCTTTTCATCCCGACTCAAAAAGCTCTCTTGTATAGTATGTATGAACAGTGACGACAAAAAACTGGAACAAGTTGTTCAAACACACTGAACATTGTGCAGGAGCGGTTGCCCAAGAGGGTTGGGTGAACTAAATCCCAGTCCTCACTCCTGGATATTTGCTTCCGTCTCAGTGGGTTCCAGTCGTTTTTCACACTTATTCACTTCCACTATGCTCAGAATACTTGTTCACACTGCACCAAAGTGTAGCATAGAACCTATCCAATTTGTAATGCTCCACTTTTGAGATCAGTGCAGCTTTGTTACAGAAATCACGACAAAATCACCATTCTTATGTGTGAAAAGAAGCCCTGTATGGTATAATTTTTTTGCAAACACAAAAGCTACATGTATCCGGTATAGTGTGAACATATAGCCTTAATCAGAGCCGCCATGAATTAGCAGTTTGGTTGGAAGTATGGTCAGGGCTAATCTAGACTATACTGCTCAGTAGATTAGTGCTTCTCCAAATGAGCTAACTTGGCCATGGTTATGAAAGTCTAGTATTACCTCTTGCTGCTGCTGTTGGTCTGTTATAAAAGACTGATTTGAATTTTCAATTTCTTTATCCAGCCTAGAGTATCTGTCTTTAGGTTTGTCATTTCTTCTTCCAAGAAGTGCCTTGAAATACAATAATGATAGTATTAATATTTGCATGAGGCTATTCTGGTTGGAATGATTGGAAAAAATCTACTATTTTATGCGGACCCCAATATCCGAATGCAAATTCTCCAGACTAATCTTCATACATTTTCTTAGAGGCTTTTCACATGATACCATAATGACTTTAATTCTGGAACAAGTTCATTCCTACTTTCAATCAGAATTAAATTCTCATCCTGGTGTGAAATTTTTACTCCAGTATCAATAATGTAAACTGAAAAAAAGCTTTGCTCCAAATTGGAAATAGCAAATTGAGTAGTTCAGGGCAAGTGGCCCATGTGTATGTGATCTGACCCGAAAACCATGCAAGCCAGAATGCCTTAGGCTGAACTGGTCTACCATAAAATTCCGAAAATAAGCCCCTCCATATATAAGCCCCTCCAAATATAAGCCCCCAAGACCAGTAATGCAAAAAACCCTCCGTTAAATCGCCCCTCCAAATATAAGCCCCCCGGGGCCCTGTACTTGGAAAATTGCCCTCATATACAAAGAAAAACAAAGCAAAAACGGTAAATTTACTTCCAACTATAAGGCTAGCCCTATTGATTCAAATCGCAAATTTTCCTCCATAGCTCTGTAGATAAGCCCCTACCAATATAAGCCCCTCAGAAAGGGTCTTTGAAAAACATAAGCCCCGGGGCTTATTTTCAGAATTTTATGGTATTTCATTGTGAACTTCATTCTGGAAAGAAACTCATGAAAGTCATTCTAGTACTATATAAACAGCCCCCCTTGAAAATTACTTGGGATAATTACATGATAAGAGATAAAAACATTATTATTAACCACTTCTCATGGCCTTTCCATTAATAATGTACTGATCGAATATTGTTTGGAACATTTAAGTAGACCACAGCAAATTTCGGATCATTATACGTTTCTGGGAAACTGCCCACCCATCCCTCCCCTAAGCTAACATTAATACTTAATTCTCACTTAGGGCAAAATGTTGGCTTAGGGGAGGGGTAGGTGGGCAGTTTCCCAGAAACGTAAAATGATCCCAAATTTCTACCCAATAATTTTTTTAATCCAAGCTAGAGTTTACCACAGAAGTATATAAAAAGGTTCAATACTTTTTTAACCTCCTGAGAAGTAATAAAAGTAGCTTACATCTCTTGATGAATTCTCAACTTTCGCTTTAGCGGAAGGGCTGTTCATGTGCTCTTTAATGTTATTCACACTGTCCCTTGTCTGTTTTATAAATAGCTTTCTCTGATTTACTTCTGAGATGTCAATGTTAAATTTTCTTGGGTTTGCTTCAACAATCCCTACTGTTTCATCCAGATCTTCCAAATCCCATTCAATACTCCTCAGATTGTTACGTAGTTCATTTGTTGTCCAATTATATTCATCTTTGCCTACAGTTCTTGGATTATCTAATAAATCTTGCCATCTCCTGTACAGTGTCTGAACATTATTAACTGCTTTTTGCACCTCCCTGTAAAATAAATAAAGTAACACTTGATGTAAATACACACCTCAGGTCATTGTACAAAAAGAAAGGCCATCATAAGTAACAAGAGTGCTTTTATGTTTACTGTTAAGTATTGTGGACCTTTAAATTTTGTTAATGCTAGGTGTTACAAAGCCCACAATATTTATGTTAATTTTGTTGTAAGGTAAAAAATAGTCACCTGTTACCTTGCAAATTCAAGAAACTACATGTAAATAAAACCAAGTAGAATAACAGCTAAATGTAAATGTGCATATATTGACAGAAAAAGGGACAGCGTAAGGTACAGTAGCTCAATTGTTTTCGTAGAGTTGGAGAAAAAAGCAAAAGGTTCCACACCTCCTGTGAAGAAGAGATGGCCAAACAGACCACTCAGTGGATTATAACTGCTATTTGAAAAATGTCTGCTAGCATTAACGTTCCTTCATTAATCTGAAATCACTAAGGAACAGGCAAATAGGGAGCTTAAGGTGGCCCGTTCCTATTTATATGCGTGTTGGTTATGTTTTTGATTTGTGTTTTTCAGAATGAAACATTCAACCGATTTCTACAATTTTTTTGCATCCTTAATAAATAATGAAGGAACTTTAAAAAAATGTTATTTATTTTCTTATAGATATAAAAACTTTTGAGATATCGGCATATAATTAAAACCTCATTTTTATGAAAAATGAAAATAACTTCAAAATCCCACAACAGATTTTTCCCTAACTTCAGCAAATAAGCCTCTGAGCTTTCTAGTTTTATGTCTGCAAGTTTGAAAGCGATCGTGACCGTAGAAATCGCTCCACAAAATGTTGGTCAAATTTAATGCTAAAACTAGGGTATCTAAAAGATAGTAATGCTGCGGCACATTCTGTTGATACTGGCATTAGTTAGGCAGTGAGACTTAAAAGAATCAAAAATAACATTGAATGTCCTATTTACATGTTGGAAAGTACTAGAATAATTACTATCAGTCTATAGAAAGAACTCGTGGGAACGTTGTTTAGAAAATGATCAAGTGGTTATCAACTCTGGTTTTCCCACAGTAAATTGTAGGAAATAATAGAAATTCAGATTGTTTATCCATATATTTAATATACGGTGCACGATATTTTCTCTGGAAACACAATACTTTTCTTGCTGTTTGTTGCACTTTATTAAGTAACAGTTATTTAGCTATATATTTATAGAAAACAACAACACAAAGAAACGGAAAAAAAAAAGAAAGTAGGAATTAATAATTCGGTAGGACTCGAACTCGGCACCTTCGACTCGACGCGACTACACCTAACCACTACACCACAGAGGCTGATTTACGTCATTATTAGTAAAAGTCTTTCCTTTTATTCCTTTTCCATGAAACTTCCACCGGCAAGACATCGCTGGCCGCATTAACCGAGCTATTAACAGTGAAAAAACAAATAAACGCATATTCCATGGCAATGAATGAATGAAAGAACATAATTATGCTTTTCAAAACGCCGATACACGTCCTCGTCTGCAAAGTAGGACACAAAACATGTGTTTTGTTATCTCGATTTCTGCTGTTATTTTGAAGCGAATAGTCAAAATCACATCCATTTTCGGCTCATACAGTTTCTTAAGAATAGCATTGCATGACATTTTCTCACTTTCACATCACCTTCTAGCAAGCTGGAATTTGTATATCCCCCGTGTTGCGGAGTCGAAGAGCAAATGCTCATTTTCTCGTCAGGTTTAACACCTGGACGAGTCAAAGGCTCTTGAATTCAAATCCAATCCCCAAGTTAACCATCGTACTCATCTGAAAGACTCCTGCGTGTCTTAAAATTTGGTAAGACGTCTAACCGTGTGGTAGAAAATTTGCCACAAAGAAAACTCAGCGAACTATGCACTCTCTCACCCACCGAACTTCGAGTTGATCGTGGCGCAATGCCCTCTGGTTAAATGCAATGCATTGTGGTAAAAAGTGATGAATTCGAGAATTTGTTGCCCCTTATATATTTCCTTTAAATCCTGATTATGTTGCTGCTCGCTCCCTTCGGTCGCTCCGCAGCAATGATAGGCTAACACATTTGTGAACGTATACGCACAAATAGCAGAAGAGAGCTGACAAACTACCTCTTAACTGAAACGTTGTTCTTACCCAAAGCATTGTTGGAAGAAAATGAGTTATCGCACAACTACGGCGAACACAGTTAGCACTTTAATATAACCAACTTTCTGCTACATGCAAGTTGCAATTAAATATATTCTATTTATCCAACTTACTCTGCATTTGTCCGTTCATTTTCAACAAAAATATTAAGAAAACAAAACACAGCATCTGCAGAAACCGCTTGGCAGTTTTTAGCTTCAAAGGTTCTCCTTCTGAGGCAAAATATGCCTGCTAGTTCGAGAACACCTCACCATCCAATTTTCAACTGCAATGAAAACCCTCTCAAGATCTCTGACTTTTCTATCACATGCTCACGAGCAGTATGCCACTTGGGGATAATAGTTATTATTTACATATGGAAATCTATTTAAATTTAAATTTATTCAAATTTATGGTATAATTTGCCCTTGTTTTGTTAGGGGCCTTATAAGCCTTTTCCAATGATTACATCAGTCATCAACAAAATCTTTTTCTGCTCCTATAAGTCCTATAACAATGTGTATAAAACATAATTAGACATTAAATTTGCAAACCATGTTTAGTCTACTGTTTCATTTTCAGTTTAGTGATTTTTCTTTGCTTTTTCTTTGTTTTTTTTATATGTTCTTCGTAGACAATTTATTTAAAAGTCAAAGTATAGAGGCGTCCCAAGTGGCTTACTGCTCGTGAGCATGTCATAGGATCTTGGATATATTATCGTGTTAATAAATAACATTTTTTTAGAAAGTGCAAAACTATTCTGATCAAGAAGCAAGAAGAAATGACTTCAAATCAGAAAAATTAGAAAAGCAGGTTTCCATGTGTCCAATTGTTGTTTGCACTTTCAGTCCTACTTTAAGGTAGGAAGTATTTGTTAATAATAGCAACAATGGTAATGTAAGGACAGACACCTAAAAATATTCCTAGAAACTGACAGCTCATTTACATATACATGTACCAACAACATTGTAAAAATACTGAGAGGTATTTAAAAAATACCCAATGGAAACTTTTATTATAATCGGTCTGTAAGAAACCTATGGTTAATATCACAAAAAAAATATAAGCTAGGAAAGGTAAAATTGCAAACTTCTACCCCACCGACATCTGATTTATTGCCAAACTTAACTTCCGAACACACCGAACACACTGAAATCAATCACAGGAATTTACACGTACTCAGAACACAGCAGCTGTTCGAAAAAAAAACAGCGATCGATGAACATAAAACAGAAACCAGTGGTGTGCAAAGATTACACAGTCTTCAGACCATAACTGCGACAGTTTACCCAATCAATCTCCTTCATTTTACCCCCGTTCATCAGACAAACGTTGTTTACGGAAACATACATCCTGAAAATCCAAATTTATAGATGGCTAGTTCACTTACTCTTTGACTACGAAAAACGGGTCCTCCAGCGACATATCTGTAAAAGAAACACTTTCAGATCACCACAGAGGTCTCGCAAGCAATTATAGAAAAGAAAATCTGTGATAAGGCCGGCAAATACTGCCTATGAATATTGTCAAATATCAGAAAAGTAAGCCGAACGACACTGAAAGCGGTGAAAGCTTGAGCTGAAAATCCCCGCCATAATCACGTGATAAGCCCTTTCGATTTCCGCCAACTCATAGCATTGTGCTGACGTACTTCCGTTTAGTTGCCATATCATGATGGGTCCATTTTTGAGCTATTTTGAAAAAATAGCTCATATGTCAGTGGTGTGAGCGTATGTATCTTTGTGGCTTTGTATGTTGGGATGTTTGTTGCAAGAGCCAATAAGGTTGAAGGTACTATTAGATGATGTTTAGGAACCAATGAGATCTCGGCATCTATTTAAACTTGGCATTGGTAAAGGTCGAACAAGGGCACTTTGAGACCGCCATCTTGATCCTTCACAATTTTTTCGTCTTTTATTACGGGTACAGGTGTTTGGAAGCATTACATAAAATATCTTCACGATTCAAACGCTGTGAACAGTGATGCAGCTGTTTAAGGGTTCATATTTAGGTGTGGATGCTGCTTCGAGGCATTTCTGACCTAATTCGGCTATCGGTACAACGCACGTCGGTATGAGTTCTGTTTCACCTGCTACAACTGCTGAACTGGGTAGAGTGTAAAAGATCGTATATTTTCAAATCTCTTCCAATGAAGCAATAATTGATATTTAGATATAGACTTTAATTCGAAAGTATGCGCCCTATAAAATGTGGTTTTAGAAGTTTAAAAGGCAGCTTATTTTTTTGAAAGCTGTATCGAGTATTGTTAATCCTGTAAACAAGCTTTAAAAATATTATTCTCTCGCTTACAAAGTTCAACCGACCTTTTTCGTTCTATTTAGTAAAGATGCGTAACTTAAGTAGAAACAGTAGCGTTAGGGAATAAAATTGGAAGAAGCTAGTTGACACAATAATTAGATACTGTCATATTGAGTGGAGAAACATGATATAAGTAGAAATATATTTCGGCAGTTTGATAATTTTCTTGGAAGTTAATAAATGTTAGGCTATCAACCTTGACGTTGCATGAGACATAATTTAATTGCAGATGTTGTAATGAAGCCGAGGTGATTTCTTAAAATCGTTTGAGAAAATTTCGTAGTAAAGAATTTGCCTTTAATTGTAAAAGGGCGAAAGACCAACATCTTCACGTGCAAATTGTGTGCGTGAGTTATTTTTATAATTCTGTTTACTAGTTTACTAGTTTACTGTGTGATAACTCGAATTCCCTCACGTACGAACGAGGAAAGGGGGCAAAGTCCAACACTTTCACGTGCCAGCCGTGTGACTGTACATCTCATGCAGATTGGCTTTTCACAATGATAAATAGTAACTCGGACGTATGAAGACCTGTTTCGTTTTGTAACCAATGCCTTAAAAAAGGCTCTTGTCTTTTGAGAAGCAATAGCTTTTAAAACATGAAGAAATAAGTTGTCGGAGTTAAAGATTGTTTCACTGAGTAGAATCGCACGTGAAAACCTCGTGAATTATGATGATGCAACCATCTACCACAATGATAAAAATCCTGGTATTTCGTAACTATTCAGTATTCGATGAGTCACATTTTGGCTTAAGAAACTCCGAGGAAACCTTAGAGTTTTCCTTCTAATCAACGTTTGGTGAGTAGAAATTTATTTCACTTTAACGATTTGTTTAACTTGCACCTGATGTAACAGGCAAAGACACAGGAAAGTGAATATATAGCTTGAGGATCGACTCAGCTGAGTGTTTCGCGTTTTCATTTATGTACCGCAATACGCAATTTCGCACAAAAACCCAATCTACATTTAGGATGAAAGAGGTAGATTCATCACTCTTGGTAAGGTTACACCGAAGCATTAAAGTTACACTGAAGCATTCAAAATAGCTCATGCACGTTTAACGTGCCTATGTTCTTAAAGTTCGCGCGTAGTCATGTGATTAGACCGTACATGTTCAAACTATTAAGAGAGCACGGATATAATCTATTTTTCTGTTTATAGCTATTTCGAGAAAGGTTGTCGGAGAAAGTGCACGCGACAATCCTGAAAGGCATTGTGGGTGGTTTTGAGTTCTCTTTTTTTCAAAGAAATTTGAAAGAATTTGCACGAAAGGCCATGGAAATGTGTCTGCGAGTGCTAAAGGAAAGCAACAAAAGTAGGTCTGACAGCTACAGTCGTCAGGAACAGTGTATTGATCATATCCCATATTACCTTTCGGGATTGTCGCGTGCACATTTTTTGCGACAACCTTTCTCGAAATAGCTGTATGTCAAAGTCTCTGACCAGTCATTGCTGTTCTAAGTTCTGTGCGATGTGATTTTTCACTCGGGGCCCCAGCTACTAGCTCTTGGCGTTCTCCACATCAGCCTTTGGTTGCCTACCATTAACCTTTCAATAAATTACAGTACAGTGGACCGTCTATTCAGGGGACAACGTCGGGACCGAGGTAAGTGTCCCTTGAATCGAGGTGTCCCCTGAAGAGAGAAGACAACATAAAAAAATCATCATCAGATTTTCACCGCGACATTATATGTTCATTAATTCACACAAAGGTATTACTTCGGTCTTTAATTGATTGTGAGATACCCTTAAAGATATCAACCCTCTTTGCGGTCAGCCACTCTTTAAGTGCTAAGGTGTCCCCTAAATAGAGGTTAAATGTGGGTTTCGGGACCCAGAAAAAGTGTCCCTTTCGGGTGTCCCTTCAGAGTTAAAACATACAAAGATAATGTGGGTGAATTTCCAGGACAAAATATGGTGTCCCCTGAATAAAGGTGTCCCAAAGGAGAGGTTCTACTGGATAGTAAAGGATTAAATTAACTGCAAAAACCGTGGACGAAGATCCTGCTAGTTGTAAACTTTGGATCTCTAGAAAAGAGATCAAACCAGCCAAAATATAAAAATCAAGAACGAGAAGTCCAAAGACTACTGCAAAGCTGATTTGAAACAACATGTATTGTTTTTTATAACAATAATATTTTGGCTGGCCATACCAGAGGGTCTCAATGGGGTGGTGGCTTTTACGGTTATCGGCTAAAATTTGGGCTCTTTTACGGCTATCGGTTAATTTTCTTCAGTTACGGTTAACAAAAAAGTTAAAATTAACTTCTTTTGTTTCAAAAGTTAAATATTAATTAACCTGTATTTTTTGTATCTTTAAATCAAATAAAGGTCTTCGGATCATCTCGGGGAAAAATTTGAAAAATTTTGACATTTGATAGATCATACTTTTTATAAAGTATTTCACTTCTAACATTATTTTACACATAGAAATGTCAATAGTAAATTTGAAAATAATCTTTGAGAAAAAGCAAAATCGGACACGCAAACGTCCAACTCAAGGCCGGGGCGCGACATTCATTGTAACAGAAATGGCCGTTTTCACACTAGAGACGGATTATTCGTGTGAGACGGGTTATCCGTTTGATAATTTGCGTCAGATAGGTAATACTTCTTAATTTGGAAATCGAATAGTTTTAATTTTGAATGAACAATCCGTCTGACTTTATCCGTCAATTTCGACGGACAGTTTGAAGACGGGATTATCCTTTCCAGATAGCCAGTGTACAGCCACGCCCTCCCCTCACAAAAAATTGGAGAAGGGGTGTCTGTGGGGAGGGCGTGACTGTACACAGACTCGTCTCAGACGGATAATCCATTTCTAGCTCTAGCGTGAAAACGACCAATAACAAAATTCCCATGTTCAGTGCTTTTAATGATAGCGAAGGACTGTACAGAACGACTGTCTGCCGTTGCCTTGTCCGTAGGCCTCATTATTCCGCGCGGCTAATGCGTTTCGGGTCACGTGGTCCGAGCGAGTTCGCCACCGAAATGCCTTGACCGAGATTGCGTGGGAAGACGCCGTACAGGGACTAGGCCTGGCAATGTCTACCGTACCGTCAGAGAAAAACAGGGAAATGCTGTTTATCGGCAACGTGTTTTACAAAGAGTGACATCTCTGCGTGTTGTATCATTAGTGTTTCGAAGGCACGACCTCCTGCAAATCACAAATATTAATCCCTAGCAAGAAGCCACACTTTCGCTATGGAAAAAAATTAGTTCCCCGAGAGAGTGTGGGAAATGGAGTCTAGGTCTTGGTCAACACCTAAAAGGCGCTTCGCCTAACGTGCGTGCGGAGTCACACTAGCAGGGAAATAAAAAACGCAACCATAAATGAGTTTAGTACCTCCCTTGAAAGAAGCAAATCTAGGGAACAGTTTCTTTTACGGTTAACTCTTTTTTACTCTATTTACGGCTAACGGTTAAAATTTTTCAAATTTTACGGCTATCGACTAAATTTTTGGCCGTTTTACGCCTATCGGTTAACCCCATTGAGACCCTCATACCAGCCTTCTTCAGGTTTACATGTGTAAAGCTAAAGAAGGCTGGTATGGCTAGCCGAAATATTGTTATAAAAAACAATACACGTTGTTTTAAATCAGCTTTGCAGTAGTCTTTGGACTTCTCGTTCTTGGTTTCTACTGGATGTATGTATCAGGGGCCCAGGGGGGGATACTTTAGACATTTCTGGGTGGGGATGTACCGCTGAGACAAGGGAACCCTTAACCTATACCAGAACTATTTCAGCTGAATTTTGCTACCCTATACTAGAGTAAACTCCCTAAATCCCCCTATCCTAGAGTAGCTGTTTTCCAGAAACTACTGAGGTCACTAGCACAGTCTGTATACCCAAAACAAAACCTTATACCACATTCCCTAGTCTAGATAAACTCTTCAACCAACCTATCAGTTTCCTTAAAATTGATACCCTATTCTAGACACAAACGCTCTGATTTATATACCCTATCCTAGAGTAAACTGCTTGAAAACCATACCCTTCAGAGTGGCACATACCTATATAGCCCATATTTGGCAGTACCCCCCCCCCCCCCACCCCCGGGCCCCGTGATGAGGGGCATGTATAGCCTGAATCTCATCCGATTACTTCGAGTCGCAATTACTGCCTTAGAGGAGAAAACGACTCGAAGTAATCGGATGAAATTCACGCTAAGGCATGGATGTATTTCACTCGCCTCTCACTTTAGTTCACTTTCGTTTCTGGTGTAAACCCCACTTCCGAAAGTGAAAACTTGGAGAAATAAAAGCAAAGCTTACTGTACAGCTATAAGAATGTTTATATTTCTCCTCTCATGCAAAAAAAAATTTTTACAGTTTGAAAAGCCATGGTTAAAGGGGCCGCGCTCACACACTCAATCATTGCTGATTGCAAGCACATTTCCATACTCTTACACCACGCCCCATTTCTTTATTTGTGTGACTGACCACTGGACCGCAGAATCACCGACTCACTGCAGCGTCATCAGCTTCTCCACAGAGCTCGGATCGCCCCTCGAATCTTGTGTGATTTTCACGGGATCTCATTAAGGTAATACCAGTTTCCGGAAAGTTTCTGTGTCATCAAAATTATTTCAAGTCTGCCCTGCGGTTGTGAAGGTAAATTAGTCTATTTTATTATATAAGATACGTGCTTCTTAGGAATACCGTGCCTCTGATGGGTAGACAAAGGCTTCAAACATCACATCTTTTTAGCGAATTCGCTAGGTAGGCTTACAATTGAGTAATTTCGTGTCATTTTTATCTTCTGTTGCGCAAAAGCTCCCTTCCATTAATTTCTGCACGACCACTGTTTGCTGTTCCAAAACGGCGTCGAAGCCCAAAATCTCAAAATAATTTTTTAGGTAAGAGGTAATTTTATTTAATTAAGGAGTTTTAAGGTGAAGCTTAGATCTTTAGGCCATCCCAATTTAATGCTTCGTTTCCCATCGCCCGACCGACCCATTTTTGAAAAGTAAAAAAAAAAATTTCAGAATCACTTGTAAAGAAGCAAGTACTTTAATTTACAAGCACACGATCTTGTCTTATTAACACCAATTGTCTTAAATTATCATCGATACTTCGTTTTTGTAACCTTTTTAGACATTTGATAGTCCTGTTAATATACATCTTTTACTATCTGATTATATCTTATATCTGATTATATCTGTGTTCATTCTTTTTTTTTTTTTTTTGCCCGACCGACCGACCGACCGACCCACCTTCACGAGAGGGGAGGGCGATGGGAAACGAAACATTTTATTGGGATGGCCTTAGATGAAAGGCAAGAGAGAATTCCTGGCCTTTTATAATATGTCAAATCTTACAACTATTAATGAAAAGCTTTCATATTGACCCTGCACCTATCGTAAATGTGATTCACGTTCTTTGCCACTAGAATAATATTTACAGGGAAAATAGAAAACATATGAGTGCGATGTTTCGTTGGAAAAATCTAAATGTGGTACATTCCATTTGGACAGATTGCAGAACACCTGGCCCACTCAATATCTAACTTGAAAAACTGCTCCTAGAGTCCCACAGTCGTCTTATTTGCAAAATAATTTCTAACATAGACTGTGGAAGTGCGGGACTGCAACACTGTGGGAGTACTAGTATACCTTGTTCTATAAGCATGCCAGTTACTTTTCAGTGACTGCATGAGTGCAGGACTACAGGATCACTTATTTTACTCACTTAGATTTAAGTATCTGGCATAATAGAACACTACTGTGGGACTGTGGGAGCAGATTTTCAAGCGAGAGATTTAGTGGGGAGGGTATTTTGCAATCGTTCCATTTTCTCCTCTGAAGATGACAGGAATCCAAACCCTCAAATTTTTGTCACTACCAAAGTCCTCATATTTTGTCCACCTTTGAAAAAACGTGGCCCAAGGATCCAAGTTTTGCCAGCTTCTTTAAGAAAATTCTGAACGACCTAACCACAGAAGGAGGCCGAAAGGGTGAGAATAGGTGCATAGAATATAGGTCTTTGAAGCATCAACTGGCAAAATGTTTGTTCCAGTACAGAAACACCCTACATTCTGTTAAAGGTGTGACACTAACAGAACTGTTTTAAAGTGCAAACCACACACCAAGATCAGTGTTCTAAAGCCTAGCGTGGAAGTGCACATTCAAAACCAGTTAGGCAGGGAAGAATAGCAGCATGACAAGAGCCATGTTAAGTGGAGTGTCTAACGATGATTTGGTGAATGTGCAAAATACTCGGGGAGGAGTACAGAAGTGGGTTCCTGGTATGGTGATTAGATGACTGTGGCCATTAACCCTTTCAGTGCCAAGTGTGGCCAAGGGCAAAATTCAACAAAAATTCCCAAATTTTGTTTTGTAAAATTTTGAAAACAAATATTACCATTTGAAAGTGGAGGCAGAGAGGTTTCATTTGAATGGTCACATTCCAGATTTTCAGTGATTTAGGATTTTCACATACAGTAAATACCCACAAAAAAATAAGAACCAGTGGATTAAGAACCTCCGAGCAGAATGTTGCCACTTTAATATCCAAAAATACAAGAACCTGTTTAGCAAAGCAAGATCAAGCAGGTTCTTATATGTGGGTTACAGTGAAATTATGACTAGGTTATCTAAAAGATAGTAATGCTGCGGCACATTCTGTTGATACTGGCATTAGTAAGGCAGTGGGACTTAAAAGCATCGAAAATGACATTGAATGTCCTATTTATATGTTGGAAAGTACTAGAATAATTACTATCAGTCTATAGAAAGAACTCGTGGGAATGTGTTTAGAAAATGATCAAATGGTTATCAACTCTGGTTTTCCCACAGTAAGTTGTAGGAAATGATAGAAATTCAGATTGTTTATCCATATCTTTAATATACAGTGTACTATCTTTTCTCTAGAAACACGATACTTTTCTTGCTGTTTATTGTACCTTATTAAGTAACAGTTATTTAGCTATATATTTATAGAAAACAACAACACAAAAAACGGAAAAAAAAAGAAAGAAGGAAAAAAAGAGGTCGGTAGGACTCGAACCCGGCATCATCGGTTCGACACGAATACACTTAACCACTACACCACAGAGACTGATTACGTAACTTTGGGAAAAGTCTTTAAGTTAATACCTTTTGCATGAAACTTCCGCCGGCAAGATGATCGCTAGCCGCATTAATCGAGCTTTTAACAGTAAAAACACAATGTAAACGCATATTCCATGGCAATGAATGAATGAAAGAACATCATTATGCTTTTCAAAACGCCGATACATGTCCTCGTCTGCAACGTAGGACACAAAACATATGTTTTGTTATCTCGATTTCCGCTGTTATTTTGAAGCGAATGGTCAAAATCACATCCATTTTCGGCTCATACAGGTTCTTAAGAATAGCATGGCATGACATTTTCCCATTTTCACATCACCTTCTAGCAAGCTGGAATTTGTATCTCCCCCGTGTTGCGGAGTCGAAGAGCAAATACTCATCTTTTCGTCAGGTTTAACACCTGGACGAGTCAAAGGCTCTTGAATTGAAATCCAATCCCCAAGTTAATCATCGTACTCATCTGAAAGACTCCTGTGTGTCTTAAATTTGGTAAGACCTCTAACCGTGCTGTAGAAAATTTGCTACAAAGAAAACTCCGAGTCTAGCCAGCGAACGATGCGAACTTCCCCGTGTTTTTATTTGAGTTGTTCGTGGCGCAATGCACTCTGGTTAAATGCAATGCATTGTGGTAAAAAGTGATGAATTTGAGAATTCGTCGCCCCTTATATATTTTCTTTAAATCCTGATTATGTTGCTGCTCGCTCCCTTCGGTCGCTCCGCAGCAATAAACATTAAACAAGGAGCTAGAAATTTAAAATTTAAGTATAAAAAGAACATACTGTTCCAAACTGTATATAAATTCAGTAATCAGTTTTGTTATAATTGCGACTAAACTCTGTCTTTTTAAGGACCAAACTCAAGTTTACTCTTTTTTCTGGTAATCAGCAGTATATTACCCCCTTCATAAAAATTAAGAACCTACTTAGCCTAAATTGCCAATAAGTACCCCAAAATACAAGAACCTATTTTTCCACACTTCAAAAAAAGTAGGTTCTTATTCATGGGAGGGTGTATACTGTATTAGAAGGGGAGGAAGTGTTATGTATTCGGTAGTTATTTGTCAGCGGTTGCCGTTATGTGCATGCGCATTAAAAGCTGCTCTGCTCATGAGTGGACTGCCCTGTTGACACTCATGCATTTGATGGTACGTGTTTCATGTGGTTAATTCTGTTCGTGTTCATTTTGAAATCTTGCATTACATAACCTTCTTTGTCTTCAAGACATTGAGACCCATTTTGTATTGATCTGTACTTAACTTACTTAATAATTATTGTACAGTAGACATGTCATAATACTGACACATAAAACAGCCCATTGATGTTCTTAATAACTTTTTTATGTATTATGCTAACATAATTAAGTGGAGGCATGTGTGGCCGGGTGATTAACACTTTGAACTCCGCATCTGGGGGTCCGGGGTTCAAGCCTTGCCAGTTGCGCTGTTTTTTTAGACAAGGATCTTTACTCCACTTTGTCTCTCTTCACCAAAGTGTGGGTACCAGTGACATACAACTCTTGGGGGGGGGGGTGGGGGTGCGATTGACTAGCATCCCTTGCAGGGGGGAGTAGCAATACTCCTAGGTGCTTCATGCTAAAGAAACCGGGTTAAGCTCCAGCCGTTTGGGTTTTTGGCTCGTGTGCGCCTTTCCCTTTACCTTTACCTAACATTATTTTATTGCAGCCACATTATGTAGCTTCATGTTGTCACAAAAAGTTCTTTGTATATGTTACAGGTCAAATTTGATTTCAGGTTAAAATATTTTAAACTTAGGTTGATTCTCAATATCTGTTGTCTCCTAGCCCTAGAAGATAAGGAAATAGAGAACTATCCTAGGTTACATCAAAATTTACTTGAAATCAAATTTGACCTGTAACATTCACTCTGACCAATGTGGGATGGTTGCTTAGAAGAGGTTAAAAACAATGGGAAATTATAAATTATCACACACAAAACAAATTACTGGGTGCAGTCACTTAAGCCTTTTTCAACTATTCACTGTTTTGACTATAAACATTTTTGTGTTTCGGATAGATGTTCACTGACTCATCGGAGGTGGTTGCTTATGAATATTGGACTGTATCCATGAAAGCATCTTAGAACAAGTTCAGAACGGGGGAGGGGGGGGGATGGCTAATACCAGTTGGCCACCAAACTACACGTTAATTCATTTTAATTTGTCTTACGTTTGTCCCAAAACATGGCGATTTAGAAAGGACGAATTGGAGACTACGAACTCTTGAAAAGCCACAAAATAGAAAAAATAGAAACTAATAGAAATACCTTACTGACCTAGTCGGCCAAAAATGAGGACGTCTAGTGGTGTAGGGTGTAGTGCCACAAATTTCTCACAAACTACACCTCTGTTGATGGTTCTGCATTTGGATGCATGGCGATTGCACATATTTCTTCATTTTGTGGGACCCATGTATTTCCGTTTGTTTTTCCGTGTATTAATTTTTTTAGGTGGGCTGTCCAAAAGGGGGGGTTGCTAGTCACCCAATCCATCCCCCCCAGATCCGTTCCTGTTCTACTCTTTCCTAAAAATATGCTGTACTGTTTACAGTTACTTGAATAAGAAATATGGCCCTGTATAGTACTTTGAAAAAAAAACAGTCGTGAATTTTTTTCTCAAAATTGGTTTAGTGTAGCGTATAGTTTGACTGTTCGCGCGTACTTGAATACGCAAAAAAACGGACTGTTTTGCAGTCTATACTTTATATGTATGTGCTGTGAGTAAACCTTTTCTGTATTTGGAAATTTTCAGACAGCGTTTCTTTATGTCTTTCTTTTTCTCACGGTCATTACCAACACCGAAAACAGAATTCTTTACTCAACTGGTTATGAATTTTCCAACTAAAAAATGATATAATAACATTCGAGGTACTTGTACATCTTTAGTGCCTTTCAATAGACTTTGAAGAACCCTCCAAGATATCTCTCACTCTAGGCAAGTTCATTTTCGCCAAATTATCTCGTAACTGGAAAAACCTCGACTTGAAGCCAAAGTAACACGGTTAAAAAATATGTTTATATCCGATACTTTGTTTTGATGACTAGTAGCCTGAGAATACAGCCGATATTGCACGACGCCCTTGCTAGCAGCTACTAGTCTGCGCAGCTGGCAGGTTTTTGGTGTGTTTTTTCATTTGTGGGTCGAAAGCAAGTCGAAAGGTATAGTTGCAGCAGCGCGAATGCTAAATTAAAGCGTCCTTGGTTCAGCTTTTGCGTCGCTGTGTCTCTTAAAGGCCCAGTTCAGACGTCGTGCTTCTGCCGTGCCGAACTTAATTGTAATTTGGTTCGACTGTAGCACGGCAGGAAAACAACTTTGATTCTGACGTCGTGCCAAAGTCGAACCAAATTCAGGATTTACTGATGCCTCGTAACAATGCTTCTCCCACTTCCCCGTGGGAACGCAATTTCGCCAAATACATTAATATAATTTATGAATTTTGTTTAGCGCGGCAGAAGCACGACGTTTGAATCGCTGCCGTGCCAGAGCCGTGTAGCACGGCAGCGCTTGTCGAACTTAATTGCTTGCCGAACTTAATTCAAAAGTTTGATTCAAACGCCGTGCTTTAATCAAACTTAATTCCTGAATTCAGTTCGGCACGGCAGAAGCACGACGTCTGAACTGGGCCTTATTTTACGAACCACAAAAGAAAAAACTCACCCCCCTTCCCCCCAAAAAAAACCCACTGCTACGGAGGGTGCGCCACCATCACTGTTTGTTTCTGCGCAAATAGCCTGAAATTCATCCGATTACTTCGAGTCGTTTTCTCCTCTCAACAACGTCTGAATCGACCGGCCTTTAATGCCGTCCAGTGACGTCACTCACTACCCGAAAACCGGGTAGTGATTTTGATTGGTTGATTGTCTAAACATTCGCATAATTATGTTTAATTATGAAAAATTTTAGCGGGATAGTCGCTTGATATTCAGCGGATCGCGTCCCCGGCATTCTTTCGTTTAGTTCAAACACTTCGATAAGCTTTATCTTTATCTTAAGCAGCAAAATTGCCCTTGTCGTCGAAACTGAAATGCTAAATTGAACTGCAAATGAAGAATCATTGCGGAGAGTCGGTAGGTTTTTCATTTAGCGCCGCTTTGTGGTTTCGGCGGCCGGTAATTTTGTTTATGCGAAGTTTTCTGAGATCAATGTTATAATTCGACTTTCTTGCTATTTTCACCGTCAGATGTAATGATTCTGTTAGCTTTTCTTTCTTGTTTTCTTGTTTTTTTCTTCGTTAAGGACCAAATAGCTTCTTTTCAATTGAAGCAAATCATTGTGTTTTTGAACTAAGTGTTTCGTGTGTGTGTTTATTTCATTGCGTGATTGCGACCGAGTTTGATTGTAGAATATAGTAGAACCGGTTCAGTGTTGTACTGCATGCAGTTGATAGTTTGAACGTTAAACATGAATAACGATCGAAAAAATAAAGCAATTCTGTATCATGCAGACATTTCCAAACGAAAATTGCCACTTGAAAATCGTGTTTTACTTTTTGCTTGAATTAAAGCAAATGTCAAGGAGTAGTGACGTTACTGGACGGCATTAACGGCCGGTCGACTCAGACGTTACTGAGGGAGTAATAACGACTCGAAGTAATGGGATGAAATTCAGGCTACCGCGCAAAATGATTGTCATTTCGCGGGGAAGGCGTGGCATCGCGAAATGTCGGCTGCCATTTCTCTGGCTAAGTTGACAGACTAGTACTTTCCAATGCGTGACGCGGCTATTGTTTCTCATGCAGTGTACAAGATCGACATGTTTTCTTTTGATCACTTTTTGTTTACATTTTTCAGCTCAGTGGAGTGGTTTTAATAAGTCACAAAAATTTGTTAGTTTTGGTTTTCGAAAGAAGAGTTTTCTGAGCAGCAGCGTTTGCAATCAGCATCTTCGAGGTACTTGTCTTTTTACTTCTTAACCCGCCGGGCAAATTAATTTAATGCGTTTGTAAACTTTGGATGTGATTGATTATTCGTAGCTTTGCAAGACTTTGGAATTAAGAATTTGTGCTGCCAACTCAAATAAGAGATGGACGCATTCTCAAGACATTCGGAAATCGCTTCGATTCACAACTGTAAAGGAAATCGAGAATTCGAAACCGAGCAATGTTCCAAAACACGATATGGAGAAGTATGGAGAGGCCAACGATTTTCAGCGGGGATTCTCCAAGGTCAAATCTTCAATCGTCAAAGTCGCAATTTGCAAGTCAAAAGCGAGCAAAAAAAATAAAGCTACATCCATGTTAACAAACAACACCAGACAATTCTGCTTGACAGCTCTCATTTTCACGGGCCGGTCGCATTGCTAAATGAAGAAATCACTTTTGAAATGTTTTTCTTGCAACCTGCACAAAACCGGACTTATAGTTTATATTTTTGGCTTATAGATATCGTGCGCAACAAAGCTCGCTTTTATCTTAAGTCGATGATATTTTGCATTCATTTCACGGCATAAGTTTACATTTTCAGGTAATTGCAGGTTTGTGTAACAGATCTGGTCACCTGTAAGCAGAGCGGAGCAGTATTTGAAATTTAAATTCCATATTTTCTTTTTTGCAGAGTTTGACCACACCTTGGATTCTCTCCAGATCCTAAAGACGACAGAGAAAACCCGCAAAAAATAAAACACGCATCAGTACTAGCCAACATCGGTTTTGAAGCCGCAGATAAGTTTGTAAGTAATTCCATTCCCAAACTGTATGTAACGAAAATGTAGTTTGCGCAGATTTTAGCGAAGTATCGAAGATAAATTACTTAGCATGATGATTAAGCGACTTACTTTATTTCCCCCTGTAGAGATGACTTGTGTGTCGCGTAACTGGAAAACAGTTGGTTATTTTAAACGTGTTTAACCCATACTAAATAAAAGTTTCTACTGAGGCGAGGGAAAAACTTCTTATTGTCTCTAAAACTGAGTGCATGGCTACTTTCTAAAACACTAGGACATATTTTTAGGAATATTTTGCAGTCTACAATCCCGTTCAAAGCTCACAACTCGTGTAATGTTGTGAAATTATAATAGCGTCTAAAGTCATGCATGGGGCGCATTTGATTATCAAGGAACAAGGGTGAAGAGTTGCTGTAGTTACTTCACTTGCTCGTCTTATCTCCTTTCCAAAGATAAGGTTCTAGCTTATCTCCATTGGAAAACTGTCAAAACATCTACTGACCCGCGACAATGCTGTGATGAGTGTTGGAAAATGTGCCTCTTTCAACACTAATTTTAATCCTTAATGTACTCTTGGAAATCACCGGCGGATCGCTGAGGCTTTTAAAATTATTTGTCAATGTCGGTCGTACAAAGAATTTCATACGAAATAAAAGAAAAAACATCTTGTTGAAAGATCCCTTTTATTTTTCCTCGCAAGAAGAGATTTCAATTTTTATCTTTGCTCACAAAGTATTTAATTTCAGTATCTCTTTTCTAAAAATCGCTCAATTTTTTGGACTTTGGATTTTCGTCATTCAATTTCAGTTGACACTGAGTTACTCATTACGTACGTGCTGTTTATATAACCACAAGGAAACAATAAGACCTTAACTAAAGAACTGCATCGGAACAAAAGGCTTTACAATGTTGCAGTTTGTTTACATTCCTACAAAGATATTGGTGACTTTCTTTAAATGTTTACGTTCTCCAGGCTTTTTCATACTTAAAGGTTTCATAGCACAAATTTAAGATAATTCAAAGAAACTGAAAACTGAATAAAAGTTGTACGAATATCTCTAAACAAGAGATCAAGGACAGACTAGGGTTGGGTTTTTTTAAGTTTCGCTGGGTTATGATATTTTTTCAGTTGTAGAGTAGCTGCAGCAATTTTCAAGAAAAAGCCTGAAGTATTGTTCAGTTGTCCCCGAAAAGAAAAAAAACTTTATAATGGTGACCCATTCCTCTTGCCAAATGGACCCAATGCAAAAACGCTGTTGGATTCAGTTAATGTCCTTTTGTTTAAATTAAAATTAGCCTGACCAGCCTTGCTTGGGAAAATGTATTTTTTTGAATTTTGTACTGAGGAATGAGGCTAGTTAGCCTTATTTTAATTTAAACAAAAGAGTATAAATCCAGCAACTATTTTTGCATTTGGCTTATGACTATGGGGGAAACAATAGATATAACCTCAACAATTACAAGCACTCATTATTTTAATATTCGTATAAGTCATCAAAATCAGTTTGACAACAAATAAAAAATGAAAACAGCCGTTTTGAATTCTAATTTCTCTGAGATATTTTTTAAAAGGTTTATGGCAGGGCAATACTCCTGTAGAAAATTTATTTGAAAAGATAATATGGCGAGCTCGCGATGAATGAGTTCACTAAGCCTCTCCGGAAGGCATCCAGGGAGGAAAATAAACTACAAGCTTATTATTGATCATTGCGAAGTATATTTACGTTGACGCTTATCTCTATATTGTTATTACCACTGGAACGTGCTAAGAGTAGAAATTCAGTCGATGTAAAATTTTTGCCATTATCAAACTTGGCTGAATTTCGTAGAGCAACCGATAACCCAGGGCTTTGCTTCATCAGTGATCGGTAAATACTAGTCTTGTTTCAGCTTCATGCACCGTGCGAAAGATTTCGCTACAGTCACCGGAGATTCTTCAAGGAAGAAATTATTTCCTTTTTCGTTCCAGCCAGGCATTGCTCTTATTTGATTTTTACACTTTATTTTACTTCAGGTAGTATTGGTTTGACGTGGGATTTATCTGATAAGTGTCTTGTGTTACTTATGTATCGGTCAAATCAAAGCTTCAACATGCCCCTCCCCCCCCCCCGGGCATACCCCGGGCATTTGACACCTTTACCGTCCCGGGGAGGAGGGAATTTGATTATCAGAGTGTTCCAGGGGGTGGGGAATTTGATCCTCATGCTTTAGGGGTGGGGGATTTGAACTGCACCCTCGATTTCATGTAAAATCTTTGGCGTGGCGAGCTATCATGGGGGACGCGGTGTTAGAGGATTTTCGTGGAAAAGATTGTGCCTTTGTGGCCAGTTGGTTACGAGGAAAGGGCTTAAACAAGCTCTGTGCCGTATTTGAAGTATTTAAATTTTAAAATTTTTAATATTGGATTCCGGCTTTGAATGTATGAATGTATTCTATTGTTGTGTTTACAATGAAATACAATACCTTTACCGGCGATTCAATACAACAACATAAAATAAAACAAGACGCTGTGTGAGCGTATATTTGGGCGTGGTCGTACTAGGGGTATGATACTTTGAACATACCTTATTGCAGCTAAAGAACTGTCATCATATCTTACCAGAGAAGACAAATCCTTTACTCCACCCTTTTGCTGAACCACACAGCTTATACAGTATGTCCCAATCCACAACAAAAATAGTGTCACTTCACGACAATGTTTGAAAATATGCACATCTTCAATGCAGACATGCTTGGAGCCCAATTACAACATAGTACATAAGTGGTTACAGCCCAGAGAGTCAAAGGTTTATC
>OZ037994.1:42448726-42463726 GCA_964035705.1 Porites rus
ACCACTTCGAGAAGTAAGAAGGCTCGTTACCTTTGGCATTGCGGCGCGTTACTTTTGCGAAAACTCAGGGGAAGAAAACTCTTTGCCCCTCCTGTAATAATGAAGGATTTCCACGAGTTAGTGAAATATGTTTCGGTCTAAGGACTCCTGTAGTGCGCGTTCTGCTCGTTTTATTATTTTTTTTTAATGCGTGCACCGTACTCGCGCGCATTCGTTATAAACCGTGGTAGTTGCACTTCACATAAATTTGTTTGATCTTATTTTTCCCTTGAGCACAAGGCTGATCTCCGAACTGGTGGAATTTTGGCCGACGCGGAGTTTTCGTCTTTCTGTGCACTGTTGCTTGTATTAAGAAAATTTTACCAAACTAACGTTTCACCCCTTTTCTTTCAGACCACAGACATACCAACATGTGCCAGGAATACCATTGTGATTGTTGTTCGGATGATTTTCCGGAATTGTCCTGCGAATGCGACGCGTGTTACCATGGTGATCAAGATTTCGAAGATTACGACAGGCTTCTTCAAACCAATAACCTCTCAGAAAAGTCACTTTTAGCGATGAACTACCGAGGCTCTGCAGTGACCTGCGAATGCGATGAGTATTACCACGGTGATCAAGATTTCGAAGATGACGATAGGCTTCTTCAAACCAATAACATCTCAGAAAAGTTACTTTCAGCGCTGAACTACCGAGGCTCTGGCCCAGACACATGTGCTTCAAAACGATGTTGTGTTGTCAAGAAAGATTTATGTGACAAAGAAAAAACCACGACCTGTTCTTCTTCTTGTACCAAAGAACCATTTGAGGAGGAGAGAAAGACGGGTTGCGAGAGTAACTGCTGTTCTGCAAATGACAAGAAAGGAACCAAACCTGCTCTGTTAACTGACAACACCATTCGACAGCAGGCGTCACTTCCGCTTCAGTCTGACTGCTGCAGTCCTTGTCACGCCCAAAAGAGCTCCGGAGGTGATGACATTGAAGGACCCACTAGTTCAACGGATGCAGCATGCTGTAAAACCAGTCAGAGTTCTTGCCAGAATTGTTGTAGCCCGAACAAATCCCAGGGAGTCACGTGCGGGGAAGCAAGCAATCCTGGTGATCCTTCCAGACGTTTAGTAACAGAGGACAAGTGTTGTGCAAGTAAGCCCTGCAGTGGCGATAGTTGTGAGTCACGCAATATTGCCAGGATGGCCACAAATTCCTCATGCAATGATGGCTGTTGTGCAAGAAAACCCTTGAATGAAGGCACATGTCAGTCTCGCAAAACTCCCGCCTTTTCTTTATCGGAAGATAAGTGTTGTGAAAGCATATCTTGTAGTGAGAGCACGCGTCTGTCACGCAGCTCAGATCCTGTTATGTGGTTATCAGCGGACGACAAATGCTGCGAAAACAAGTCCTGTGGCAAGTGTAAGTCACGCAGTGTGCGTTCGGTCGTCCTGTGTTCATCGCCTGAAAACGTGTGCTGTGAAAGCAAATGTTGCAGTGGTGGCCCAAGCGAGGCACTTGTTGACGAATGCTGTAAGTTGAGGTTATTGGTCGAAGACTGTCGATTCAAATCTGTCAGCCGAGTGTCCATGACAGACTGTAGTGGCTTCTACCCGTCCACCCCTCCCTCAACACCACCACCTCCAAATAAGAGTGGTAACAGTGAAAAGAAGCCGATGCTGCGGCAACGTACAACGAAACTGCGAGTTCAGAACATCTGTTGTCCAATGGAAATCAAGCTGGTTCAAGATTCCTTGGAGCCTTTGGAAGGCGTGTCATCAATCGCTGTGAATGTAATCGGTCGCGTAGTATACGTACATCATGATCCGGAAGTGACGTCAGCCACTGAGCTGGTTACCACCCTCAACCGCATGCACCTGGGAGCCAGCATCATGGAGACCGGATCCCATAATGCCGATAAGAAGAATGAAGGCCTGCCGCATTCGTTATCATTGTTTTTAGTTTATCTTTTGGTGCAGAGTATTCTGATGATGATAGGCGTTGTAGCGTTCTTTGTCAAGGCAGATTGGTATCAGTGGGTGGCCATTGCAGAAATCGTCTTTGGTATCCCTCCAGTTTTGAAGAAAGCCTCCGTGTCCATCAAGACCCTCACCTTGGATATTAATATTCTGATACTCATTGCCATAGCAGGAACGCTGGCCATTCAGGAGTGGCTCGAAGGTGCAGCTGTAGTGTACGTCTTCTCGTTCGCTGAAGCCTTGCAGGAGTTCTGCATGTACAAAGTCCAGCGGACTATCTCTGGGCTCATGCTCAAAGCACCTCAAGTGGCCATATTAGCGGCCACGGGCGAATGTGTCCCTGTGGAGTCAGTTACCATAGGCACAGCCATCGCCATTAGACCAGGTGAATTGATTCCATTGGATGGTGTGGTAGTCAAGGGCCGAGCTGCCGTGGACGAGAGCTCGGTCTCGGGCGAATCTGTTCCTTTGGAGAAAACAGTAGGTTCCAAGGTCAGTAGCGGAACTGTCAATCAAAATGGATACCTGGAAGTCGTGACTACATCGGACTCAACTTCCTCTACAGTTTCTAAAGTGGCGCAACTTGTTCAAGAAGCTCAAACCGGTTCAGCGAGAACTGAAATTGCAATAAACCGGTTTGCCAAGTACTATACACCGGCTGTGGTCATTGTGGCAGCTCTCGTGATAATTATTCCCGCCATTCTTGGTGCTGCTGGTGTGGGGACCTATTTACAAGAGATTAAAGAATGGGGCCGACGAGCGCTTGTTCTTCTGGTCATAGCTTGCCCCTGCGCACTCGTCATGTCAACCCCGATCGCTGTGGTTTGTGGCATTACTGCGGCTGCGCGAAAAGGAGCGCTGATTAAAGGGGGAGCTCATCTCGAGACGCTTGCCCGGTTGCAAGTACTTGCGTTTGATAAAACTGGAACACTGACCGAAGGAAAGTTTCAAGTTGTCGACATAGAATGTTCTTTTGGTGTACAGGAACGAGCTACTTTACGCTTAGCTGCTGCACTGGAGAGCAAATCAAGCCATCCTCTGGCAGCAGCCATAGTTAATGAATTTGCTGGTTGCGTAGCTGAAATGATCAAATCACAAAACGGCACTTTACCGGAAGTGTCACACTTTGAGCTCCACGAAGGACAAGGTATTTCCGGTATTGTAGATGGTCAACTGGTTCAGATCGGAAACTATGAATTTGTTAATGACGTCGCAGGAAAAAGGCCGAACAAACAAATGGAAGACAAGTACATCACGTGGTGCAACGAAAGTAAGACGGTGATTTTTGTGTGTTTAAATGGCAAACTTGCTATGATGGTGGCGCTCGCGGACACGATCAGACCAAACAGCTTGGATACGCTTGGTTGGCTAAGAAAGCTTCGAGTCCAGTCGGCTATGATTACCGGTGACAACTCGCGAACAGCCATGGCCGTGAAGGGTAAGCTAGGACTGGACGAGTGTGTCGCCGACATGAAACCGCAGAACAAGCTGTCTTGGGTCAAAGACAGACAAGATGGAATAAAATTCGGTGATGGCGAGATGTTTCCTAGTGGTACTCGCAGAAAGCGTTTTGCGTCTCTTTCCTCTTCGCGTCGCCGTTTCAACATATCAGCCTCACGTGACAGCGCTAACAAAAGGATTGTGGGTATGGTCGGCGATGGTGTTAATGATGGTCCAGCACTGGCCGCAGCGAATGTTGGGATTGCAATGGGCGCCGGAGGTACCGCTTTAGCAGTAGAAGCGGCCGATGTAGCACTTATGAGCAATAACTTGGCCAAAATACCTGAGCTTGTGGAACTCGGGCGCTTCTGTCGATGGGTGGTTGCGGAAAATATTGCCTTTTCTGTCGTTCTAAAGCTGGTTATTGTGTTGGCAGCACTTGCCGGAAAGGCTGCTCTTTGGATGGCTGTTTTGGCAGATGTGCTTGGTTTACTGTTCGTAATACTTAATGGTCTGAGGCCGCTATCGTGGAAAGCTGACAAGAAGCATGACCACAAAAACACTGATATTGAACTTGCATTTGTGAAGAACACTCGAGAGATTTACTCATACGAGACCTACGTGTAGAAGAAACTTGTGTAGTTCGAAATCACAGGTCAGATTTATGCAGAGGTCTTTGACTTTTAAAGGAAGTGTTCTTCTGCGTCAACGGACAGCGTGACAAACTGGCATCATAAAAACAAACCTTTCATCTTAACATTCATTAGTAACGGAAATTTCAACCAACTTAGCAGAATTGTAGCGGTCATACTTTTTGATATGTGACACTCTTTGTGCTATAACTCCGTATATCAGTTCCCATTGGTAGTCGCTTGCCCAGAGGGGCAGGGAGGCGGGACTCAGGCATAAAATAGACGGGGCTGCTCGTGATAAAAATTAAAGCCCCAAAGGAGATCAGTCTGGGCGTGGCTAAGGCCTGGGGGGATACTCCCTATAATGACCTATACGGTGAGGCTCCGCCCGAAAGGTGCACTGTTTTCCGGCTTCAGATATCTGAAAGGGTAGGGAAATCCATCATTTGGGTCTTTAAAAAAGGCCCTAAAGGACTTACAGATGCTTGTAATGGCTGTGCGTGATAAAGGCAATTTAGGTGCATTTACAGCAGTTAAAAGGGATGCAAAGTTGTATGTGATAGGGGTACCATTTGTCAATAGAAGGTATTCAAAAGGGGTACCTTTTCTGCCAAAAATGGAATATAAAATGACAAGGGGTTGGACCTCGAGCCGGAGCCTCCGTGTATAAAACTTTGTTGAGTATCCCCCCCGGGGGGGGGGGCTAGGGCTTTATTTGACCCTTAAAGGAGACCATACTCTAATACAGTTAGACGACGTTAGCTTGCTTTTACATTTTGAAATTTCTTTACGCACGACCTTAAGCGATACTTTTTTGGGTAAAAATTATGGCTTCCCGTCCTGAACACCCTAAATAAGATGAAACTCTGCAATTTGTACCCGAAACGCTCTACACGAGAGGAGGAGCTTCCCCGTCATTTTAATGTGAGAGTCCCCAAGTGTTTTCCTCGTTTTAAAAAAGATATTAATCAGTGATGAATTCAACGGATGACACATTAGTTAAAGTATACTTAAAAGACCAACTAGAAAATTATTATATATGCAAACTGGTTCCAATTATTTTTTATACCGAGATGAGGGTTTTTATTGATCAACAAAGGCGTGATGAGGTTTTTTTTTAAATTTTATGAATAGTTTAACAATAATTACTGCCTTGCGATTATGATATATTTAATGACAAAATCCAAACCGATATTAAAATAGGAACATGAAAAGGAATGAAAATCTTTTTTGCTTCAATAATTGGAATAACAAGGAAGGTCTGTGTTCTTAATTTCAAAATTTTAATTGAGTTTATCAAGGTACATGTAGTGGAAACAAGAGATCAATATATGAATAGAGATATTGACAAATTATCTCAAGCTTTGGAGATCCTTATTTGATTTCCAACCCTGTGATCAGGGCTTCTGTCAGTAGTGGAAGTATAAAGAATTAGTTTTCCACCTAATTTAGTGTCCCTTTTATTCATCCCTGAAAGCCAATCCGGGCCAAACGCTATCTGTGGAGATAGTCCCGTGCATCTGCGAAAAAGTGTCTTTACGTGATAAAGGTTCCTTGCGGCTTTCAGGGTTGGTAAAAGAGAACTGACACGAACAAGTAAAACCATAGTTTTACGTTGTTAGTATTCATAAGTCTTCACGTCTTAATAATCACTTTACGCGTGGACGTGTTGAAAAAATAAATCAGACACCAATGATTTCGGTTTTGTTTGGACTGAGCAAGTTTCTTTGACTACCACCTACAATATTTCACAAAATGGATGGGACCCCCCACGCCACCCCACCCCTCCTCTTCAACTCAAGGATGGGAAAATGGCGCGGTTTGGATTTCGCGCGGCTTCATCCTTGATTTCGGGGGGGGATGAGAGTTTGCCCGTTCATTTTATTCTATTCAAGACGCAAGACATTTCTCCCCTGGAAAGGGGGGCGGTGCTGCTATAAGGTTCCTATAAATTTTGAATGTGTGCATGCCGTCAGGGTCTTAATCTCTGCTCCTAAAACTCTGAGACAAACGAAAACTGATACCCTATTCAAGGGAGACTGAAACAAAAACTTAGGAATTTTGAAATGAAATGATTAATATATGAATTTCATATATTTCTGGCCGCGGAATGAATAATTAAATGCAAAGAAGATCATTACAGTTAACCCTGTAAGTCCCAATAGTGACCAAGATCGATTTTCTGCTAAAAATATCCATACACTGTCAAGAGATAAGTTATGAGAGTTACTAAAATGATCAGCCAAGAGAAAATGCCTTGATCTATTATCAAATTACAAATGAAATGAAATGAATGGAGATTAGTTTGGGGAATTTGTATGTCGTTATTGGGGGTTAAAGGGTTACATACGCTACTGCATAAGTTGCGTAATTAACTGTGATAATCTTCTCTGCATTTATTTAAGAATTTAATGGCAACGCATCACACAAACTTTCATGAAATCGCTTTCTTTATACTCCAAAGGTAAAGTTCAGTTTTGAGCAGATGATTTGTTTCTGGTGTAGCTGGGCTTTTACGCCGGCACTTGAATTTTAGTTGCTATAATAACGGTACCCTATCTAAGATCACACCAGGGACACAACGGCAACAAGGGAAAAAATAATACCCCGTGGGAAGGAGAACCTCACCAATCATACCCTGTCTAACCCATATATGGGAGTACCCCTCCCGACATTGGAAGAAGAATTTTCAGAGGCAAGCCTGCTCGTACGATAAGCAACAGTGGAGTTAGACACGCTTGCGCAAAGTTTGGCTTTATAAAAATCTCGTTCCCAGAAGCTGCGAACCGTTTGCTTTCTCAAAATGACCGCCTCCTCCCCCTCACAAGAAATAATGACCAGCGTCCTAATGGTTGGAAGGCCTTCGGTTATAGCCCTGAAAGACAGGAAAACAATTTCATAACATTACTTACCGCTCAATTTCAAGGTTAGTCTGAAATGTCAGAAACGAGTGACGACTGACATTTCAGATTAGAGAGCTTTAGCATCAAAGAAGGCGACGGCACGGAACAGCGTTACTTTTTAAATGAATTGGCGTTTTTTCAAATTTTGTAGCGTTTATTCCAATTCGCCAAAAATGTTAAATAAAGGCGAATTTCCCTAGACTTGAATTCTTGGGGACCGCACTCCAGCTTAGAAAGATAAAGAAAAATTCGTATCGTCGATCGCCTATTTACGGGGTCCTCCAAATAGTGTGAAAGCATTTTCACGTCGTAGTTGTGCAATGAAAGCAAAGAAGTATACAAAATAGCATGTTGCACGCGTATGTTAAAGTTGTTTTGCTCACTAAACCCATTGGGTCGGTTATTTAAACGAAGTCTTACTTAGATGAGGGTTTAGGAAATCTTTGGACCTCAAGATCACTTCCTTAGTGGTTTATGTTAAGGAAACAAATGCTTTTCCAGTCTACGCTACATGCTTACATGAAACTTTTCACGATAAATGGTGTTTTTATACATAAAAGCGTTTGGCAAACTGAAAATGGATAGAACGTGGTTTTGTTAAACACTGGCTAAACTCCGTTTGAAAAACAGGCCCATTGCCTTTTTGATGTCTCGTCGCTGTCGCCGTTGTGGTTGCTAAATGGTCTCTATTACTTTAAGGTTGGCGGTAGGAAAATTCACAAAATTAGTATTTTCAACAAGAATTAAGGTCACTTGATTTTATGTCGCGAAGTAAATAAACCGTAGTCATTTTGAAGGCAAGAAAAGCATCTTCGAATTTTCGATATTAGTTTCTATTCGTACAACAATTATGCCATTTTCCGGTGGGCATTGACAGTTCTTATACAAAGAAACATGAATTTGTCCAATCACTGAGGCGCTGAGCCTGTTCGATGATTGCTTTTTAATAGGTAAAAAAATTATTACACATTTTCTTATCACTCAGGATCCAATTATTGTCGATAGTAACAAAACAAGACAGCAATTACACAACTTGGGGGAGAGAGACACGAAAAAGTGAGAAAAAAAATAACTTAGTGCCCGAAAAGAGAGAGAAATGATTTTCATTGACTAAGACTTGTTTTGAACGTCGAGAAAAATTTTAAAGGACAAGCTTTGATACAGCCGGACCATCAAGACTGAGATATACTTTAAACTCTCACAAGTTTAAGAAAAAAAATTTTAAAAGATGCTTGGCGAGTCAAAATAAAAGCCTAACTTGAGCTCTTTAACTTGAGTCCCTTAACACTTAATTCAGGTTGTCAGCCAAACTTGGTTCAAAGCGCTTTCTCACCATTTTTTTGATTTGTTTACAAGGCAAAAAAATTAAGCTAAACCACTGTTATACCTTCCAAAATAGAACTTTTCGCGTCAAACTCCAGACAGTAAAAAGGCAAAACAAAAAGAAAATTACAAAAGTTAACCTTTATGCTTTTTTCGTGGGACAAAACAAAGCGATTTAAGTTTACCCACAATTCAGTTTTCCCCTTTTGAGCTCTGTTCACTAGTCAGTCTCAGGGGCGTCATGTTTCGCTTTCTGTGAGCTATTACAGCATTCCTAATTTTAAAGGTTATATTTGATGCAAAGAAAGTAATCTGGGGAAATCTGTTGGTAGCATGCTGGAAACTGAGCGTGTTTTGTGTGGGCGGCCGTGAAGTTTTTCTTCCACCATCTCCATTTCTCAGCGTGAGTTTTGTGTTTTCTTAAACAAAGCACCGAAACAAATGGATGGATAAAACAAACAAAGACCAAAACTGAGTGGATCTATTTTAACAAAAAGGTGACTAAAAGATGCCATACATTGACGCAAAATCGAAAAATGGAGGAATCAATCATATAACTTGCATTAAAACACTGAGTAAAAAAATGTTTCCTTTTTTTCTCTTAGCTACCTTCTCGAAAAATTGCATGTTATATATAACATATTTGTAGTTACTTAGTTTATAGAGCGGTTTTCACTTGACTGTCGTAAAACCAAAACCAAAGTAAATACACTAGCCAACCAAAGGTCGTAGTAAAACCAAAACCAAAACCAAAACCAATCCCTTTCGACAGTCAAGTGAAAACCGCTCTAGCAGGAACGCTACACCGCTGTAAAGAAAAGGAGAATTCAATCGAAGTACATTCCCAAAAACATGAACGAGGAAGATTTGGCAAGAAGTTATTTGATACAACTGTATGTATAATGTTTGTTTCAGATTAGACCACGTTTATCTCAGTAGTCGTAGACAAGCATACTAGAAAATAACTGTTTTAATGTTCTTTCGAAGTATTAACTTGTTTTCAAAAGATGGGATTGTATTTCCAAGGAAATCAGTCATCTGTCGCAGTCAACTAGCAAAAGAAGAGCTCTCAGCGCATTAAATATGTATGTGAGGAAATGAGAAATTTTACAAAATTAACTTTAGGTTCAGAAGTTCGGATAAAATCGTTGAGTAAACCATATATGACCCTTTCTTCGTTTACATCATTACTTTGGCAAAGGTTGCCTTTCACGCCAAGGAATTTATTATATTTCTCAATTCCCCTCATCATTATTAAATTCAACGGTCATTTTAAGTTTCCGGGGAAAAAATCAGAAGCACATAGATCTATATAGACGGATAACACCTAGGAAACAGGCTTTATTTTTCATAAAAACATTGTCTACAGTAACATATATTCAGTCGGTCCCAATACACATACATGCCGTACGAATTTTATCTGACATGAAAAAGACTCCGTACATGTATTTCGAAATAATAGTGTCAGGTACATAAAAACACACTTATGTCAACTTATATCCGGCGAAACTACAAGAAGAAAATGCACGAAAAACGTTTCTTCACTATCTGTTTTATTTCAAGTCGAATGTTTTGTGCGCTCTTTTTGACCAGGAAGGCATCTGTTTGTCATCCTAGGCAAGCTCACAATCATCTTTCTCCCATCAAGTCATATTGTTCATCTTAACTTACAAAAAAGGTAGTTTGAAACATTTGAAAATATGGACTTACACGGTGTGATCCGCCACATTTTTGCTCAAATTATTTATGTTCAACCAAACTGTAAGATTTTGCTGTAAGTACGGCGGTTATCCAGTCGTTTCTTTCCGCTTCGCTATTACAACTCACAATGTATGATTCCTTGTTGTTCGCTCGCAGGCGCAATCCAAATTTCTTTCGTCGAAAACCAAAATCTTCTACCATCATCGAAACAATGTCCAAAATTCGAACGATCTTTGCCGAAACAGACTCCTCGCTTTTTTCCTTCAAAAAATATAACTTGTCCCCGGACAGGATGAAATATCGCCTTTTCCATCGCCGTTTCCACGGAGTGGATTTGCTTTGCTTCCAAATGTAGCCTTCCTTGATCAAGGGGTCCTCTTTACTGGTGAATTTTTCGCAGTATCCTGGGCGACGAAACCGCCAACTTGCAGAGAATGGTGTGATACGGAAGCGCAACTTGCCGAACACTCTTGATAGCCCCATCAGAAATAGAAGAAATAATTTTTGTGAAAACTGGGATGGCTGTCGGGTTCTCTGGATCGTCAAATCCAACTACTGCATTATAGCCTAGTCGGAAGAACAGAGCATTGCGTAAGCGAAGTATAGTGGGCCGGGACGTTTGACAAAATCTTCGTTGTTCCTCGAGGATTAGTCCATTATTTTATACAGATGAAAATGCATATATTTTCTGACTCGCTTGCATGGTCTTAATATTTCATGCCTTGTCGCCCACGCAGCAAATATCAATTAAAATTTGGTAGTCAGCTTCCGAAATGCAATTCTCGCGAGGAGGACTGGAAATCTATTACAATAGCCAACAGCTGGTGAGATCTCAGTGATTTTCGAAATGTTAAAAAATTTTAAATCGCAACATTTAGAGACTCCCGAAACAATCTTGCCATCTTTTCAGATATATATCAAACTGGGTAATTAATCTAAGGTCTGGACATTCATATTCAGAATGAAAGCTGAATAAGAATGTCTTATCACAAATTAAGGACACAAATTAGATCCAACCGAATGACGTCACCCATTTATCAGGCGAATAGAAAAATTAAGCAATAGCCGACGAAAAATAATACAGATTGCGGCATGGGAAGAATAGCAGTGACGAATTTTCATTCTGCTTTATACCCTTATTTGTGTACACAAATTCGGCTCATGCAAAATGTTTTTAAATATCTTGAGCCGAAATTTAAATTTCCAAGAAAAATAGTTTTCTTGAGCAATTCTGCAAATACGTTTAGAGCGGTAGTTTTCTTTTCCTTTGCTGTAATCATTTTTTTTTTTCCTGGAAGGGAACGCTAAGTTGCTGGTATTTGTTGCTCACAGCTTCGATAATCACCAACTCCTCCTGATCCATCGCCAGTCACTCGAATAACAAATATGCATTGCCATCCCGCGTCTAAAAATCCGTATTCTTTCAAAGATCCGCACGATCCCTCAATTATAAGATGAGGAAGTGAAAATAGCTAATACCTTAACGCTCAATGATTAACAGACAACGGTTTAAATGCTGCGGCCAACTCTATATTTTTTAACACAGCCAGCTTACATTAGTACCTAAAAAAAGGTTTTTTTGCGCGGTTTCTATCCGTTCTTCTCGTACGGCAGGATTGGTCTTCTTCCACAAAAATATTGGTTAATTTTCTATCCACATCAGCGTCCGAAACTGATCAAGAGAGTTTTTTTTTCGCGCCTAGTTAGCTGTGATCCGGAGGGAACTCCATTATATAAGCATTGGGAGGATAATGAGATAATATGCCATTATGCTGTCAAGGTTTGTGTGGAGGCAATACAAAGGGCTTGGTTTTTGACTCTCAACGCGAGAATACAGTCGACATTTCGCGACACCACCTATGGGTTTCCCGCCAAATGACGTCCGAGGAAGCGCAGAAATTCAATACTGATGAACTGTCACCACCAGATCTTGATGAGCAGATCTTGATAGTGCTCCTGATTGGTTCCGAAAGAAGATCTGGGTAGTGACACGTCATCAGTATGGAACTTTTGCGCTTGTTACTCAGAAATCATTTCGCGGGAAATTCACATGTGGCGTCATTAAATGTCGGCTATTTTCTCAGGTGTACATTTCGTCAAGTCTGAAATAGGTTAGTAAATTACATATTTTGGCCTGCAATGTCTGAAGTAGGGTCAAAGTTTCAAGAAGATTTTTAAGAGTACTCCCTAAGTCGCAGACAACATCTTGTTGTTAGTCCTGGTTTTTAAAGTCTACTGGAGTACCGCTTATACTGTCAAGAAAATAACGTTTGGGCGAATTAAAACCTTTGGGTTTTCATAATTTTTGTGTCTTGTACATATTGACTTAGGTTTCTCACCACGTTAAATCGCTGACGCTAACGCTTCTTTCGTGCTCGATTGCGGACGTAAATTTAGTTTTGTATGATAATTTATTGAAGTTTCTGACGCAGCAAACATCGAAATAACGTGATGACATGATATTTACTACAGTTCCGCTAAAACCCAGGTTGAACAGATATACCGTAAATAATCGAATTATCCCCCCTCCCTCTCCCCCTTGAGGCTAGAAATAAGAAACAGTTATGAAATACACACCTCCTTCAAATAAGCGCCGTAAGCCTACCCCAAGTAAGAAAAACAGCTGAAACGCCTCGACCACTGATTCAATAATTTACGCGTAAACTGTCGAATGTCAAGGCTAGGCTGCGGCGGCCGATCTTCAACACAGTGGGAAGTTGTCCAGACAGCACAGACATGGTCGCGTCACAGTATGGCCAAAATTAAGAGCGAAAATGTCGCCCAACACTTGATTGGACAATATATAACACGTGTTTTAAAGGGAACAGTAGTGTGATGTCGCACGAGACTGTAGGGTCCTGGTTACCTATCGTGGGGGGAGGGGGTGGGGCGGGGTTGGAGGAGGCGGAAGGACTCCTATCTGAAAGTGACGGGTAATTTGTCGTCTCGCTTAGGGGTGGAAAATCTCACTGTGAGTGTTCAAGATGAAGTGCTATTTACTTTACCCTATCTTTAAAAAAGATTTCCATTTGCACATGTCCCACTAAATTCACCTTGACTGCCTTCCAGAGTTTTGGGCATTGTATTTGACCTAGGAGAAGACAATGCTTATGCAAATTTTTGGGGACAAACAAGGTGCATTATGGGAGCTGTGAAAGATTTTCTGGTCTGCTAGCAAGCTCTCCGGGGCGCTTTGGCGGCGGGGCGAAGCTTGCTAACTGGCTACGTACCAATTTTTCAACTAGTATCTTCCAAACGTTTCAGACGGAGGTCTTAATCTCAAAGGTTTTGTGGTCAAATGTTTTCTGGTTAAACAAGCCTGTTCCACTGAGCAAATAAATAAATAAAAAAACAAAACAAAACAAGACCTCCACTCATTTCCCACTGTACATTCAGAAAAAGGTTGTCTGTTGGACTGTCTGGGGGGAGCAACCCCTTTGGTTTTAACTTATTTTTACCCTAATAAGCCATTAGAAGTTCACTAGACGATTAGCACCTTGGATATTAAGGCAGCCCTGACTATGGCACCCTGGCAGCTCACACACTGTCTCTCAAGAAATAATCACTAATTCATAACTTTGCAGTCTATTAATTTTTTTTCTTGCTTACCTGGTTTTTGATTGATTTTTGATTGTATGATGGACGTAAAAAAGGCAAGGTCCGTGAACGCGAATAATCTGGTACATATATAGGGAGAAATAATAAAAATAAAAATAAAATTAATAATAATAATAATAATAGTAATAGTAGTAATATTAATTATGGAGACTTTGAAATTAGCCCAAGTGGCACCAAATGTAATTGAACAAGTTAAGAAGTTTGTAATTTAACAGTGTTATCATTCCTACCAACCAACGTCTTTGGAAAATGAACTTAAAAACTTCCCCTCAATGCGAGATGATGATGATGATGATGATGATGATGATGATGATGTTAAACTTTATTTCAGTGTCAGATCTTCTAGCTGGCCATGTAAGGCCTACTGATAGGGGACACTAAATTAAAATACTATCACCTCTAACTAATTAATATCAAAAAAATGCTTAAAAAGAATAAAATTTCCAAAAATATACATCCTAAAAAAATTGTCGATAAAACGCATTCGGATATGTCATATAAGATCATATAAAATAATACTTATTGATTAAGAGGTGTACTTTTTGTCTAGAAAATGTCATTTATGTACAACATAGAAAGCAGTTTTTACAGCCCTCTGTGATTACTTGTTCAAGTTCTACCTTACGAATGTTCTTTTTAAAGCTGTAAATTGAATCTGCGTTTTTTACATCCTTGCTTCATTGAGACCATATTACTGGGCCCACGTATCTCAGACTATGTCTCCCGTAAGTTGTTGTTTTGTATCGAGGAATAAAAAAGTCACCAGAATTTCTGAGCCCATAGCGAGGTTTATCTAGAGAACTGTTACTTTCCCACTAAAAAACTACAAACAATAAGTTTTATGAATGCCCTGCCGTGAAAAGCTTCTGGAATGATGCCTTAAACTGGTGGAACTTCAAACGTTCTGAAAAGATAACACCCCATGCTGCGGAAATTCTTTACGGCCAACCCAAATCAACATGCTTTCACGCTTTCAACCATTATCTTCTAATTGCACGATTGTACACAGTATAAGTCTTCAGCCGGGATATAGGAATGAAATTTGGTTTAAAGACAAAAGTGTCGGGTAACAGTAGAGAAGAGGGGGAAGCTGAATAAGAGAGAGAGGGTATTCTGCAACTTGTGAATGATGAGACAATTAAGGAGGTGGGTGAAGAGGGGTACAAGTACCTGAGGATAATGGAACTAGATAGAGTGAAGGAGTATTCTTAGGAATGAGTACATACGAAGATTGAAGCTGGTGATGAAGTCAAAATTGAATGGCGGAAGCATAATCAAAGCCTTTAAACATATGGGCTGTACCCTTATTGCGATATAGAGGAAAGATTAGATGGACAAAGAATGAACTCCAAAACATGGACAGCATGACTAGGAATGTGATGACAATGAATAAGAACTTTAAGATTCAACGACGCG
>OZ037994.1:42468726-42743726 GCA_964035705.1 Porites rus
TAATCTACCGTATTTAAATTTATTAATTTGTTCCTCCCTTTACAAAAATTTGTGCTGCTCAGGCGTGATGCTTCGATGGTAAAATTCGTCAAGCGGATATTTTCTGGTTGAGAAAATGATTAGAAAATATTTCCTGCAAAGAACACTATAATATTATGCAGGTGATCCTTCGAACACTTGGCAAATGCAGCTTATGTATACCCATCTGGCGAGCTGTATTTTTCTTTTAATTAATTGATATTTCAGAATGCATCACCGTAATTTATATTCGCTCACTGTCGTAGTTAGAGTGTACTTCTTCACCTTGGAAAACAGCACTTGTTTGCACTTCATATCTGTTTTATTCATTGAACAAATAGATTGGCTCTAAGTAACCATTAAAGTAAGAATCAGAAATTGTTATTTGCCATAACATATATCATTGAGCATAATGTCTGTATCCTCAGTACTTCATCTTGTTTATGGCAACATTGCAACAAGTTAGAAGTGCAAAATTTGCCTCGTTTTGATCATTTTTTTTGTTATTATTGTCAAGACGTCTGGAATCAATCGTTGATGAAACCAGTGGGATAACACCGGTTATGATTTTTTTTAGGTGACAATAAATTTTTATATCCATGATATTTAGAAGGAAATGATGTGGTATTGACTGATTTTGTTGGCAAATGATATCCCAGGATTATAAGATTACTGAATTATACATATACTGTGGGCTAGTCCTTTTAAGAAAAACTTTATTTTCCTTCAAAGAGAACTTTATAGAGCTCAAGTGGATGACCCTTGACAAACGTATCAGAAGGAACTTTGATCTTTATGATTCACTGTGTGGTATCCTCTATTCACCTTGAACATCTGCAGCTACAAGTGTAGCTCATTCATCCATCTTGCATGACAGTTGCCTGACTTGGTTCCATCCCAGATGCACAACTTAACTGATAGATTAACCCCCTGTGGAATACAACTACCCCCTGGGGTAAAGACATGCCTCATAAATCAGTTGAAACTGTGGGACTCCACTTAGTAACACTTGGAGGTGGAATAAATTTGATGCCAACTTTTAGCTGTAACCAATGATAGCTGGAGATTCCCATGGCTAAGAATTTTTTCATACAATTGTTTAATAGAAATGTATGTAAAATTGTTATTTTGCTTTGTTTACATTATATTTATATTTTGTAACAAAAACCAATGGTAGTAGAGAGGATGCTGTTGACGTACATCTGCTTTTAAAAGCTTTTTTCTTTTTGTAAGTGCATGTGTTTGTTGTGCTCAATGAGACAAGTTACTTGTAGGTTTAATTTTTTTTCTTCCACCATGAGTCTGGGATAGTGGAGGTCTTCTTAAACAATATAGGTGTTTTATCAAAGTAATGGTTTATCTGAAAAGTGTTTATTAAACAAGAGAGACTATCTCTGGTAAGGGCCGCTAGATCTTGAAAATTTTCCCAAAATTTTGTGTAAACTACCTTAGAATTGTCAAGTTACCCTTGGTGGTGAGAGGAAGGTGTAAATTTGTGCTCTAAGATGTGATCACAAATAATCAATTGTTTTTGAATGACTTTCCTTGAATAACAATAATAAATTTCGACCCAACATGGTTTACATATAGTATTAGCACATCTATTTCCTTCCTATCCTTCCTTAGCATTTAAACATGCAACAGTGTATATGGTAGGTATAGTGTATTTAAGCAAGACTGAGCCACTAGGTATAATAATTATATTACAAGGCCTGTATAATTATATTCTAGGAATTGGTCAATGAGAGTTCTATGGGTCGCCATCTGAATTGTACCCATTTGAAGGAAGATGGCCCAAGGCATTAAAGCATTTTTGTGTCACTTGGTTTGAAATCAGTTTTCATCTTTGGCCTACCCTCTTCTCTAAGCAGTTCTTATTTTCATTGTTGCCGTAATTTGACTTCCCAGGATGTTCTAGGATATTTGCAACTGTTAACTGAAACAGCAATTCTTTGTGATGATATTAATTTATTGCTCAGTAAAATAAGACTTTGTTTAACTGCATTCAGTCATGTTATTTTTAGCACAAGTATGTTGTTTCATATCAATTTCCCTCACATATTTCCATACCTGCACTTGATTTTCAAGTAGCACTTAATATTTACCTTGGTTATGCCGCCTCTTTAAGATATTCCCTTGTGCCATGCATGACTAGAGAATTAGTGACAGCTACATCTTTCCTATTCACTTGAAATAATGTGCTCTCAGGGCTGTCACTGCTTGTCGATTCAGAGGAGGGGCTTCCAGTGGAGCCAAGGTTTTAGCCAGAAGGGTGTCCAGCCGTCCTATGGACGCCCATTTTTGGAATACATAAAAGGAAAATTCACTTAATCTCTTGTAGTTTTATTACAAAACATGCCTTCTGGACGGCCAGATTTCAATGTCTGGCTAAAAGCCTGAGTGGAGCTACCATGAGCATTAACCCTGGCTACTTTCATAGGGAAAGAAAAGGAAAATAGAGCCAAATGAACCTCCTGGCTGTTCAATTATTTTCTACATACTATAAATTTCATACACCCTGCAACTTCAGATCTTAGTGATGGCCCTGACTCTAGAACTCTTACACACAACTACCACCTGGTTATCTCAGTTGGAAGATTGTTGGACTGCTGGGTTCAAACCTCGGCTTGACCAGCACTCAGGGTCTTTAAATAACTGAGAAGAAAGTGCTGCCTTTGTAATAACATCTGCAAATAATGGTTAGACTTTCTAGTCTTCCTGGATTAGGACAAAAACACGCAGGGCCTGTCTCAGAGCACTTTCACTTATCTGGATATTGTGGGACATAAAAGAACCCACACCACTGTTCGAAAGGAGTGGGGGACATAGACCCCAGTGGTGTGGTTAACCTTTCCTGGGCTCAGTGGGTTATGTGTAAGGAGAGATCTTAATGTAGGGTTAACTTCATGATCCTCCTTCAGGAGTCATAATGGCTACCTGTAAAAAAACCCAGTGTATTTATTTAAAAGAAGACAGCTGATGATACTTTTGTATTGACTTTTTTAAGGTACAAGTGCCCATGCAAGTGGTTTAGTATCACCTACGGACCCCAAGCTGTTTCCTCATGCTGCTGTACTCATGACATCCAGTGGACACCCTGTTTTGGTACCACAGCCATTAGTTCAAGGAGAAAGAGGAGTCAATATCCCATCACCTTACCTAGCACAAGCTAGTGTTTTCTACACTCCACACTTCTTTCCGGCTCAACATTTTGCAGCACAACGTGCAACATTGCAGCAGTATGCTCAGGTTTCTCCACTGTTACAATTACATGCAAACTCACCTTTACCAAGAGAAATGCACACATTACATAATGGACCTGGAGATTTGCACAGTGTGTCTCCTGATGCAAATGGCAAGGAAGCAGTGGTCATGAACCAATGTTCAGTGCAAGAGTCTGTCATAGTTAGTAACCCATCGGCTAAAAATCGCAGGCAATCTTATGCAGATCTTGACTCAGTTTCTTCCCCGTCCCCTATTGCTATGCCAGCACTTTCCCCATTAACAGCAAAGGCGCCCTCAAGCCCTGGAACCCCTCAGCAAGCTGCATCTTCACCCGATGAAGTGGAAATTTGTGTGATTTGTTCTGATAAGGCTACAGGGCATCATTATGGAGTCACAAGTTGCGAAGGCTGTAAAGGATTTTTCAAAAGAAGTGTTCAAAATAAGAAAGTTTATTCTTGTCGCAATTTGACTCAAGACTGTCCAGTTGACAAACGTCATAGAAACCGTTGCCAGTTCTGTAGATTGCAGAAGTGCATTAAAGCAGGCATGCTCAAAGAAGGTCAGTGGAATTCTTTTTTCACTGAACAAGTGAAAATTTATATTTTCATGATATATACACATCAAGGAGATCGGGAATTTGAAAAATTTGTCATGATTTTGGGGAAAATTTTTCGTGTAACTTTCTGGAGGCCACAAAATATGGCAAAAACGTCTCTTTTGTGAAAAATTACAATGTAATAATGTAATTACTCCAGACCAGGTTTTGCTGAGAATACTTACTCTTGTTAGATTCACAACAACATTAGAAATTTCAGAGGTTCTATTAAATAGGATGTTTTCAATGGGCAATAACCTTACACTTGCTATGCTTGTGAGTTGGAATCAGTCGTTTGAAATCATGTCAGTGGCATACACTGTAGAATCAGAAGCTCTGTCTGAAGGGGTTTTCCAATGATGTGAATGTTTTGAAGTAGTACAAAATCTTGATGTTACACTAACAGTATTTCCCTTGTTAACGTTTGCATATTAATTTGCATATTAGTGCAACAGGAAGAAGAGGACAGCAAAATGTTTGTGTGTGACAAACATGACAGGGCTGTTATGTGTGTTTTGTGTGATCTTCCCTTGATATAACTGTGTTCTGGTCCTTTACAAAAAATCTGTTCAAACGAAGGTGAAGTTTGGCAGAAAATGTTTTTCAAACATAATAGTATTATTGTTCCGCTTTGTCACACAAGGTTTGCCGTCTTCTTTCCTCTGCCGTCCTATTGCGTATTTCATTAATCTTTAACTTCAGTGCATTACTTTAAAATTATTACATAGCGATGTGTTTTATTCATTTGTAATTGGATTATTTGCCAGCCAATCAGTGTACATCTCCTTTTTACTCAACTGTTAATGTAACAAAACTATTGCATTGAATTTCATAGCTGTACGTGAAGATCGAACCCCCGGCGGCAAACACAAGAACAATTCAAATTCAGCTGGTGCAAGGATCAAATCGGAACCAGCAGCTAAAATGGCTCGGACAAGTTCGACTGGCAGTTCAAGTTCAGATCGTGTAGATGCACCACTGACAATAAAGCCTCCCTCGAGAACTTTTCCTTCGTTTATTAAAGAACTGATGAAACATGAGCCTTGGTCAGAGGGGCATTCTGCAGATTGTCAGGGATGCAAAATCGAGGACACAGGACAAAAAACCTTGGCACACGTTACACAGCAAGCTGAAGAGCAAATTAAAAGAAACCTGGAATGGTTCAAATGCCTTCCTTTTCTCCATAGCATTTGTGATAGAGACCAGAAGACCCTTTCAAAAAGCGCTTGGGTGGAACTTATGCTTATCAATTTAACTAAACAATCCCTGCAATTAGAGAATGGAGTCCGTCTGTGTCAGGGACAAGTTTTAGACTATTCAACCGCTGAAGTGACAGGAATTGGGGATATTATGCATCGTGTAATGCAGCTCACAGCAAAGTTTAAGGAATTGAATCTGGATGATGCTGAATTTGTTTGCATAAAAGTAATAATTCTTTTAAACCCAGGTACAGAAAATTTACCTGTAATGTATAACTTTGTAGAAAAGTGTCACTATTTATTATGTTATTTTGTGGTTCAATTTTTGATTACTCTAATGCGCAGTTGAACTAATTCTCAGGACTTGACACTGTTTTTTCAAATTTTATAAAATATAGTTTAAAACAGGTAAAAAAACATACAGCCCATACCCACAAGTAGTCTGATGGCATAGCAGACCCCTTCAACCATCTATTCTTGATTTCTGGTTCATTTGTTTTTCTGTTATTATTGTTGTTGTAGATGTCAAAGGTCTTGTGGATCAGCCACTTGTGGAGCAACTGCAGGATAAAGTACATGCATCATTACTGGAATATAACAACAATTTTCATCCGGGTGAACCAAATCGCTTTGGAAACACCCTTTTAAGATTACCAGAATTGAGATCAATTGGAACAAAGAGTTTGGAACGTCTCTTTATGCTCAGTCTCACTGGACAAATCCATCCAAGCTTGTCACTGTCGGAACTTCTCCACTCTACAAAAAGATGACTTGTGTGTATACCAGGTTATTTATGTCAGTGTAAGTGAAGTGAATGTAAGCTCTAAAACACCGACAGTATTTCAGCTGTTTCACTGTTACTCTTCTTGGTTAACTCTCCAGTTACGTGTGCAGGCATGTACATGTTACAATATGTATGTGTTTGCAGGTGTAATAATTATTGTGCAAGTCCTGTGCCCTTCCATGTAATAATTTAACAGAGAATCTAAGGACACTTACTTTTTTTAAATACGTTGTACTCTTAGTCCAAATGGGGACCTTAAGATCTGAGGATGGCGACAGCATCAAAAACGTCATTTTTAAAGTGAATTTGCCTTTTTTTCAATAGGCATCTCGATTATTCCAACTGACTTTGTCAAATGTAGGTGAACTCTCCTGGAGATGAATCCTTAAGAACCACAATTATCCAAGCTCAGAAAAACAAAGAAGATTTTTCTGTATCAAGTCATGGCTTGTTTATGTCCTCAATAAAATGTGAAACAAGACATTTTCATGTTGTAGTCATGTAGTGATGATGAAGAAATGTACAAAAAAGTGTGATGCACGTGCAACGTTGTTGAACCTAATGGAGTGCTTTTGTGATGATTTCATTGCCATTGCCATCATTGGATCTTACCGTAACATCCCTAAAGTCACTGCTCAACATCTTAGGCCTGGTATACTTTAAAAATGCTGAACTTTCAAACTTAGATAAGAGCTAGATTGCCCCCTGATCAAGGAATGCCACATTGATAGTATTATCCAAACTTGATTCAGTACTGTAACAGTTTGAGGTAAAATTTCCAAGTATAATATGTGTCAAATTTGGCATCCAAATCAAAATTTCTGCTAAAGCTGATGGACTTGTCAGAAATTAGCAGGGGGGAGGGTGGGTGGAAACAGAGGGAGGGTCACAACTTTGAGACTGCAGAAAAGGGAGGAGTCATGAAAAATGGGCTGTTAAAAGGGGGAGGGTCATGCAAATATGTGTCCGTGATCATGTAGAGGTTCACCCACAGAAGAAAAAAGAAGTTCTTTATTTTGTAAAAAAAACCTGGGAGAAATAGGAGAGTCGAGTGATCAGCTGTCAGAATCAGAGTCAGACTCAGCTTAATGCTGTTTTCTAAAATGTATGTATATGGCATTACAAAAACAGATTAGAAATGTATTTTGAGCTTTCATAATACTGACTCATCCTAGCACATATTATCATATTTTAGGCCAAGGTCAATGGGAGGGTTAGCCAATTTCACTCCCATTGCAGGGATGGGTCATCTCATTTCTGTGCCCAAATTTAAAATTCCCATCCCCCTCCTCCCCTGCTAATTTCTGACAAGTCCCTGAGTAGGAATAATGGCAGTATCATTTGAACTGAGGTAGCCCTCCTTAACTGATTAGAAACCAAAATTTTTTCATCGATTTTAGAAAATAAGAACCTGTTTCACATTTTGGGCTTGACATGTTCAGAGGGAGCTTACCTGGCAAATGTTAGCCTAACAGGCTCTTAAAATCCGGGTTCTTAGTCGTGGGGTTTTACTGATAAGGTAAGACTAACCTACTGGACTACAGAGCGCGGAACCTGTGGAACTTAAAGAAATGTCTATCTTTCTTTCATGATATCAACTCAAACTAGTACTTATTTAAATATACCTGTACATCACTTGAATTGATTACTTTGATGGTGACAACCGTCTGAATTTCCTGTTTCCCATTAACCATGTGGTTATTTTCCCATTTCTTATGGGGTCAGGTTACTGCTATTGCTACCTAAATGGCCAATGCTTTAATGTACTGACAAGAGAAATTGCTAATGCTACCAAGTGGTTAATGCTTAGCATCAACTTCATAGGATTTATGCCTCTGTTAACTTCTAAACCTAAGCAAAAAAAAATTGGAATCTCTCATAGGTGAGAAAAAATAGGCAATTGCTAATTGTGACTTGTCACACAATCCACCTTCCAAGGAATTAGTTATTTTCATGCTAAGCACCAGTAAAAAGGGTCTCGGAGCTCTTGCGCATGCATTATCCTAAATGTATAAAAATAAAGAGGGTGGGAACAGGGAAATCATAACTGGAAATGACACCTGAAAAAAAATTAGTGGATAGCAATGTTGTGATATACATGAAGTCAAGTTTCAACCAAAAAGAGAATTATATTTAGTAACTAATACCAACGTAGTTTTTGTCATTACATAGAATTTTTTGTTACATATTTTTATCAACTGTACCTCCAAATGCAGTTGCAATAAAAACGGTAGTCTCTTTAAGTTCCACTGGATTTTCAAGTTCCGTGGTTCTACGGTCTGCAGGTCCATATAGATTAGTCTTACATGCAAATATGAAGTATGCTGTACATGTAACCATCTGTAAGGGGAAAGAGAAATGTTCAGCAACAGTACATACAAGAATGCACTGAAAGGCAACTGTATGTCAGTCTGAGTTAATAGTATTTGAATATTTGTAGATGACGACTGTTTTAAAATCCTAGTACTGAATCAATTTGAAGAACTTTATTTGTTTGGTACTTTATAATGACAAGAGCACTGGCATTTTCAGATGAGATGGTATGAATCTTATTTTATCTTTGACTCTAATTATTAAGGCTTACAGGGTTTTAAATTTTAGGCACATCTTAGTATATAAATCTTTAATGAGGATTTTTCTGAAACAAAGCAAATCTCAGATAGTATCTTATTACCGGTTCAACACTAGTGGCAGTTATTTGGGTTTCTCCAGCCCTGGCTAATATGTTTATTAACAAATTTTATGAAGACATCAGAGAGATTCAGGGTTAGATATTGCATGTCCTATATTTTATGCTAAATTTTAAACATGTGACTTCCAAATACTCCTGCTTAGAGTTAAGCAGAGGAAAGTAAAAACCCTTGAAAATGATACTTTGTAGTCAAAATATGTGTAATAATTGGCTTGACATACTTTTTGTTAACCTAAATTATCTTGGAAAAAATTGGTCCCCCAAGATCAATTTTTTTAATTTTAGATATCTGTTTCTTGTTAGACAGATATCTGGGAAAATCCTGTACAAATTGTAAGCCAAAGGTTTTAAATAGTTAAACATTGAACTGGTGCTAGTAAAAAAAGCCTCGATGAGTGACTACTGAAAACTGCTTGATTCTCCTCCAAATTGCCCTGTATTTGCTTTCAAAACTCTGGGAGAATTTGATGATGTGTCATTCCAGAAAGTATCCACACTCGTCCATCTCATAGAAGTTTAATTTTGCTTTGAGCAATAGACTTTCTATGACCCCCCTGCCCTTTCTCCCACATGAGGTGTGGTTTCTTGAACCACACAATAAAGCAATAGTCACTTAAGGCCATTTTACCATGCACCCCTTGAATTGTACTTTTTGTGTTAAGTTCAAATAACTCCATTACCAGGTGATGATACCAATACAGGACAAAACATTGTCTTTTCATAGTGGCGTTGTGTCTCAGTGTCTGTGGGCAGCCTCCCCTTCCTTAAAAATGGAGAAGTGGGGCTGCTATACACAGTTAAACATTAATATTTCAATTTAAATTCTTTCTCTTTGGAAGGAAAAGGAGCTTTTACTGTTTCAGGATCTGCGTTTAGATGGATCTAATATTATTTCACATTGTTAAGATGAGCTCACTGTTAGTGCGCAAAATATTGAAAATATTATAATTTACTGCCAACAAGCTAAATAAAAGTGAGCTATATATATTTTTTAAGTGTTTTACACTATAAAATATGTGGATAAAGAGTAACTTTAACTCTGCAAATGTTGAATAAATAAACATGTCAATTGAGAGGTAACATTTTTTCTTGTTAAAAACATGAGGGGTCATGTTACAGGTTTCATGTCACAGCAACAACAATTTTATTTTACAAAGTACATGTAACATACTATGCACACATATAGGCTTGATTTCCAGCCATTTGACACAATCAGGTTTGGACGGTACCCTCCTTCACATACCATGTACACACATAGGCTTGATTTCCAACCATTTGAAACAATCAGGTTTGTACCGTACCCTCCTTCACATGCTATGCACACACGTAGAATTGATTTCCAGCCATTTGACACAATCGGGTTTGGACCATACCCTCATCCACAAGCCATACACACATAAAATTGATTTCAAGGCATTTGACGCAATATCAGGTTTGGACCGTACCCTCCTACATGCAATGCACACACGTAGCATTGATTTCCAGCAATTTGACACAATCAGGTTTGGACTGTACCCTCCTCCACATACATTGCACACAGATGATTGATTTCCAGCCATTTGACACAATCAGGATTGGACTATACCCTTCTCATAGGCTTGATTGTCAGCCATTTGACACAATCAGATTTGGATCATACCCTCCCCCACATACCATGTACACACATAAGATTGATTTCCAGCCATTTGACACAAGCAGACAGGTTTGGAACATTATCCTCCCCAACATGCCATGCACACACACAAGATTGATCGCCAGCCATTTGACAAAATCACTCTCCCGATAATTCCGATTTCTAATATTATTCCATCTGTAAAGTTCCATTATATCCCATTTTTCACAGAAACGGTACCCCTTTGGTATATATTGTAGCTAATTTTTTATCTCAGGTAATTTTTATTTTTCCTTTGTTTCAACTTCATCAGCATACATAATTTACCAAACCCAAAAACAAAAGAAAAACAAAAATTACCTGAGGTAAAAAATTAACTACAACATCATTATACCTTCTTGACAAATGGAACTCCTTTCATGTTAACTTTGCATTCCTTTTATCTGTTGTAAATGCGCTGTCCTTAAAATATGAATAAATCACAAAATCAGAATGTTTCCATAGCTGCCATAAAATGTATCTGTTAGCCCTTTTGGGTCTTTTTACAGACCAAAATGACAGATTTCCCAACCCTTCCATTTACTTCGTATTCATGCCCTTTCATAGACCTGAAGCCTGATAAAGGTACCCCTGTCAGTCATGGCCTCCCCGTGTAGGCCATTATAGGGAGTGCCCTGGCTCCCTGGCCCCTTCCCCCACAGACCACGGGTTTACTGGTACTTGGAACTGTCCCATGTCTCCCTCTATACCAGTAAACAAACTGTTAAGTTTGCCGTTTTTAATGTCCTAAAACAGACAAAAAAATGTTGCGACTGAGGATATTTAGTTGATTTCCTTCATACACGAATGTACTGAATAGTTTCCTTGGGTGTTGTTGGCAACTGGCAGGTTAATTATAAACCTGATACAGGGACTCTCCCATTTTGTTTCTATCACGTACGCGCCAGAAGTTCATTAAGTTTCAAATTCAGGTTCACTTCATAATAATTTAAAAGGATAAGCACACATAAAGGCACTTGTCCTTGGAGCATGAACCCCTAAGTCTCCCAAGCCTTGTTTGTTACTTCGGATCACTGTGACAAGCAGTAAAACAACCAGTCCAGCATTATAGCTTTTGTGTTTCTTTACAGCCGTCAGTATTTAACTTCTCCACAAAGTTATAAAATCCAAAGTGGAACACCAACAATCAAGACTCAGTACTGCATGAACTAAATGTAGTGATTATTATCCAGGGAGTTGAATGCTAAAACCTCATCAGTCATATTTCTACTGTATTTGCTGTTTCCTCAACATTAAAATAATTTTGGTGCAATATAAGCTAATACAGACCCAATGCAAAAATGGCTGCTAGATTAACATTCTTTTGTTTGAATAAAGTTAGCCTAACTAGCCTCGTTCTCCAGTACAAAATTCAAAAGAATACATTATCTCAAGCGAGACTAGTTAGGCTAATTTAAACAAAAGAATATTAATCCGGCAGCCATTTTTGCAATGGGTGTATTGAATTTCTGAAAGTAGATAAACTGGGTGTAGAAAAAAGAAACATTCATTCTTTATTGTTTTCTTCGCGCTAGCAGTACAGAATTCATACAATTTTCTAAACTAACATTTAAAGTTATAAAAGGCACTTATCTTAGTGCTTAAATAAGGGCCCTTTGTAAGGATTTACAGCACTCAGAAATGAAAATGTTCATGTCCTTTTCATTATCTCACACTACCTAGCTATAATATTTATTTATTGTAATTACAGACCAACCCCTTGTAAGCAACAACCCAATGTGAAGATCTGGTGATCCTTTAATAGGAGGTTGTCACTTACAAGAATTGTCTCTTTGGAGAAGTCCGGACCCACTCACTTTTCAGAAATTTGTATTACTTATGATGTGTTCTAGAAGTTGTTCGTATACTCTGAGCCGTATTGACTTGAATTTGGGCTCTAGTTGTGTATGCATTTAATATTCTGTACCTCTAATGTAACAATTATTATCATCTACATATTTCATGGTTACTACACTTCGATACAACTATTTCTACCACATTATCACTGTTAAGCATTCATAAGGGTCTCTGACCTACACTTGAATAAGATACACTTGAATAAGATACAAGTTAGAGCATAAATAATTATATTTCACTTTTAGAAAATAAGACAAAATGATGTACATGTTTGTGTTCACATGCAAACGTTTTGCCCATTGGTGAGCCAACAGTTGCATAATTTTTTTATTTAGTTATATGCTTGGAGTAATCGGAGCTTAGGAGAGTGCCTTCGATATGTTTGTTAGGCGTACAGGTAGCAGTTGAGGGGGAAGAGTGGATATTTCTTGCCATAGATAAATAAGATGATGGCATATTTTGAACGTAAGGATTGCATATATTTGTACAGCGAAATTTATATATTAGAACCTGACATAGTACTTAATAATTTGCTATTTTGCAAAATACTTGTATGACTATCGAACTTTGCCATTCTTTCCTTATTTGCAGATTTTGTGTTTGGATCTGTAGATCCTTTCACTCTTACACCACATTTTCAAATACAGGACATTACATAGAGTGAGTGGAATAGTCTTAATTAAGCCCCCTAAAGGAGAAATTTCAAACATGTAATGTTCTGTGAAGTTGTCATATAAACACCAATGAAATACCATACCATTTCATTTTAATTTTTTTGGCTGCAAAAGCCGCAATAATTTATTAACATAAAACCACAGCAACAGTAATCTTTTAACTTGTGAAGATATCGTGTTTTCTCGTGAAAGTCCACCTGGTATTTCATCAGTGTTCAGGGGCGGATCCAGGATTTTTTTTAGGAGGGGGTGCACTCGTCTCTTGCTCTACTTCAACACCAATAAACCACATAGTTTTTTTTTGGCAGAATACCAGTTGTATTAGAAAACCGCAGGTCATCTCAGAGGGGAAGGGGGGGGGGATGCGCACCCCCTGCCCCTGGTGTTAATGAATTATTTGTCATGCTAACTTCTAAATCAATATGTTATTTTTTATAGGGCAAAGAAGGCATGCAAGGGGAACATGCAAAGGAGCAAGGAGGCCTCCTCTCCTTTTCTGCCCTTGCATGTAGGCACATCCTCAAAATTTCTCCTTGCATCCTAAAAAAAAGAACAGAAAAAAAAAAAGACTCCGACGCCTGCTATAAAATCTGGGGAGGAAATCCTGTGGTGATGCCATTCAAACCTCAAAAAATTATGCATAGTACCACTGTCTCTTGGGATTAATTTTTACAAAAAGAATTTTGAAGCCTTTATCAGTGAAATGGTTAAAAAAATATCATCACAGAAGGAGTTTACTTTAGTGACCCCAACCTCTCTCAACCACACCCCCCCCCCCCCCTCCAGCCCTTTCCTCAAGGTCTGGTTTTGCCATCACAGATAACAATTAGTCACTCTCGCTGCAACACACATTTGTTCCGTAAAATGTATTGTCTGAATTATAAACAGTATAATAATTATTCATTATTCTAATAAATTTAAAAAACAATTACCCAGTATTATTAGATTCGATTTTTGTGATATGCAGAATAATCAAGGTCGAGGTAAATGTTATCGGCCCAATGCCTCAACCTTGATTATTCCAGATATCACCAAACCCTCATCCAAGTATTGGACACTAACACTAAAGTAAGGATTTCATTTATAAATTTTCATAAATTCCTTGAACTCTAAGATTCTTGGGATCAAATGGAGCTTTCGTGTGCACCTGGGCTGGAAACAACTCTCCCATTGATTCAATGGTGTATTTTCCAGATTTTAAGAACTCTGTAGTTACAGGCTTGCCACTTGGATTTTTAACATATCCATAGGCCAAACTCTTGCCCAAGGCAAAGCTGTATTCTCCTCTTCGTATAAAGCCAACAACTTTTCCATCTCGCCATATTGCTTCTAGGCCAATAAGTGATTTATGACTGTAAATCAAGAAAATATCTTGAAGTTAGAAGTGGCACTCATGAGAATGCTACATCCATAATAAGACAGGTTTGTCTTGATTTTCTAGTCAAGGTCTCTTTTTTGTGTCTATAGATTCTATCTCTTGTGAAATTTTTTTGTTTTAATCCCTTCCTCATACATTGCCAAAACACACAAAAAAAGAAAATTAAAACTAGTTTACACCAGGGATACAAAAGAACCATACCATGAACATTATAAGGTAAAACTAAGAAGGGGAATGAGAACTGTAAATTCCCTCTTCCCTGGGCAGCTTATTTATTTAAAGCACGTTTGAGGGCGGGGTGCAGGGGACCTTAAAATGGAGCACGATACTGCTTTTTCAAACAACCAGAAGATGGTATCAATTCTCCATAAACAACTAGGATGCATAGTGGAAAGACTTAAGCACATCACTTTAGAGGTCTTGAAGCCAAAGATCACTTCCAGCAAGTGAATAATTCACAGTGGATCAGTACATCTTTCATTAATTTGCAAGTGAAGAATAGGGAGAGGGTGGATTAAAAAAGAGGGGGAACTTAATGACTTTCTTCCCCCGTAAATGGGGGCTTATTTGAGAGGGGGGCTTATAATAGAGGATCTATTATATAAACACCAATGAAATACTAGCTGAGTTTTTGTGCAAAAACCTGATATCTTCACCTGTGAAAATAAAATGTTAATATCACTGTTGCTATGGCTACATAATACATTGCGCCTTTCACAGCAAAAAACTGCTTAAGTGAAATGGTTTGGTACTTCATTGGTGTTTAAATAATACATAGAACACTACATGGCCACTTGGAGATAGGAATTTCTCTTCTTGTGTTGAAAAAATATTTCATGCATTATTTCATTGTGCTCACTTGTGAAATATTTTTCAACACTCAAAGAGAAATTTTGTATCTCCACATCTAATATCCTCTATTTATTATATAAACACCAATGAAATACCAAGTGAGCTTTCGCGTGAAAACTTGATATCTTCACATGTGAAAATATCACCGTTGTTATGGCTTCATAATAAGCCGCACCTTTCAGACCAAAAAACTATTTGAGTAAAATGGTTTGGTATTTCATTGGTGTTTAATATAATTACATGGTCACTTGGAGATATGACATTTCTGATCTCATGTTACAAAAATATTTCATGAGTGAGCGCAGTGAATGAATGAAATATTTTTCAACACTTGAAGAGAAATTTCATATCTCCACGTGGCCATGTAATATCCTCTACTTCTACAGCAAAGATAGCATTAAAAAAATTTTTGCTGCCACCTTCGAAACAATTTGAAACAACAACCAATCAAGAAATTTTAAAAGCATTTGTGATGAGTCAGGGAGTCTTGTTTTCATGTGTTAAGTCCCATCCCAGATTTTCAAACTTTTTGCTCTAAAGTCTTCACTTTTTTCTAAGCAAGGTCTCATCATCTAGTCATGGGTCTCCAGTTTTCTATGTCATCCTTACTTAAGGTGATTCCCTGGTTTTGCACTGCGCATCTCTTACTGCGCATAACAAGATGGCCGCCGTAAAAAAGAGCATGTGAAGTAACATTATTAAAATGAAGTTGACTGAAGAGAAACGCTATTGGAATTTTTGCTTGCGGTTGTTTCTTGCCGAGGTGAGACTCAATGTGTTGGGAATGTGCATAACGTAGGCAGTACGCGTGTTGCTGAGTTCGACTTCCTCACGGAGAACCTCGATAGTGGATATTTAACTTGTGCTTACTCACTTTGATTTTTATTTAAATGCTCTCTTTATCACATTGTATCCTAAATGTGATATCTCGATGTAAATTCTGTAAAAACAGATTTTTTAATACTTTCTTCCCCCTTTCACATACATACTATTTTGAAACTCGCCCCAGTCCTCTCTCAAAACTCGGAGAAAATGCATTTGGTGCTCACTTTCTGCAGCTCTACCGCAAAAACGAGTACGGTGACCCCCATTTTTTATTTCATGATTTTAATAAGGGCAGTGCTTCCTTTCGATGAGAAAAAAATTGGCACAAATCTATGTTCAGTTTTTTGTCAATTTTACTAAATTGTACGGATTAAGCTATCGCGGGTCGAATAGCGCGTGTTCAATTCAATTCTACTTTGGAGCGTAAAATAAAAACAGGAGCATAAGAAGGTATTTTTCTGGTATGTAAGTGGATAAACAATACAATAAAGTCAAATTATGTGCGATATCACATGCATCATCGAAAAAAATCTCTCGTTTTTGTCTAGTTCTGGGCTGCGCGCGGTTTTTGAAAAAGGGTCCAAAATAGCCGTATTTGTCAGCATTGTGACGTCAAAATGAGCACGGTGACCCCCACTTTTTATTACTTTTTTATCATCTTCTTGACTTGTTACATCAGTGTACCAAGTTTCATCTACAATCTATGTTAGGTTCTTTTGCTAGGGAATCACCTTAAAACTGAAACGGGTAGATATGAAGAAATCCCTTGCAATGAAAGGATATGTACAAAATTGAAGATGAAAATTATTTCTTACTAGATTGCGAGGCCTATTCTAAGATTAGAGACCAGAGTCTCTGATCGGAGACGTATTTTCTCCAAAATAGAACTTCAAATACCTAACTTCAAATCACTTTCACACGATACTTTATTAGCTCATCTTATGAATTCCTCTAATTAGTTAATTAACTGTCAATTAGTTAAATTTATCTTGTAATGCTTTGAATGAAGAAACAAATTAATATCTATGAATGAATGAAATCTGTAATGTTTTGAAATGTTTTAAATCAATTAGATGAATTAGTAATTAAATTTAGAATAGTGGCTTTTGCAATACTGTGATGCCTTTATGGTCAGGCAAATAAAGCTTTTGTTGTTGTTGTTCCTTATAAAAAAATAAAAAGACTTACTCATCAATGGTAAAACAGACTAATTTTTTGCTGAGACCTTCAGCTTTTTGCTTCTCAAGAGCTTCTCGTCCAAGGAATGGAGTATCTCTCTTGAGTTTACAGGTGAAGCCCAGCCCTGCCTCCAGTGGGGTGTCATCATGCCGCAGATCCTGATGCCAATGTTTGTACCCCTTCTCTGCACTCAAAGAATCTAGAGCTCTGTAGCCACCATTGACAATACCAAACTTTTCTCCTATCCCCATGACAGCCTCATAGACAGGCACACAAGAATCATTTGGAATATGCAACTCCCAGCCAAGCTCACCAACAAATGTCAGCCTAATTGCTCGACAGTCGTGGCCTGCAACATTGATGACCTTGTGAGTGGAGAAAGGGAATGACTCATTGCTGAGATCTGCTGAAGTGAGACTCTGCAGCAACTCCCGGCTGAAAAATAACAACATCGATAAATAACAGCAATAACATTGGATGGAAACATACAGCGTATTGCCAGTGAAATTAATCTTTATAAGCAAACACTGGTAGCACTTTAGAAAGAGTTATTCACTGGGCCTTTCAACATGTTTACCAAAGAATGATGGCAGAAGAAACATTACCTCCAGGCATTCCACCTACTGCAGCCCCAATTTAAATAGACCCTTTGACATTTTTTTTTTTCAACTTTGATAAGACCAGTAGGCAAATATCCATCGACACTAATTCAGGATTGTCTTGGATTACTTTGCATGAGGCAACACACCATTAATAATATCATTAATTGTTCCCACTAACCTTTTAGGTCCCTGAATACTCAGCATTCCCATTTTCTCCGAGTTATCTTCAAGCTTGACATTGTACTGCTTGTCATGAATAATATTTTGAATGTGACACCAACTGTGCTGACCAATGCCACCGCCAATAGCAAGGTAAAATCCATCACCTGTAAAAAAAGTTCAGCCAAACACTCACTTCCCAAGAAATACCAGCAGGTCTACTAGACATTGGTCTAGACAACATTGGTCCTGTTTAATATTCAAATGTATACTTAACTACCTAATAATAACAATAGTCTAAAAATAACAATTGTCTGCTTGTATTTTGTCTTTGTTGTTGCTGCTGCTGTTGATGTTGTTGTTGTTGTTGTTGTTTTCTTTTATGTTTTTTTTGCTAGTTTGTTTTGTCTTGATTTCTCTTTTGGTTCCATTATCTCTAATGTGCCTTTATATAGATGTAATATTGTCCTAGTCCTAGGCCCTATAAACATTCTCAAATATATGTAAAGCTCAGTGTCATTTCTTCGTTTTATTTAAAAGTAGGTGGTGGCCAACTAGAAAGCTTTCACTACTCTGACCATCACACACATTTTATAACCCGAAATGTACAGTTATTTTATTTTGCAATCATCTGTTGTGACTATATTTTTCTTTCTATGTTATTCTCTGTAAATAGTGTGAAATAAATGAACCTTTGAACCTAGATGGGACTTTTTCGGGCCCTGACTCAGACAAGCAGCATTGAAGCCAAAAGTTGAAAGCTTGGTGCTCTACTGGAGGTAAACATCTCGGAAGAATGTTTTGCATGGCCATAATCATTGACGGCAGTTGGAAACTTATAATCACTGGCTCCACAGCTTGATGATGATGATTATGTTAAAGAATAACTGCTTGTTCATCTCTTTTTAGTCCTCACCTTCAAATTTTGGTTTAATGACACTTGAACCATCTCCATTCTCTAAAACACTGACTGTAATATCAGCTTCTACTCCACCATCTTTGTTTGCCATACATGTGTAGGTAGTAGCACCTGTAATACAATCATGATAATTATTATACAAATGAAATCCAGGTTAACATGGCTTTGGCCTAGATTTGCTCTCAATGTCCTTTGCCTCCTGACTGTTATTTAGAAAACATTTTCTGTTACCTTCTTTGGAAAGTTATTGCTAACATTATCTAATTATGGTATTGTTCAAGAACAGTCCCTCAAGAGAGAAGGGTTAATAACAATATTAATTCTTTCCAGGCACCATATCTGCTGTAAATTCCAAATTGTAGATCACAAACATTTATGCCAAACCCAAAGCGACATTTTTGTCCAATCTAAAATGTGACAACAACATCTTTTCTGAACCTACCAGGTGACATGTAGGCAGTTTCAGAAATGACTGACAAAGGGACAGCATACTCCCCATTGCAGGGTCTGAAATTGCGATCAGCTGGTCGCCGATAAGACCAAAAATTTATTGTTTGTGACCAGATTTTCAAGACTAGCTGGCAACTGACTTTCAGTTCCTTGTCAATGTTTTAAACTGATGCTCAAGAAATTAATTTCGTATTTCTTGATTGATTTCCAGAAGAAACTTACCCCTTGTCTTTTCAAAATTTTTATTCTCCATAGAAAACATTTAGAGCAAAATGAAGGTGAGATTCCCGCTTAAATGGCCTCTAAAAAAATTATAATCCACACACTGTAATCAACATTTAGCTTCCACCATGTTTTCAGTGGTTTCATCTGCAAGCCATACTGTGGGTGCATTGCTTGAACATGTGCCTTTCTGGCACTCTACAAATTTTCCCGAATGCTTTACTGGCCACTTACTGTCAGAAGAACCAGAAAGCGCAAAGATGTTCATTCATGGTTTAGACATACCCTGTAGCATGTGCTTCTCAGTCATCAGAAGTTGATCTGTTCAAGTTATCACTATTTTAATGCCTTTTGTTACATGGCAGTGAGACTTTTGCAATCGTTCACGAGTATTACAGATTATGTTTTAAGTGAAAAAAATGTCTTTAAGAACTTCGTTTTTTCATGTTTCGTTGTGAAGCAACAATTTTATGGACACTTGCTAGCGACCAGAATTTTCCATCTGGTTACTAGAAAAAAGATTTCAGTTGCCACTTGGTGCCTGAATAAAAAAATAATTTCAGACCCTACCTTAATGGAAGGCCTCTATTATTATAAATTAGATTATTCATAATCATGACTAACTCCAGCGAGAAGACAAAGCAAATTGAGAATAAAAAAGATTTCCGAGCTTCAGATATCTGGCCATTGTCTGCATTTAGGGCATGCATGTTTGATTGACAGTATTCTGGTTTAAAAATAAAAGCAATTAACTCTAGGATTCATTTGTTTTGGCATTCATTGCACTGTAACGTCTACAAATCGCTGCTTGAGATAAAATGCTCCAATGTGCAAAAAATTTAAGTGGTCCAAAAATGTATACAAAAGATTTTTCACAAGAAAACTTTTGCATTATTCTTATTCCGATATACACTCAATCAAACACACCCTTAATAACAATGAACTCATGCGATAAGATGGCAGAGGAAAGAGGAAAGCAAACCTTGTTTGACAAGCATGACAATAATAATTATGTTTGAAAATTAAATTTCTACAAACTTCAACTTCACAGATATTTTTGGGAAAAACCAGAAAGCAGTCATTTTACAATGAAGATCACAACAAAACACGCAAGTAATAGCCCAGTGCCATGCTCACAGAAATATTATTTTTTCTGTCCTCTTCTTTCTGCCGTCCTATTGCATAAGCTTTTTAAAAAATAATGAATGGTTGCTAAATATGAAATAAACAGCTCTCACCTGGTGGTTTTGCCATGTTGTTAGTAAATATCCAATCAACAGCCTTCTGAGAGTCAGGCCCAGTCAGATAATACTTTGCAAAGTACGACATGTTAAACACAGCCACTCTTTCTCGGCAGCCTAAGCATTCTTTTCCAATCTGTAAAAAGAAGACAAAAAAAAAAAAAAAATTGGTGTGAGAGCTTAAAATCTGACCTGCACTATTTTAAACATGTTTATATTTCAGGGATACCAACCTCAAGAGCTCTAAAATCTGGAGACTGAATATCTCTTTGACATTATCTCCCCAATATCAACAACTACCAACCAACCTGGTCACCAAATTATAGCACATACATGTACATGTTAGTACATTATAGGAAGTCTTCCATGAAGTACAAACCATTCAAACTTCTTCTGCATTACTGTAACAATTATAAAATTTGTCAGTGATTAAATGCATGCACAAATGCCACAGAAAGTGTGAACCTTCTGAAGTATTATTCTGGGGGAAAACAGGGTAAATTTCAAACTAAAGCACAGAAAAGCTCAAAAGTGTATTTTACTTGGGTAAATGGAAAAATTTGGTGACCTGTAAAGGATACTAGGAGATTACTGGGTGCCCGGAGAGTTGGCATATATGTGAAATTCCCAGCCATTTTGATTGAATCATAAATCTACCACACCAAAAGCACTGAAAATGAATTTATTACTAGACAGGTTCTGCCATAAACCTTGCATTGCACAAGTAGAATAACTGGGTAGAGGCAGTTTCACCTACAAGCTCCACTGCAAGTTCCTAATTAATGCAACTACAAAATTATATCTGAAAGTATGATGTTTGTATGTAGTTCACAGAACTGAGTTACTCACAATATCATGGTGTGCTGGAAAGTCAAATGTGTAGTCTTGGCCCAACAGCGCATTGTATGTGTAATCTTTGTTCTCTTTTACATCATAAGCCCCATAATAGTCATAATCTTTAACCTAGAAATATTAGAAAAACAGACACACAAACAAACAGTAGAAACAAAATTAATGTTTAACATACAAACCCTGTTTAGGACAAAGGACAAAGGACAAAGGACAAAATACATCCCGTCTTGTTTTAAGGCCACATTGCTTTTGTATACTTGGAGTACAAACAAAATTTAGCAAATCAAATCAATTATCCAGGCAATACCCTGTTGACAGACTGGCCAGAATTATGCACCTTGTTTAGGACAGAGAGGTCAAAAAGCATACCTTGTTCAGTAACACATCACTGTATAGGCCATACATAAGGGAATATCCCTGTCCCCTCCCCCCGCCCCCACCGAGCCCGGGGCCACTTTTTACACCTCTTAGTTAATGATTTAGTATAGACAATGATTTGCCAGGAACCTTGCTCATTGGGCAAGTAAACTTTATTTATTTTTATTTTATTTTATTAGCTTCTCCTGTCACATAATAATATACAGAGAGAAATAGAAAACAATACATGATGGTCTGATGGTTTTCCAGGTTCATGGGTGCTCTGGGTCATAGTCATGTTAAAAGTTACTTGCAAGGTAAGAAAAATTTGCTTGTCCTTGAGTACTGGACACAACCTCATAACAGAAGCCCGGTAGCTGGTTGATTGATCAGAGTGTTTTAGTCAGCTACAAAGCAAACTAATGTAGTAGAAATATAATAATATTATTTATAAGTATCCATCCAAATTACCGGGTAATGAAAGTTTAACACAATCTGAGGAAAAATCCTTTTAACAGTACAGGGGGTGGGTGGAGATCTTGTCAAGGGCTGATATAAAAAATTTATATTTACCTCTGCCATGGAATTGGAGACAAACCATCCTGGTCTCTCCCAACCATGTCTCTCCTGATATACACATCCCCTGTCTAAAAGAACCTTTAAAAAAAACGAGTATTGGATAATTATTAAAAGCCCATGTTCACCCAAGCAGCTTTGCGCACCCTGTTCTCCAGAAAAATGATCTTGTTTAGTTAAAAATTGCGGTCTTCATTGTGTGTAGAGTCATGCTTTGATCAAGTGTGAAAAAAACGAACACTTTGCCTTATCAAAACGCTGAATTTGACAAAAAAAAAATGTTTCACAGCAAAAACACAAGCGTGCAAAGCCACTTAGGTGAACATAGGCCTTTAAGAGCCTTAGTGTGGTTGTAGCAAGACCACAAAAACACTAAAAAAGAATTTGAAATATGGCCAATATCAAGCCAGCCTGCCTTAACACTTCGCCAATAATGCATTTTATACTGGTACTACAAGAAAAAGGTTAAATCACTTAATTCTTACTTTCTTACTGGAAAGTACAGACATTGATAAAGATGCTTTACCTTGTGAAAAGGATCGCATCGCATGTTCCTGGAAGCAAGTGGTTCATCATGAGGAAAAACCATGGAATAATTCTTCGCATAGGATTCATGACTCCTTTCTCTTAACCACTTCTGATCGGCTGTGATGGACGAGTGGAAACGCCTGTAAATTTTCACACAAAAGTCAATCAGGGTGAATAATGCTCCTTTTCTCACCAAGAATATAGACCATAAAAATAAGGTAACTGATTGTTTACAGATATGGAAACAAGGAAGGTGTACGATAATGGCAAACATGTTGGATTCCAGATCCAAAAGTTGATATTTCATGTCCTGACCATACTAAATTATTTGCTTTTGGGATAAAAGAAAAACTTTGCTTTCTCCATCCAGATGTATACTCACTAACTAGTCTCATTAAAGAGGTGGTCATTGCAGGTGGCAGTAACAATGCGCAGACAATAAAATTAATTGTTTAAATTCAAAAGGCTGCCTCAACTTTCCTGCAGTTTGAGGCATTCCCTATAATGGACTATAGTGGCATGCTACATACCGGTAGCTGCTAAGGGGTACCTCGTTAGACCAAAGCTGTACGAAAGGCACAGGATTTCTCATGGTGGGTTAACGAGGGTATTTACTGAAGAACTGCTAATGATGAATTCAGAAGGGTGTTTTAAAGTATTAATATCAAATTATTATTAAGTATTATGAATCCTCTCCTGTTATGGGGCTTTTAAGGGATAACAAACAAATGGCACAGAAAATGGTTAAGAATCCCGACTGGTAGGAGGTGAATCAGTTGCCTACTTTACAAGTGTGGCTGAGAATTTGAACTCGGGAACAAATCCATGTAGTGGTTATGGCAAGACTTGGGGCTCTAGATTACAAGTCTCGCATTTTAAGTTTTATTTTCACGTGAAGAGTTGTAATTAAATGTAGAAAATATGAAACTTGGACACAATACCCCAATACCCCTGAATATCGAGAGGCTCTCACTTGTAGACATGAAATTTTTGACAAAAAAAATTAGACAATTGTAGCCCTTAATTTACTGCCTTACAATATATCAATAATCTTGAAACTCAAAAGTCATTATAAAACAATGGTTAATCTTAAGAATCTCAAATTTTTAAAAAGTCTATTGAGTGATATAAGAATTATTTGAAAGTAGACCAAAATGTTTACAAAACCGCAAACAAGAGCGCCTCCTTACATACTAATCAAATGCTTCTTTCTAACAATCGGCTCGAGCTATCTCCATGATCTTTTACATACCATTTTAAAAAAGGTTGAAACTACTATGAAGTAAAATTTCATTTCAAAAGCGCTTGGTTTTCTCCAGATAACAGCCGAACGTCAAGATTGTCCAGTTTTAACCATACAGTGAAACCTGTATTAAGCGGACACCCTCGGGGGTTGCTGTAGTGTCCGCTTAATTCAGGGTGTCCGCCTAATACAGGTTTTGATAGATAACATCATATGAGATGTCAAATGCCATTCAAATGAACAGTGGAAACGTTTAGCAGTACTCCCAGAGACTATGACGATATACGTTTGCATTAATTTCTCTATTTAATTGGAGCAATTGATCAAAGCACCATAAACATAGATTGCAACTCGAATTTGAAGAAATCAGATGAGTGAAAAAGCTTTATACAAACAAAACGACATAGAAAACAATACTGCACTGTGAAACTAATCAAATAAGTTCGTCAAGTCACAGTTTTTAATCATGTTAAAAATTGAAAAATTTGTGGGTGGCAATCTTTTGCATTTCCAGTGTCTGGCATATTGGGTGGTGGAATTTGATTACAAGTGTTCGTTTAATACAGGTTGGCAACAATAGAAATGACCATTTCAGGTACTTTTTAGGTGTCTGCGTCTGCTTAATAGAGGTGTCCGCTTAATAAAGGTTTCATTAAAAGTAAACAAGGGAAATAAAATTCGGGACTTCGGCTACTGTCCGCTTAATAGAGGGTGTCCGCTTAATACGGTGCCCGCTAAATACAGGTTTCACTGTATTTCTAACCATAAAAACTGACCATCTCAAAATATCTTGATAACGACAGATTTTGCTTGAACTTCTCGAACATCGAGGTAATAGAAGGAAAAAGTTGGCAACATTACATGTAAAACAAGAGAGTGAACAACCTTGAGTGCTGTAGGCCATTTCTGAGTTCTAAAAACCCTCCCTTTTAAAACGAGGCTAAGTGCAAAACCTTTCTTGTGATAATCAGTTTGATTTGCAGTAAAAACAAATAAATCATTTTCATATCAATGGCTTTGCACTTAGCCTCATTTTTAAACAGAGACTTGAAGCAACCTAGAAATGGCCTATTGAAGTACATGTATATTAAACTTGGGTTTCGTGCGTCAGAAACATAAATAAGGAACAGCCAAAAAGCATAAACACAATCTTCTCTTAAGGTGATGTTACACGAGACGATTCGCAAGAACGATTTTTAGTGTGATGCAGCGTGGCAACATTGCTGCGACATTGTTTCAAATGGTTACAACATTGTTCCAACATTCCAACACTGTGTTGCGCTAAAGATCGTCATTGCGAATCATCCTGTGTAACATCACCTTTAACCTTTCAAGCTGCAATATCAACAACAAATTCTCCAGACTGATTTCTTTACATTTCCTTAAAGACTTGAGAACTTTTGGTGGTCATTTATTAGCTCTCTTAACCACTTCCCTTAATTATGAACTACAATTGTTATGAGAAAATTTTTTTTGTCACTCTTGGGGCTTCTCACCTTATATCATATCCATACATGTCAAGTTGTGGGTGGCCATTAACAACCCAATGTGCCAACTCTCTGCCACATCCTCCAGCAAGCATGATACCAGAAGAGTTAAACCCACATCCATGAAAAAATCCACGCAGCTCAGGGGCCTCACCCATCAGTGGTTTGTGATCAGCAGTAAAGGATTCTGGACCACAAACAGTTGATTTTACACCAGTTTCAGCAATAACCGGTACACGATTGCATGCACCTTCTATATGGGCACTGAATACATCCCAGTCCAGATCAAAGAGCGAGAATGCAAACTTGTCGCTAACCTGAGCATAACAGCAAAAAAATACATGGGTACCAGTGTAAGCAAATTACATGTAATAATCATCATAGAAGATGTTGATTCAGTATAGTTTTACCACTTTTACAGAAAGCAGCCATTCTTGGAAATAAAAGGAAATGGCACTATCTAAGGAAGCCTGCCAAAAAATCTTGTTTGATAGCCTGGGGCTAGTGAAGTTTGCTTCTGGGCTTGTAAATTCTTTTCTTAACTTGCCCGACGTGCAATTGAAGTTGTTTGAGAGAATCCAAATTACAGAAGAACTGTAACTAGATCCTGCTCATCAAAATTTTTCCAAGGAAATGAATTTTAGGCTAATATATGTACATATGCTAGCTACAGCTTGCCCAAAAGGCAATCTTTTCACCCTGTTTAAAAAGGAGTCAAAATACTGATTCATTTTATATTGAAGATTTTCTAGGATGTAAAATCAAATCTTCAGTGCTACCAATATTGGAAAAAATGACCTTGTACAAATTTGAAATAATTAGATATGTATATTTTTATAATGACTACAATCTGTTGTGATTTTTCACCTACAAAAAATCTGTCGATATTTTATGAGGACAAAAGAAGCAAGAGAGTGTTAAGGTTAAAGATTGGACTGTTCCTTTCAAACAGATAATCCTCATATCAAACTCACAAAAAAATAACAATAGAGACGCAAAGTTGTCACATGGATGTTTAGAACACAATTCAAATAGACCTTTTTACTGATATGGCAACCATATTGAATTAATTAGATTTAAGGAGTATTATGGGATGCCTAGGGGGCATGAACAGGATCCCATATACTCGCTCACTATTTACGCGCTTTTGGGGCCAATTTTTTTTTTATGTTTTCCTAGAAAAAGATTGTAATGGAAAAAAAAAAAGATCATGCATTGTGCTGTGTTTGGCCGTCATAATTATCGCCTTTTTCCCGTGAAATGCACAGTGAAGTTCTCTTTTTGCCCAAAAAGCGGGTGTAAATACTGAGCGAGCCATATCAGTAAAAAGGTCTATTGCTCTTACCTCATCCCAGAATATTGGATTATTTTCATAACCTCCTACAGACAGTCCATCTCCTTGCAGTTTAAGATACACAGAAGCGTCATGGTCTCTTACATTTGGCATGTTCTGTATCCCTTCAATTCTTTCTGTAACAATATATGCATGGTACATAGCAACTAGGGGTACTGTAACACCACACAGTGCACCAACATTAGGTGCCCACACTCCTGTGCAATTAACTAGACAGTTTGTTTTAATAGTTCCACTCGGAGTCTGAACTGCTGACACTCTCTTCAGTCCTAAATCATCCACTTTCGTTTCAATTCCAGTCACAGGACAATTCTCATATACCTGGGTAGAAAAATCAGAAAACAAGGTAAGACTTTGGAACTATGAGTGATTAACTGTACTGTAACAGAAAAAAATGCATTGTTATTTTTGCCCTGGGCCCAGTTGTTCGAAAGCCGATTAGCGCTTAACCAGGGGTTAAATTTAACCCGGGTTTTCTTTTTGTTGTGTTCAAATATTATATTATGCTGGAGGTCAAAATAAAATTCAGGTTAAAAGCTTTTAAACTTGAAATATATTGATTCTCAATTTTGTCTCCTATAAGCCCTTCACTTTACATGAACAATATGCGGCTTGAAGAAAAGGGAAATTGAGAATTATCCTTGGTTAAAAAGCCTATAATATTTTTGTTTTAAACCTCAACGTGTATAATGTCAAATTTGTTTTGTTGTTTCACCACTCCACCCACCTTTCCACCATTTTTTACAGCTGCTCTTGTAAGTGTAGTAGCCCAGCTGGCAGGATCAATGGTGCCATCTCCAGGACTGTGCAAAGTGCCATACAAGTCATCTACATTCATCAATGGATACAGTTCCTTGGATTCTTTGGGTCCAAGAACAAATGATTCAACCCCATAAACCTTGCCAAGCTGTTTGGTTTGGAAACAATATAAAAACTGCAACTTACACCAACAATATATTCCAAAAAAATCATATGTTGTCTTTTACAGTACGCTGTTGTAACAAAAGCATGCTTAGAGGCCCGAAGCCAGCCCTGGGGCCTGTTTCGTGAAAGTTCTTATAACTTTTTGGGCCCGAAGCGCAAAATTGAAATCAGAATCTAAAAAGTACAGTGTGGGACTTGGCTACCAAACCAATCCATTTCATTTTGTTAACTGACAGTTTTATCATATTGCATGTACATGTAACTGCTAAGCCATTGAATTCTTATCTTAAAATGTAAAGAAAACAGTTTTCCGGGGCATTGAAATCACCAAGACTTTTGACAAATGGACCCCCAGATTCTTAACAGCAACAAAACAATGTTCATCTTTCAACTATCTAGTACACTCAACAACAAAGCTAATCTCAAGCATGGAATTTCACAAGTATTTGCAGAGTTCATTCTTTTCAGCCAGTACTGCAATGCACAGGATTGTTAGCTCAACACATCAACACTTCCTTTGTCATTTAGTTTTACGATTGTCTCAATGCATGTAGAAGTGGCATTAAATAAAGTTTACTTATCTAAGTCTCAACATCAAGCTGTTTAAGACTTTGTTACATGTAATTAAAAACTGATTGTTGCTAAATTTTGCAGATCTGCATACCCTGAACCTTCTCATATAAAATAACATTAAATCAATTTATAAGGGGATGTGGTCCCAGTTATATATACATAATAAAAATTAACTGCCTGCACCCCTTAAATGTCACTCAAGACATTGAAATTTAAGAAAAAATAATTACCAATTATCTTTGTTTCAAATAAAAATCATAAAGTTTGATGAAAAATAATGTACTGCTGACGAGGTTTCATTTGACCGTAAAACCACAGGATTTCATTCCCAGCTAGCTGCAAGTATACCCACATCATGTCAAGTGGATATGGACTGTATAACTATGATATGCTGAGGCAGAATACCAATATCTAACACCTTAATACATAAAATTTTGGCAATAAACACTTTAATTTAGCAAATTTAGCGATTTTTCTAAAAATTGTGACTGCACTTTTCATAAACACGTGAACTCTGTGTGTTTCTGTGTTTCAAGGTTCATTGCTTGTGATCGTAATTATGATTGACGGCAGAGAGAAACACAATTGTGAAGGCGGCTTTTGAATTTTAGAGTTCGCGTGTTTGTGAAAAGCACAGTAAATTAAAATGCACCAAAATTAAGTGTCACCGAATCTAAATTGTTGCTAAATTAAAATGACTGCAAAATGAAATTCCACCATCTGATCAGTTTCACACACATGTGCTATTTTATGGTTGATTATTACGTGTATCACTGACTTTGTGTACCTTAAATATGAGTGAGGACAGCATTCACGTGACATTACAGTTGCAGTTTCATTTGTTTCATTCAAAATTAAGTTTCAAAAGGTTGCGTTATTTTGATTTAAGTTATTGATGTTTATGATTAATTTTATCACATAACTGTTCTATTATCATCATAAAAAGTTTTGAAATACCTTAATTTGCCAAAGTTTCAGTTCGTGAAATTGTGAAAATTAAGTGACTTATGTACCAAAAGTTACGAAAAATTATTAAATTAAAGTGCTGCTAAATCTGAATTTTTCAAAATCGCTAAATTAACATGTTGCCAAAATTTCATGTAATAACGTACAGTCTCATTCTACAATATTGTTAATAATGCTCTAATGCTGTACAAAACTTACTGTCATTAGTCTCTTGTACTCATCCAATCTTTCCTTGTTATTGGCAATAAACAAGCCCCCATTCTCATTCCACCCAGGCCACAACCCTGTCTCCCCTTCTAAAATATCTTTTGCAAGTTTGCGCGTCCAATTAAGTAACTCCACCTCAACATCACTGGGTCGTAATCTCCACACAAGGCCAGCGCTATGCCAGGTTGTTCCAGAAGTGAGTTGATCCCTTTCTAACAGGACAGCATTTTTAACACCAAGTTTGGTGAGGTGGTACAGTGTGCTAGCACCAACAGAACCTCCACCTATTATTACAACATCGGCTTCAGCTTGGACAGAATCTGGAGCTCTTTTGTCCTCTGTCTGTTTTATAATAGATTCAATCATTACTAAGGACATTATAAAACACCTTAACAGTTTGAAATGGAAAATCCCAGAATCTGAATTGCTCAAATTAGTGAACACAAGTAGCTCCACTTGGTTTCAAATGTCGTGCTCCTGCCGTGCCGAACCCGGTTCATAAATTATAAATACATTAGAATACATTTAAAAGTTTGCTAAACCGTTTCTTTATTTTAGTGTTTTGTTTTCGGAAACAGCTGTTCTATTCATCAGAATTAAATCCGATGTCTGAAACCAAGTCGTGCTAGTGTTGGGCTGCAGTCGAGCTACAGTCGAGCCAGCTTAGCTCGGCAGTAGCACGACATTTGAAACAGGCCTTACAATTGGATGTATTTTTAATGTATTTAATAACTGGGAGGGCTGATAAGTGGTGGGGCATAGGTTTTAAGAGGCAGTTTACAGCATGAGTAAGCTTACGTTATGTTACGTGGTGGGCACAAAGAAGTAACTGCAAAACCCGGGGGCTGGGCTGTAAAAACCTGATTAAGTGTTCAACTAATGTGAAATATGCCATTTCACACGGTAAACGAATTCCCACATCCACTCTGTGACAGGCTCTGTGACCCCTTTTCGCAGTAAACATGGCCTTTCTTACATTAAAAAAAAAAAAAAGGTTTTAGGGTTAGGGTTTGTGGTTAATGGTTAGTGGCTGTGTTTAGGGGTCAGGATTAGGGTTAGTTGTAGGGTTAGAATTGTGGAGGAGGATCACAGAGTGGATCTCTGATTTGAAAATTTTGTTGACGGGTGTCAAAAGGGATCTAACTTCCGAAAGTTCCTTTTAGGGTTCTTCGTGAACAGGTTATTGTTTTTGAAGGTGGGTCAATTTGGGTCGAGGCGTTCCGACCTTTATCAAAATAATATTCACTGAAAAAGAACACATATAAATAACACAAAATGTGTACGAATTTGGGATCTGCCTACCTGGAGAGTCGTGTAAGGAACTCCAGCTTTTACGTCAGAGTCTCCCGCATTTGACGAGCGGTAATCTTTTCTCAGTAAGAGAGGTGAAAAACGACTCAGCTGACTAGCTGAATTCCACCTCGTGACGTCCTTAAAAACTTTAGAAATGCGCCACATCTCCCCTTGCACTCTGAAACGTTTTAATCTACATACAAAGTGATCGCTGCTATTTACACAAAAGCAACGCCACGAGAGGCGCACAAGGAGTGTATGGAAGCAAATCAAAGCTTCTGTGCAAACTGGTCCCTGTGTACCGGACTGACCAGTTTTGATCCACGAAGGTTGCTTACCAGTACATCAGGAAAGCGGCGCATAAAAAGGAACGTTATCTTGAAGAAATGATTGAAAGAGAGCCTTTTTTCTTCATTTATGTATCATTTTTAACGCATTTCACTATACTTGAATGGGCCGTTGGGCTAGGTTTTGCTAAAAGCAGGCCCGGCGGCCCGAAGGCCCGTCGGCCCGCGGCCCGCGACGGCCCCGCGGCCCGGCGGCCCGGTGGCCCAGTCCTGATTTTCCAGTTTTTTTGTCCAGCGGTAAATCTACGCGCATGCACAGCTCTGCATCGGGTTAGGGCGCGCAAAATGAACGACGGTGAGTTTGAATTTGTTTAACATTTTTTCATTTGAATCCTTGTTTCTGTTTGTTGCATGTTGTTCAGATAAAAACGTTTTCATTCTCTGTTCTTTCGTCTCTTTACAGAAACCGATAGCACAATAGAGGACTTTCATTATCGAACGATGTAAGTTATTTTCAAACCATACTTTGAAAGTGAAAATATCATAATTAATGAGATATGTGAACTGCGGATCATTCTCTATACAGAGACATGTCGGTCTATTTACAGGAACCCCACCCCAAAAGGAGAGCAGGGCAGAGTTTTTCAAACTGTGGTTTGAAAATAACTTAGATCGTTTGAGAATGGACTTCCTCTCTATCGGGTTCTGTAAACAGACGATTAAACAGAGAATGACAACGTTTTTCACTTAGCAACATGCAACGAAAGAAAGGGTCGAATTGGATTGAAATGATTATTAAAATGGTAAACAAATTCAAACTCACCGTCGTCCATTTTGCACGCCCAAACCCGATGCAGATCTGTGCATGTGCGTGGATTTACCGCTGGACGAAAAGACTGTGGAAAATCAGGACTGGGCCACGGGGCCTCCGGGCCGCGGGGCAGTGGCGGGCCGATGGGCCTTCGGGCCGCTGGGCCGTGGCGGGCCGTGGGCCCCGGGCCGCTGTGCCGCGGGTCTGCTTTTAGCAAAACCCCGCTGGGCTGGGCCTTTTCTGGGCCGAGGTACCGCTACGCCCCACACGATTTATCGCTCAATATTTTATTTAAGCGTCACGGAAAATCCCAGGATATTTCACATGAGCATACATGACCTGCAAACGTTTCCCGCCAAATTTAGCTGTGGTCACACTACAGACTTTCACCTTGGTAAAACCAGAAACTCATTATGAGTTTCTGGTAAAACCGATTTACCTAGGGCAAATTCATCAAAAATCTCCCGAGGTAAATTCATCTTGGGTTTTGTTTTACCTAGGTAAAAATTCTGGGAAGGTCACATTGGTGATATCAGCTTCCAAAGTTTTCACGCCAGTTGAATTTTTTGGAGAGTAAATCCAAGAAGGCAAAATGCGCAGGGATCTAGCTGATCAAAGAGACGTTTTTTTCTTTTATCTCGCTGTTATTTCTTACGCTAATTCAACGTTCAAGGTGAAGAAAGGCGAAGACGTAGACGACTCGTGCTCCCAAAATTTCTTTCACAGCGTGATCTATGTCCGGTTCTGTCATCAAGACCTTCGCCGATGAGCGTCTATTGGCTAGCAACCTCGGTATTTCATTTTTCCCAAGATATAGCCAGTTCCAGGCGTTCAGATAGTGGGGAGCAGTGCGAAGTAAAAAGGAGCGCGAAAAAATAAAAGCGAGGAAGGGGGAGTCCCCCTCTACTTTTCATCGCTTTCTTTACTTCGCACCGCTCTCCACTATCTGAATGCTTGGAACAGGCTACCCAAGCTATTGCTTTGGGGTAGCTGTCAAGGTAAACTCTATTGTTTTCGAGACATATCCAAGACCCCGACGATAAAATTTCTCCTAGGTAAGTTACCTAGGAAAAATCGGTCACACTTAAAAAATCAAGTTTCCCTAGTATAGGTAAACTGTCAACAAGTCGTGTTTTAATACCTAAGTAAAAAGTCTGTAGTGTGACCACAGCTATTAAAAATATGGCGGACAAGGAGAATGGTTTTGTTCTTGGATTTTTCGAAGAATTTCTAGAAGAATACATGCCATCAAATTCGAGCTACTTTCAGAACGCCATAGCTGGGGGGATAATCACAAGCGTTATTAGCCTGCGTGGCAAGCGTTCGAAAGGGAAGGGGAATGGAATTAGAGCGCGAGACCGCACGTGAGGGAGGAGGGGAACGCCTGAAACGAATGGTTTTCGCCAATCCGCCTAGTAATTAAAAAATAACAAAAATAACGCAACTGGTGAATGACTAGCTATCAAATAAGTCTGGTCGCGATGCACGTCGTACCTTTTTCTCGCACTGTTTTTCTTTTGTTTTCCTAAAACAAGAAATCTAAAGTAAACTGAGGTACTGTAAAAAAAATTCAAATGCGGTCGTCCATTGAAGGAATCTTCTTTGAAAGTTGGAACGACGCGTGCCGAGTTTCATAGAATCCAGCATAACTCTATTCAAGTTGTTGCTGAAGAAATCGGAATGGAAAACTATTTTCGGAACTTTCACTCTTCCGTCACACACTCTTTGAATTTCTATCAGGACGAATTGGATCCAGCGGAGTATCCAAAAGAACACCGATGGCGGGGAAAGAAGAGCTGAACTTCAAAGATCTGCCTCGCCCCACACGCTCTCGCGCGCCCAAATTCCCCCTTCCCCTTCCCCTTTTAACGCCTGCCACGCAGGCTAAAGCGCTATTCATTAACAGGTATGTAGTATGATGACTGCAAGTATTTCACGTTATAAATATTATAAAAATAATGACATATTTTTTCGTATACCCTACCGCTTGCCGGTTTTCTTGAAATTCCCTTATATCCTGAGGTAAACTAAAAGTTATGGTTTTTTAAAATTACTTTTCTTACCACATTTATATTTAAGGCGGGGTAAGATCGATTTGCAAATAACCGCACTAACCGACAGCAACACAACCAACACAATTAATACAGAAAATAAGCGCAAACAGAAAAGAAACTGACTGATTTAGGATTTTCAATGTTGTATTTATTTTCATCGAGTGACAGTGTCGATGGCGTGACTTAGCAAGCAGAAGCCTAAATTCCTCTGAGGTAGTCTAAATTTTTTTTGGCGTCTCTAATAGTTTCTGCTATAAAACAGACAGTAGATCATGGGTTTAGTGACCCTTGAAGAAGATGCCGGTTGTTTTAAGTTTTTTTTTTTTCTGAAACTGATAGGCTGAGAGGTGTATTTGCACGAGAGTGTTTAAACAGTGTGACCACGCGCTAATCACACAATCATTACAGTCAACTGTAAAGTTCACAATATTCTCAAAATGACTCCATGTCATGGTCAGTGATTTTATTATCACCTTTGTTTTCTGCAATCTTACCTGCAGGAGGAACGTTGATTTATGCAAGATTTGCCGTGATGATGATAGTCTGCTACTGCTGGTTTTCAGTGTCACGCCATTCAAAATAGATCAAAATAAAAATCAAAACCGTTCAATAGATGAAGTCCAGAATCTGGGAAATGAAAGGAGGTACATATACAAAAACCCTCGCCAAGATTCAGGTCAGAGGAGTATTTCGTATACGAGATATCCGAAAAAATGTTTTACCCAAACTTATAGAGATTTGTATGGAGACGCCATGCTGGTGCTCACCTGGATGAGCTCCAACATGGCGGACGGAAACCAACAGAAACATCGGCCACCGAGTTTTGCCACAAAAGCGTGAATTTATTCTTCGAGAAACTCATGAACATTAAAGTAATACTTTATACATGAACTGTTTAGTTAGCAAAATTTCCTGAAATAAGTCATTTTTTTTAACCAACATGACAGCTCTCTTGGCTGTCAAGTAAATGCCGCTTCACGCAAAAGCTTAGAAATTCAAGCGTACTTTATCACAAAACAAAGTACCCTTTTGAAGCGAAAATTTGTATGAAAATTAGTTTTCGGCTGCTCTAATGCATCGTGAAAGTAAAATCTCCGTAGGATCGATAGTTTTTTAGTTTGAATTTTAGTGACGTGATGTGAAAACCAACACAGCAGTTTTTAGTGTCGTCACGCAACGCTCCTAAAAACGGCTGTGTAGCAGACCTTGTAGGAAACGCCCAACAAAGAGGGGATTACTTCAGGGATGTAGTTCATATTCATAGGCTCCTGTCATTTTGATGGGCTCCTGACCATGACCACTTTCGGCAACTAAGAAAAAATCTGCAGACCGGTTCGAAAAAGAAACTGTGCTGAAAAACAAATCTGCAGACTGGTTCGAGGCGCATATAGAGATAATATGATTTCTCCATCAATAGAAGAGGAAGACCTACCCGCGTGAAAAACACCTAAAGGCCTTACAGGCTGCACGTATTAATGTGCAAAGATGCGTTAGACGCCTGGGGAGGGGTGGGGGGGGGGTACTTCGTTCTAAGAGGCTAGCCTAATGGGAATGTGCCGCTGGATGGGGTCGCATTTTCACGACTGGATTGACAGTCCCTCGACTGGATTGACTATAATGGGATCGCACTGTCAACAGCGTTACTAGAATGGGGTCGCACATTTTCATATTTTTGGGGATAAAAAAGTTCTTCATATTTATGGTTAGCAAACGTACCAGAATGTTTGTACTGTAGAGGAAAAGTAAAGTGTTCTTCATTCAATCTAAAAAATTGGTAAGTTCGTAAAATTAGAAAGTGACTATGTTGTGATCGCGAAAATTACATATTTTCCCAAAAGTGACGAAGAGGGTCACGGGCAACGAACAACAATTATTTTGCGTTTCACGAGTCACGAAACAAATATTTACGTTTTCACGCTTCTCAAAAATGTCAAAAACGTTACATTAGTCGCATTTTGTAAAACAGAGTGCTTCGATGGATATTTAAGCAAGTTAACTAGAGTTTTACAAACCTCAGGGACTGTGCAATAATTATCAGGAGGCGGGGGGGGCTGAAAAACTAGAGTTATCTAGCAAAAACTTAGACGGTACCCCCACTCCAAAACAAAAAATAATAGTTCCAACAACCCTCTGTTATGTTAAAAATAACGTCGCACCCCCCCCCCCCCCCTTCCACCACAGTGGTAAACTCAAAACTGAACTGAGCTGCCATCACAGCTTCAATAATGACAAATGTTATTATGTAACATCTAGTATCGAGAAGGATGTTGATCGCTTGATTGAAGATTTAGACAAAGCTTTTACTAAGTACCGGGGTGCTTACCACATTGGCTCAAAATCTAAAACTTCTGAGGCCAGAAAGAGAAAGGAGAAGAGAAAAAAAATCAAAGAACAGGAGATTGAACGCTTCAAATAACAGACGAAAAAGAGCTTGCATTATATTTAGATCCTTGGGAGGAGAGCCTGTTGAACTTTGTTATGAGCTAGATATATATGGAATTCAGTCGATGAACTGAAACATTACTTTTATTCACATCAAAAACCGACAAAGCTTGTTTACGAGATCTGTTTGATTCCCATTGTTTTATGGGGTTAGCTGAAAAACAAGTTCATGATTTTTGCTTTACATAGGATCAGCTCAATTAATTAGAAGACGGGTTAAAATTGATCAGTTGTGAATTTTCTTTTCATTTTGATGGAATATTTTCAATAATCGTTTAACAGCTGTTCGAATTGATATTTGTTACAGTCTGTCATGATGCCTGTATTGAGAATCTTTTATTGCGTTTAATTTTATTTACATTTCGAATAAAACTTAAGGCCCCCCCCTCCGTCAAATGAGTGATTTTACTTTGAGCCCCCCTATCTTGGCAGCAATTTTATGTAATGCCCCTCTCTAGTTTTTCAGCCCCCCCACCCTCCTGATAATTATTGCACAGTCCCTTATGAAAAACACTGCGCGGCTATAAATTCCCTAGGAAAGCCAGCTTTACGGTAAGTCTGAGTGCACTGAATTGTGAAGTTACATCAAAAGACTCGAAAGTGAAGTCGAATCAAGCTACCAGATGCTAGTTAGGGTCGTTTGGCCAAATTAACGAGTTATTTTCTTCGATTGATCTTCAACGTACTTGTAAACAGTAGAAAATTTTGGCAGTTCAGGTTTCACGGAGTGCACTTCAATCACGATTCACAGAGCAGTTTTTCAGTACATCACTATTCACGGACAGCAAAAATAGTCGATCATAGCTTCACGAAAATAAGCTTGCCCCCCTCAATAAAAACAATTTTTTAGCGCATCCCCCGCACCTGTCAATTTTTTTTGGCCACTGCCCAAATCACTCCGGGTGCTGTCTGGTCCAGCCGGTGTGTCACACACTCGAGACTTTCGAGATTTTCGAGGTTTGGAGAAGAAGTGTAAAATCATCCTTTACTGTTGTTTCCTTCTCCGCATCACTCGTAAAATAAAAACAAAAGAGCTTATTAAGGGGCATAGAAAAATATTCCTTCCGGCGGACATGGTTGACCTACGGTCCTTTTTTGTGTGCATGGTTTTTGAGCAGCGGCTTTCTTTTCTAATGCACTGACTTTTGGTGAGAACTTTCACCCCAGAACAATGGAAAGCGAACGTGTAGCTGTAACTTCTGCGAAGGTTCATTTTACACGGCAGGGAAGAGATTCTTTCTTGTCTTTTGTGTAAAATGCAGCATGGATTGGCTGTAAGTACATGAGGATACAATTTCTTCTTCGAAAATAATGCGTCAAGGCCTGGCCACAGAGCTTGAACCTCAACACCGCCATCATGGTTCCACAGTGGTAAACATGGACTTAGATGCAGATGATGTAGATAAAGGAAAACACGACGGAGACAGCTACCAGATGGATAGAGAAGAAGTAGAGGATTTATTTAAGAAGCTTGATAAAAACAACGATGGAAGGATAGACGTTAACGAGCTTGCAGAAGGTCTAAAGCATCTGCATGGATCCAGATATAAGGCTGGGCAAGCACAGGTTTGTATGAAACACAGCAATGATATCACAGCTAGGTTAAAGCTTCCTTTTCTCATTTATTACTCCCTTTGTTGCGTGTATTCTTTCCCATGAGTAGTAAGACTGAACAAAGGTGACCTCTGAGTTTGACTGTAGATTTGCAATATACTTGAACGTCTTTTATTTTATCACGAAAATATATTGTTTTGCTTTTGAGTGTGAAGCATTTTTATGCATTGTAAGCTTGGTTCTTAACTTAATTTTGCATAAATTGCAATATCCGTTTTGCATGCAATCTTTACTGAAGGAGAAAATTCCAAAGGAATATGTTTATTGCTTTTCTTCGGACATAGCCAATAGCAATTATTATATATGCTCTCAGGAAATTAAACATTTTTTACAGTGTAGTCGACCCCCAGAAATGTTTTACAAAATCCATATTTACCCGGATGCGCTTGGCTTGAACTTCACGCTAGGATTCCAGCAATTAACATTTTAAATTTTACAGAAAGAGCATCGTTTTATAGTATTACATATGTTAATGTTTAATACCTTTAGGGTTAAACTGTTTGATGTCGGTTCCAGAAGGAAGTGATATTAATCCTTTCATTCTTAATACTGGTCAAAGAAAAAAATGTACCAAGAAAAAAATTGTATATATCAAATTTCTTGTTGTAAACTCCTTTGAAATAAATAGTACGGTGTAAGGGTTCTTATTTACCAAAGGTCCTAAAGAGGTTTCATTGTTTTGAATGGTAACACCATAGGATTTCTTCCACAAATCTAAAAGTTTAATAGTGTGACAAATCTCACCATTAGTTGATACCATGCTCTAGGAGTGAAGAGTAATATTTTAATCACGCAAATAGTTGTGTTGGGTTCAGAACTTTTAGTCTTTACTCTACTGCTACATTTGTATTTTTGAGTACAGCATTGGCCATGGTAACCACAAAAACAACAATCTTTACTATTAGGAAAAAAATTGTTACATTTTATGATAGCTTATGGTAAGAAAAAAAAAATGAAGTTACATAGAATGGATACATTATGATAAAGGGGTTACTAGGAACTAAATTAACAAACATTCTGGTGATTTTCAACAAAACTTGAGATATGAACGGTGTACAGAAAACGAGAAATCAGAGGTTGAGATAATAATTATGTATTGTTACAATCATCGCTACTTCTGGCCAACGTTATGTGACAACATCAATCATTCAAAGTCACAAACTAGACCAAACAGTATTGGGTCATTAGCAAAATGGAGTCGCAGTGCAGCATGCAGTTTAGTTTGGGCGATCATTTTGATGCATGTTCACTGATGGCATTTGGGCAATGATGTAACTTCCCTCAAATCGAGGCCGTTGGTTTTTGTGTATTCATACATGCCAAACGCGTGCATTGAATATAAAAAGTAAATACCATGAGGAATAATGACCGTCAATAAAGACTAATAGTGCGAGGTAAATAGTGAGACATGCAAGACTTATAGTGAGGAAATCCTGTTTCATTTAAAGAGCCACGTTTTCATGAAATCGTTTCAAAGCAAGTGAATAGTGAGATGATAGGTTTCTCAGAATTTGTGTAGCAATTCCTGGAACCCTACAGTAAAATAAATTTGCTGTGTTATTGCAGACTAACTTGGTAGTATGTATTCAATTGATAGATTGTTGGGGTTGTTAAGAACTTTTGTGGAAAATGTGAAATATATTTCTCACACACCTCTGGGAGCTATTGTCAAGCTGACCGCTACCAACTGACTATTTTATTTCTAAAACCAACTCAGCCTAAGATTATATGTAATGTAGACAAAATACAGTAATATGAAACAACAAATATGCTGACTATCCTAATAAAGAATATCTAACCAACAGAGTGTATGTTTTCAACTCAAACAAAGGGTTGGGTGGGAACTGGGGCTCTGAAATTTTCGTCAGCAATGGCAGACAGCAAAAAAGCAACTGACAAACAACACTGAGCACGTGACTCAAAACAACCCCTTGGGCCCAGGCCCAGGTGGTATGTGAGAAAACATTTCTACTTATTTCGTTCCTCTGCCAGTGGAAAATACAACACGTTCTTGAGATACTGTTAAGTAAATAAATGATCACCCACTTGCGTGTTCGTGTTTAGTTCTACTATCATGAAAATTTTTTCTCAAAACCTTCTCAAGACACAGCTACCCTTAACTGAATGGAGACTGCCCCTTCCCTCCCCCCAACACAAAAATGTTGTAAAATGTTACTTTTTAAACAGATTAACACAAAACCTTCTGTTGATTCACGAGTTGGCTCATAGAGTCCTTTGATTATTTTTGATGGCATGACAGTGAAAACCAGCAATATATTTGGAATTTCTGATTTACCATTTTACCTAGGCCACAAAATTTAGCAATCATTGGATGAGGCTGATATGATTTGAAGAATTATGTAGACCTAGAAGGGCATTATTTGCTGAGGCCCCCTTTTCACCCTAGTCTCCCCTCCATGGGAAACCAGGCAATACTTTCACTGTACCAAGGACTGTTATTTGCAATGATAGTGAGTTATTGAAAATGTTTCTTAAGTGGAAGTAATAGTACAAGAGGTGCATTCTAAAGTAGCTTTTGTGATGTGCTTCACCCTTGTAGCAAATTATGACACTTGGTGATCAGAACCTTGATGGACACATGTCATTTGAAGAGTTTGTCAAGTATGTGACAGATCACCAGAAAAAGCTGTGGATTGTGTTCAAATCCATTGATCAAGATGGCAGTGGTATGACAAACTCAGTTACACTCTTCTCTGTTTTCTCTGTCTATATGATCTTTGTATTTTCTTCAAATGCTAATCAGATGCAGACTGAAACTGACTGTCTGTCCTTGATTGTCCTTCCAGGAAGTGTGGATGCTACTGAGCTCAAGAAGGCCTTTGAGAAGATGAATGTTCATGTGACCGACAAGGAAGTAGGCCTGCTGTTGAAAAGGTAGATTACAGCTGTAAGGTCGAGGCTGTGCGCCCTGATGCTGTGAGATCCAGGGTGCCCAGCGTATGATTTCTCTGCAAAAACTGTGATTTTGTAGTCATCCAAGACTAAAAGTTGGGCGCCAGGGGCCTCCAGGACACTGCTAGGGCACAGCCTTGAAAATGTTAAGTTTTTAGATGCATTCTATGGAAATGGCATATACTCCTTTCAAATAGAAGTATGGTTCCAGATTGTTACCATAAGAGTGACTGATAGAAAAAGAGCAATGTTATTTGCATTAAAAGGCACAAGTTAAGTAATCACAAGGATTGATGAGCAGAAATGGATTGTAACTCACACAGGATATAATATTATATTAGATTAAATTAAGCACCTTTTATGGGGGTTTTAATTGGCCAACAACAAAAAAAAGCTATGCCTGGAAGAACTGCAGCCATCTAGCAATATATCCCAGTAAAACATGTCATGTTTCTGTAATAATATTTTTTAGTCTGATTTGATTTGATTTATTTGTCAGAAGCTCCTACATGTATCCTTGTGGTTTGTTTCTTGTAATTTCTGTTCAGAGTGACCAGAAAACTATGTGTAGTTCTTAAGTTTTCTTACTGAGATTGCAAATTACTTTGATTTAGAGTACATTTTAAATTAGTGTTTTAGTTCCTAAAAGTACATTACATTAATTTTAATCCTTTTTTTCCCAAACCTTCAGCATGGATAGGGACAAAACCTTAAAAGTAAACTGGAATGAATGGAGGGAATATCACTTGTTGAATCCCAGCGGACATAGTATGCATGATATTATTCAGTTTTGGAGACATCATACTGTAAGTTATGGCATGATTAGTTTTAAACTAAAATATTAGATTTTGAATCAATCATGAAAGTGACTGTGCTTTACTTTTGTTATTTTTGCTCTTTAGATATACTTTCTGTGGATGATTCTTTGATAAGAACAACTCGTGGGCTTCCTCACCCTTCTTTGTTGTTGTACTTCTTGTTATCTCCATTTTTTCCATGGTTAGATGCATATTTATTGCTGTGGAGCCCCAAAAACTTGAAAATGGTTTAATAACTCAAACTAATATTACATGTACTCTCTTTGGTGGTATTTTCAGTAAAATGTAATATGCTGAACTTACACCCTTACTAAGTCAAAGTTTTTTTTGTTTCCCTTGGGAGTTTAAGCTAGCAGTGTTCTACTACATTTAATATGATTAAGTTTAGTCCAGCAAATTATATTGTTTTCCGAATACATATATAGTAAAATGATGACTTTTTGAAGTGGGTAAAAGTTAAATAATATTGCTTGATGTTTTGATTTATAGGTTATTGATATTGGGGAGGACATGACTGTCCCAGATGAGTTCACAGAGGAAGAGAAAGTATCAGGGATGTGGTGGAGGCAGCTTGTTGCAGGTGGTGGTGCTGGAGTAGGTCGGTACAGTGGTTTTTATTTCCACATATTTTAATGAGGTGCTTTATGTATTTGAAGCAATGTCAAGGTTTTTGCACCTTTGTTGATAAGGGTATATAATAAGCAAGTGGAATGTGATTGTCCAGGTGGGTGTAGTCCCGAATAGGCCTGTTGTTGTCAGACAGTGACTAAAGTTTTGGCAGTCTGTGTAGTAATCATCTTCAGCTGTGTCAAAGCCCTTTTAATCTGAAGATGACTGCCACACAGGTTGGCTAAACATCAGTCACTGACAACACAAGTTCTCTTTACAACTGTACTCACCCAGCCAATCTTATTACTTCACTTATGACATGACTCTTGGGTTCAAGCCATTTACTGAAGTATATAGCTACCACTTACATGTAATTTTTGCAGAATTTATTGGCAATCTGATGTTTGTTTTTGAGTAGAAATTTCCGTGCTTTGTCCCACTTAACTGCAGAGCTGCAAATAACAGTCATTTATTGAACTATGTCCCCCTAAAATTTTCCCAGGTCTGACTAGATCCTGCCTGCATTTGGACATGGTGTCTGAGCAGGTTAAATACTGCTAAAGACTATTACTCTTTTGCTGAATGTTTGCATAGTAATGGCAAAAAATTCAATTAATGTATGTCTGACAACATTTCTGGTTTATTTGACTAAAAGGATGCCATCAGACAAATAATATGTGAGTTTGTTTTTAAATTTTAGCAGAATTTGTTTTGTTTTTAAACTGCAGTATCCAGGACAGCTACGGCACCTTTGGATAGATTAAAAGTTTTATTACAGGTAAGGATACACTTTTACTGCATGGATTAACCTGAGATCAGGCTCTTTTTAAGGTCATTTTGACCAATATGTTGCAATAGTATCACCATAGCTGAAGTAATTATTATTGCAGTCACTGATTAGTATGATAGAAGTGATACTACTGACAAAAAATACTGTTGACATTCTATTGCAATAGTAAATTTATAGTGTTATTCCACCAATATGTGTAATCAAACTACATGATCAATGGTTTTATGCTATTTAAGCTAAACTTGCTATTTACATCCTAGGTACAAGCGTCAAGTCAGAACAGAATAGGAATCACCTCTGGTTTCAAGATGATGGTAAAAGAAGGAGGTGTCAAGTCTTTATGGAGAGGAAATGGTGCCAATGTAGTTAAAATTGCACCAGAATCAGCTATAAAATTTTTTGCTTATGAAAAGGTAAATGCTCTTAACCCTTTTAAGCACAGAAGTGAGCAAAGTGAGAATTCGACAAAATTTTCAAATTCCATTTTGTAAAATGCTGAAAAACAAATACTGTCTTTCCTTGAATAGTAGCGGGGGGTGATTGTCTCTTTTTTTGCACCAAAAGGGGGCGATATATTCATGGGAAGGCAATCATTAGGGGGAGGCGATTATTTCAAATAGTGCTCACTCGGAGTTGTGCCCTAAATACTTTGTTTTATTTTTCCATTAAATAAAAAAATAATCACATCAAATAAACTGAACATTGACATTTAAAGTGTTCCAAATTTGGTTCCTTGATTAATTTTCAATGTTAATGTCCTCGGCGTCAGAGCTTGAATTGTCTCTGATCAGTTTTGCTGGATCAGACTCCACTTTTGCTGTATCCTCCAAGTCTACCACCATGGGTCTCCCTAGCAGGTAACCTACAGGGGTAGGGCGGGGGCGATTATTTTAAACGTATCCATCAAAGGGAGGCAATTATTTGAGGGAGGCTATTAAACGAGGGACGGCTATTATTTGAGGAAATACGGTAGTACCATGTGAAAATACTGCTGACGGGAATTCATTTGAATGGTAACACCATAGGATTTCGTAGAGGCTCCTTCAAGACTTATCATTCAGTCTTGGAGTGTCAGTATTAAAAAAATTTACTAGAATTGCTGCAATGCTGGCTGTTGGCAGTTAGTCAACACGCCACCCGGTTAGCTCAGTTGGGTAAGTGCTGGGCTGCCGAGCTGGAGGCCGGCGGTTCAAGTCCCGGCTGGACCAACACTCAGGGTCTTTAAATAACTGAGGAGAAAGTGCTGCCTTTGTAAAGACATCTGCAAACGGTTAGACTTCCTAGTCTTCTTGGAAAGGACGATAAACCGTAGAACCCGTCTCACAATTCTTGCATATATAAATTCTGCGGGACGTTAAAGAACTCACACACTGTTCGTAAAGAGTAGGGGACGTAGTCCCCGGTGTGGTGGTCTATCTCTCATGGGGAGGAACTGTTACGGGCCTGCAGTAATTGGCGTCATGCTGTTGCGGTGACCCTGCCAATAATTGGCGAATCTAATAAAATAAAATAAAATAGCTATGTTGGATGGTCAAGGATCATCTAAGCATGCTAAGCCTTAGTTGATACAGTCGTCCTACTGTTTGTCAAAAAGGCACGAACTCAAGAACAGCAACATGAAAATTAAAACCACGTTAGTTGAAGTTTAATCTACATTTAAATTTTAGGTAGTGCAAATTTAGACAATTTCAGCCCTCACCAACTGGCCATGGAATTCTTTGAAATAAGAAAAATGACCTCTTGAAACTGTGGAAGGTTGATCGACAAAAACTAAACCCCTGGTGATTTACATTTTAGCCCCCTTTTCAAAATCATTATTGCCTTATTTTGAAATGTCATTTGTACAGGCAAAGAAACTGTTAGGTGCAGATGATAAACAGCTTGGTGTGAGTGAAAGACTAACAGCTGGTGCTATGGCCGGTGTAGCTTCACAAACATCTATATATCCACTTGAGGTAGTATTCCCTTATGACGTTTAATACTCTTAGTTTTATTATTTTTGTTTTACTGAAGTAATAGTTGTAATAAAGAATCTTTTATGGCGTTAAATCCAAAAACTTTACATGTTTCATAGCCTGTGAAAACAGCCGTTTCTCCTCGCTCCTTGCGGCTAGGGAGCAACAGAAATTCTATACTGATGACAAAAAATTTAGCTGATTGTTTTAGACTTGACAGATAATGAACGAGTTTGCTGTCTTCCCCTTAATTAAGGTGTCTTTGCTGACTTTATAAAGGTTCGTTTTACATAAAAACGAGAACACACGTGCGAAACATACTGAGCTACACTGTATACATCCAACACTTATTAGAGGGTGTCCGGTTATTAGCAGGTTCGCTCATTACGGGTTTCACTTCATTTATTTACTAAAATTAAAAAGAAAGAGTCTTTCAGAAAAAAAGAAAAATTATTCTTGTTGTCTTGTGTTTGTAGGTATTAAAAACAAGGTTAGCTCTTCGTAGGACTGGTCAATACAGAGGACTCTTTCATGCAGCGTATGTGATATTAACAACTGAAGGAGTTAGGAGCTTTTATCGAGGATTGTTTCCAAGTCTTCTAGGAATTATTCCTTATGCTGGGATAGATCTTGCTATATACGAGGTAAGGCTTCCTATCTGTTATTTTACATGAGAAGGCCATACTTTATCAAACGTCTTATCTTTATACCCAAGAGTTTGAAATGAAAATGGCCATCTGTACAAATGATAGCTGCGGCCAGTATTTCATTTTCCAAAATTGGAAAGTAGCCTTTAGGTTATCTCTACTTGATGGCTTCATCAGATTCACCACTGTGAAGCTTGGTAAAAGTTTGGTTAACGCCATTTCCTAAGCACATGTACAGGGTGCCATGACAGTGATGATGCTCTTGCCACTCACACGGTGGCCACGCCCATCAAATTTTGTCCCATACAGTAGATAGCTTTGGTGTAGTTGTTTGACTGTTTGTAGAAGTATTATATGAAAGAAGATCGTCGCAGTTATAGACGCAATTTTTGGCGTTTGCCAAAAGAAAGCCTGAAAAAAATTCCTTTCAACCTTATTGGCAAAATGACAATGGCTTTTTCAACAGGCCACTCATGGTGCGTACTCAAATTCTGGTACACGTGTGAGGATCCAGAAGAAGGATTTCGGCGCTTACTCGCAGACGTACCTAACCAAAGGGTTCATTTAATGTGTGACGCAGGCTAGGAATTCCCAAACTTACGTGTTAGGCAGTAAAGAAGATTGTGCCTGTCATACCAATCCATTTTTTTTTAAATTTTGCTTTGCAGACTCTTAAAAACCTTTACTTAAATTACCACAAGAACCAGTCAGCTGATCCAGGAGTGATTGTGCTGTTAGCTTGTGGTACAGCGTCAAGCACCTGTGGACAATTAGCTAGCTATCCTCTGTCACTGGTTAGGACTAAATTACAAGCTCAAGGTAAAGTATTCACATTACCCCATCACTTTGTTTCCTTTCTTGCTGTCAGCTTTCTTTACAACGATGAATGTTGAAGATAATGATACAGTCAACTCTTTCACGACGGATACTGTCAAGGCTAACCCTTTAAAAGTGCGTCTTCAGTTCCTGTGTTCAGCGGTCATGAAGTCTAATTTTCTGAGATAGAGAAACAGCTTTTAAGACTCACAAATTTGTACTTGTCTCCAGGCCCCAGTTGTTTAACAGGCGGATAAATCTCTATCCAGTGGATAACGCAATTGATGTTCCAAATACGTATCTGCTAGATAATTATCTTTATCCGGTGGATAGCGCTATCCATCTTTTGAAGAACAGGGGCTTTGGACACTACCGCTGCCCCAAATTCACGTTCTGGACATAGTTTAATTATAGCCTTGATTGTAGGCGCATGAGCAATTTAGGACGCAAATAAGATCGGGCCGCAATGGAGGAGGACGCGCGCTGACCTCGCCCTTCTTGCGTGTCGTACTCGCGAGTGAATCGTTTATCTCTCGTCACACTTTTTTTTTATATACCTGCCACTCAGCAGCCTCTCACGCAGGTGTTTTTAGGGGATTCGAATTATCTCCCTCCCCACTAAAATAAGACCCCCCTTAAAAACCCTCCGTAGGAGGCTAGCCAGGCAGAGTGTTATCATTTCTCTTAGGCACCTTACTTATCATCGTGTGCACAATGTCCTGTAGACTAGAGGCCATATTAACCGAATGTTTATCTATTCATTTATTGATCTTAACAGCGCGATCCAGAGATGCCACCGGCGGAGATAACATGGTATCTGTCTTTAAGAGAATATTACAAGAAGATGGTCCGCGTGGACTTTATAGAGGTCTGGCACCTAACTTTATGAAAGTTGCGCCCGCCGTTAGTATTAGCTATGTCGTGTACGAACATTTGAGAATGAGCCTTGGAGTTATATAACAGACGCAGGATAGCTTAGCAGAAGATCATAGTTTGTGGAGAAGAACTATGAGTTGATCAGATGCTGGACTGCTGTACGTTCGGAATTGGACAAAGTAAAAAGGAAGGCTTGTTTCGAGCAAGTTATGTCCCGTGAACGAGAAAGTGATAATTGTAATGACTCAACGCTGGTAGAAATTTATATTAGATCTCACTTTTGTTTTACAAAACAATTCTAACATTCAATTCTGATTTCATTGTATTTTATTTGAAAGATTTGCTTATTTTTCAGGCGACTAATCTATCTCAAACGGGGGTATTTATGCGGTTTTTTGTAGTGGGAATTGTGAAAAAGGAAAAATACAGGAAGTAATTACTTTTATGTGCGCAATACATTACTTTCAATTTGTTAACCGAAAGTGCCGGTTGCATTTTGGTGACAAGTTTTTCTTGCGTGTATTATCGATCACAAACGCGACAAATTTTTACGTTTTTGAAAGCAAATAGTTCCCCTGTTTGTTACAACTTGACAATTTATCGCGAGTAATCGATGTGGTTAAAAGATGGCTATTTTCCTATTTGTTAATGCGAAGAATCTTGGAGCATGTTGAACATGCTGGAGTTTTAACCAACGTCCTAATCAATTCTTCAATGTATTTCCCTAGGACTAACGTATTATCAAAGACGATGTATGGTGTAAATAACTACAGGCTGTAAAGCGTTTTATTTCTTTTTGATGGAAATTACCTCCCGTTGTAAGCGTTTAGTACGTTTAAGAAAGAAAACTGGAATAATCGCAAGTGCTGCAAGCAACTTGGTACCCGTACTGGTTTCCGTACTGTAAGAGACTGTGGAGTCTAAATCACGAACTTTCAATGACTAATTTGGACGGTCTATACGGCTCGACTCTTGAAGCCCATGTGTACAGCCGGCTTCTTCCCCCAACAATTACGGAGTTTAAGATACCACAACGACGACGACCACGAAAACGTCTCCTAACAGTGAATTCGCGTTCTTTATACCTCTATGGCGATTATTTCAACTCGCCTATTTTGTCAAATGCAAACGATCTCTCTTGGAGCCGAATTCCAAACAACCATATCCAAGTTCAGATAGAGGAAGAAAATTTCGTCGTCGCTTGTTTATGTCCTCCGTAAAACGTGATATTAGGCATTTTCACGTCATAGTCATGTAGTGACGGTAAAGAAATGTACAAAAAAGCGTTATGCACTTCCAAAGTTGTTTTTCTGCCTATTCAACATATTGTTTTTTTGACGTTCTCGTTGACGTCGCTGTCATGGTATCTTAAAAAATATATCCCTAAAATCGGAGAGACGGTCCCTTTCCCCGATTTTGTTGGATGGGAGACGGGGAGGCTGTACACAGGGTAGACTCTTGTTACATGTTGTTATGAGAACCCTTCGAATTCTTTTTTTTTTACTGGGAGGCCTGTGCCATTGATAATTGTTTCGTATTTCTCACTGTATTTACCATATCTTTTCATAATGTGAACATCTATTATTTGCAGGCTGTGAATTCGATAATGGTATATTTTTTCAAGAGTTGCATTATTGCTGAATCGTCAAGTATGAAATAAATTCCACTTTTCTAGATGCCAATGTTCATAAATGTCTGACTTAGTCAGGAATCTTGGTGATTTTTAGAAAATCGTCTTTAAAAGGTTTATGAACATTTGAAATTTAAGATTCGAATAAATCAGTAAAGCTTTGTAAGAAGTAATCAGTTTTTCTTCACTGTAAATTTTCTTTTAAATATTAAGGGAATTTGACATGCTCACTAATTATATTGGTGTCATGGAATGTTACTTGTGATAATTTTTAATTCGCTTAAGTTTTACTGGGAAGTATTTATTTTGAGAATTATTTTTTAGCACATTAGAGGCCCGAGCCAGTGGTAGTGGTTATCTAAACCTCTAATCCGTAATAAACAAACACTTCTAGATAGATACCACGTTAGTTTGAGTCTGTCTGTTTCATTGTAGCTCATTGTCTCTCCTATGATTATCTAATACTGACTTCAAAGTATTTAACTAAGGCCAGGTTCAGACGCCGAACTTTTCATGACCCGAACCTAATACATTGATTTAAGTACACGAAAAGTTCGGCGTCTGAATAAATTAGGAACGCCTGTTTCAATTTGGAACGGCTCAGCAGTTCTTTTCGCCCAGCCTGGCCGGGAATTTCGCCTTTGGAGCGACTTTGGAACGGCTTTGATTCAGACGCCGAACTTTTCATGTACCGAACCTAATGCATAATTATTATAACGTATTTGTAAGCAGTTTGCCCGAAATGGGCATTTTTCGCTTTTGAACTTAGTTCATCTGCAATTAACATCGGCGTCTGCATCACTTCAGCCGGTCTTAATAATTTGGGTCAGGCTTAATTCAAATTAGGTTCGGCTGATGAAAACTCGAAGCAATCGGATGAAATTCAGGCTACTAGAGCGAGTGATTGAAAACAAAGGAGATGAATTTCGTTGAAAGAAAAACATGAAAATTTCATAGCGGCGGTGAGAAAATGAGAAATCACACTGATCTTGTCAGGACTTAGTTTGCGACCTGCTAGATTTATTAAGATGACGTCATTGTCTTTGGGAAACGTCCGCAGAGGGACTTTTTAAAGTGTAAACACTTAGTGGAGGCTTTAAAAAATGGAACAATTAGAAATAAGTAAATTTCTTTTGTATGAAACTGGATCGTTAAACACGAAGAACGCTCGGCATAATCCATAAAAAAAACTTTGAAGATTACATCACTCGTTGAACTAAGATACAGTGACACACCTCAGAAGGGGACGGTATCTATCATATCGCTCCCTACTAAAAAAGCGGTACTCTTGTTAAAAGGTATCTTGGAGAAATCTAAGGAGATATCTGAGCATGTTGGTTTTCTTGTGCGTTTCTTAGGATTAATTTATTTAGTTTCAACTTTCTGCCTCGCTTTCATGTTAAATTCATTTTCAAAGTTGTCGACTTCTAAAAACGTAAACCACAATTTGAAACCACGAACTACCTAGACAAAAGGAGGGTGCAATAATCTATCAAAATCCATCATCTAAACCTTTTCTGTCCACTGGGTTAAGCAAAACGTCCCTACCTCCCGGACAAACAATTTATTCACACGGAAATTTTTGTTTCTCGTAAGATTTCAAAGGGAAAAAATTAGATTCCTTTCACCCTCTTGCTGGTAGTATAGAGCGCACCAAATTTTAAAACCTCCTTTTATGTCAATAAATTTGAGGTACTCTAGTTCAATATAGGGATTGTTTGTCGGGCTTCTGTATGAAAATTGCATATTATTATGGTTTATTTCCTTTCAATATTCGTTTTCTGACATGAAGGAAAGTGCACTCGGTTACAGGCACTCCATTCGAATAATGAAAAAACAGATAGTCTGAATCCTCCGTTTTCATCCATTTAAACAAATACAGTAAAATGCCGTTTTTTTAAAAAAAATTGCAAGTTTGGCGAGAGTTCTTGTAAAGAAGCGTTTTACGTGACCGTTTTCACTGGACGGTAGGCCAAACCAGAGAAAACAAAAACAGAGACTGTGAACGGGGCTTACTAGAAACATAAGCACCTTAACATAATAAGGAGGTTCGTATTTTTTCCTGCTTATGTGGCTCCCATTAGGATCTAGAGTTTCCAAGCATAGGCTTTTCCTCTTCTTCAGCAAGACCAGAATTATTATCTCTAACCCTGAAAACATATAAGGAACCACTATTAGGAGATGTGATATTATTTTCGTCTATATGTTACAATGCAATGATCCTTATAAATTAGGATCAGCAGTGCTGTCTTATCTGCGGTCAAACAATTAATGGGAAATTTGCAAAAGCTAAGAAAGGAGCTAATGCGAATTCCATTTCATCGGTTCAAAACGTTTTTTTATATTTTTGCGGTTTGTTTTTGTTTTTATGGAGACCAGCCCCCGAGATGGATGGGCCACCCTGAAATAAAGTTTAATTTTTTTCCTATACGTTACAAAGAAAAGGAAGTGCCAATTCAGCCCTGCAACCCAAAGTTTGATTCAGCCCCTTCTGGATCCATTTGAGCACAATTTGAGCCAAAACAGCCACATCAAAAGACTTTTCCAGCCCACGCTGGGGCACACCCTTGGGTCCAAATTATCCCTAGGTAATTGGCAGTATTGGCCCTGATTTAAGGGAGCCAAATTAGACTCAAAAAAAGGACTGTATTTAATTTTACTCTCCGAAACGGACCCATTTTTAGGGCTAAAACAGATCTTTCTGATTTACTTTGTGCGTGCGCTTGAAAACTGGAACTACTGAATTGTCCTTGCCATTTCTCAACGTAATGCCTGAGCACGAGGCATCTTTTAAGAAGATTATGAGAGAAATTAAAAGATTGTTGCTTAACTAATTTAATTTTATACAACTTGGCCATTCTCCTCTTAACACAAATGTTAATGGAATCCCACAAATTAAAACAAAAAGCACAGCAGTTGTTTCACCACGGTGAAAATGTGACTGCCACTCTGGTGGAACACTTGCAGACGAATTTTGAATAACAGGCAGCCTGAAAAACCCTTGCAGTTTTTTCAAAGGATTCTGCTGTTGATACCATGGTTCGTTATTAGTACGAAATAATTCCATCTGAACATTTCTTGTCACGTAAAGGACAAAACATTTTAAGTCATAAGTCAGGAAAGTAAGCTCTTGTTCATGTCTTGACGACCTCTTTGATTCGTTCTTCTGTTCCGAGTCAAAAGGACTCCTTGAATAAGAGAGGTCCAAAGAGGAGAAAGGGACATCGTTAGGGCTGTCCACAAGTTGCTCCAATTTTCTCAAAAAGTTGCTCAAAAGTTGCTCCAAAACTCTAAAAGTTGCTCAAAAGTTGCCCCAAAATCCAAAAGTTGCTCAAAAGTTGCTTTCATTTTTTTAGTGTAAGAGATTGATTATCAACTTAAATAAAGATTTAATTAACAGATTTAACTTTGCATAGATATTATATACATAATTATATCATACTGACTCATCAATATTGTAAGACTGAGTCTCTCTCAACCCAAATCATAAAAACCTGATTCTCTGCATTGGCTTTCTATTACGATAACCACGTGATTGTATTCGAACAAAACAAACTTTGCTAATATGCTTATTAAATATATAAAGTTTCTCTGACATACACGAGTGTATGTGGTATAAAACCATAGTCTTTCAATATTTACATCTTTGCGGATGTAGTACAGAGCACTGTCCCTGTTGTTGGCTCCGCCATTTTGAATTTTTCGGCATATCCGCTGACCACCTTCGGCTGCTACCACAGGCAGACCACCAGGGGAATAGTGTTTTTTGTCACAAAAGGTATTTCACGCAAAATCATGCATAAAAGCAACTGATGCTTTAAATTAGAACTTGAATGGGCGGTTTTTAGTTACAAATTGCCTTAAAAAAGCAAGAAAGTTATTCAAAAAAGAAAAAAGTTGCACGAAATCCGAAAAGTTGCTCTAAGGACTAAAAGTTGCTCCGAATCTGAAAAGTTGCTCAAAAGTTGCCTAGCAACTTATGGACAGCCCTAGACATCGTCCCCTGCTGAGCGTGACGTCACGGAGGCCATGTTGGTGGTCAAGACCAAAGGCATTTCTCTCCTCTGGGAACTAAACTCTATTTTGATGTGAATTCTTCCAGAAAAAATTCTATTGTATTGACCCCCCAACATGGCCGCCTTGTCATGTGGTTGCAAACCAAGAATTAAACCGGGGGTTTCATACTAGTCTTGGCTAATAGGGGCGTGTTTAAAATAGGAAATGCTGAAATGCCGAAATGGCGAAATGACGAATTAGCGAAATGACTAAAATTATTTAGAAATAATACATATTTTTCTTTTACTGATTTCCTTCCCACTACTATTTAGGTGGAGTTGTCACGCGCATTCTATACTATTGCGCAGCCATAATCTGATTTGAAGGCTCTGGTGACGAGATTGTTGTCACGCAGAGCTTGCGTGATGTGCGCGCGCAAGCTTATAACACGCGCCGTAAATAGCTCGGCCGTGGGGAAACGTATGTGAAGATGAAGAAGTAGAAAGTCCAAATCCAAGAAAAAATTGCTAACAGTTCTACAAGCACGAATAAACAGCGTAAATAATTTTGTGCGAGTCTGTCCTTATTATGAACAGGGTATTACCTGCACGATTGGTCTGATTTGCTCGATAAAATTTGTTTTCACTCCAAGAATACAAAAGCAATAACTCTAAAGTGCATTTTGTCCTTTGTCCTAAACAATATGTAATAAAATTGAGAGTGTTGTTCTAAACAGGGCACATATTAAAGGACTTTTTGTCCTAAACTGGGTCAGGTTTCAAACCCTCAGCAGTCCAGTTATACCCAAATATTGGTCGAGTACCACCTCCTCCCCGTTCCCGCCCACCCCGCCCCCCGCTTGGGGCAAACACTGACACCATTTTCAAAACCGAGAAGCCCCTGGGAAGAGGAGAGACTCTTGGAACGAGAAAAATCACGTGACTGCGATAAGTCACGAACAGAAAGTGACAAAAACAAGATTAGTCAGGTTTTTCATGCTGAGCAGAGTTTTGCCTGCTCATAGAAGGCAAAGAAATAACAATTGGGCACGACAAACAGGGAGTCCCTTGTTTTTTACTGTTTAGGAAAGTCATCTCGTCATTTCGCCATTTCTTGTTTTAAACACGCCCAACTTGGAACTCTCTACCTGAGAAAATTAGAACGGAGTGCACTCTGGCTGGTTCTAAACATCTAATACGAACCATCTCCTTTCATAGCACTTAGCATTAATAGATATATAATTAGTACTTAGTAATGTTATTTCATTATTTGTAACTTTGTTTTATTTTCTAGAAGATATTAGCTTTTGAGCTACTCGGTAAATTCGAGATAAAATAGAGTCATGTAATATTCATGTATGTATGTATGATGTCTATTAGTCTCCCACACAAATGATTTGTAATTTTTACTAACCAATCAGAGAAAGGTAAATACACCGTAAATACTAACAACAGCAGCGCCTGAAAAGAATTAAAAAGCAAATATATCAACGGTTTGTTGAAAAGCGGAAACAAGAAGGTTTTTTTTTTATTTGTAATTGAAATGATGCGATATTGAGCGAAAATGGCGCAATTTAAAACAGAAATGACGTGATTTAGAACTTGAACGACGCGATTTAGAACATCTTTGATTTAGAGCAAAATAGTATGATTCGTGAATAAATCACACTGCTGAGAGGCAGTCACATTGCAGGGATCACCAGTGATTTCAAAATGAGGAAATATAATAAATATATTTTTTCGTTTTATTTATTCATCAAAGGAATCTGTTGATTTGTAATTTATTGAATAATCTATAAGTGTACAGAAAAAAAATTGAACTAATAAGGTAAAATACGAATTGCTTACGTGACCAAAACAGATAAAGCCTGCGATCTATGGAAAAAAAAAAAAAAGAAAAAGAAATAAAGTCAATTAGTATAGAGCGGTTTTCACTTGACTGTCGTAAAACCAAAACCAAAGTAAATACACTAGCCAACCAAAGGACGTAGTACAAAACCAAAACCAAAACCAATCCCTTTCGACAGTCAAGTGAAAACCGCTCTATACACAGTCAGTGATCTTGGTGATTCAAGCAATCTGATCGGTTCGTTATCTCGGACTATGACGTAAGGAACGTATTTGGTCAGTCCGTTGGCCCTTAGTTAAATCGAAGTTCCACTGCAGCTGGGAAGTATGTTATCAGGATAGATAGCTAGATTTTAACTCTGGTCTTCAACATGGGCAAAGACGGAGCTATAATAGCAGTAGAGAGAAGACTGTACCACACAGGTATACACATAGCAGTAACGGCAAATCCTTGATCACTGTGCAGCAAATCACATGCATTTGCCTTTGGGCTTTGAGTACAAGAGAGACGAGCGAGATTTACTGGTTAAAATGTAACTTACGCTTGTTGACCACTGGAAACCTAAGTGTTCGTCAGTAACTCCGGCAATAATTGGCCCAATAGTTGCTCTGTGAATAACAAATTAACAAGAAAACATCTTGGATAACCTTGAAAAAGCAACCTGTTGGCTTAAATTGAAAACAGGTCAGGAAACAAAGGAGAGAACTCTATTCGCCATGATCTATGGCTCGTAAATCTGCTGAAAAAATGAAAAAGAATAAGCTATGAAGAGATGTTTTAAGCATGAGTATTTGCTCTTTGTCTCCCAAAAATAAAACGTTACTGCTAGGAAATTCTTCTGTTGGACAGCGCATGAGCAACAACGAGGGGACCTTGAGAAGGAGAGGAAAACTAGGCTCCACCGCAAGTAACTCCGGTTACACTTAACGTGAGGAGTATGAATGTGGGTCAATATGGTAGAGTTGCCTGCCAAAAATCAAAGAGTGTGGACAGCGTCCTTCACCCTTGTGGACCAGTGACTATAAATCCTGGTCCCAGAGGAGTTTTACAAGTCCAGTCCCCTAAGAAAATTTTATGTCATTCTAACATTCCGAAATGGAGACAAGCGAAGGCGCTGTAAGTACTGTAATCTTGCTTTTATGAACTGTTCACTCGAAATTTTTGCTTGTTTTTGCTTGTTTGCGAGATTCTGTTGTTTTTCATTTTGACTTTTGCCTCGCTTGTTTTGTACGTTTCTCAAATGGGTGTTTGTTGTCGGATTCTTTATCCTTGTTTGACACACAAAAAAAGATAATGATTTGTCTACCAAGGACACATAAGTCAGTCTGTCTTTATACTGAAGAAAGCTTTATTTTTGCTAATATAAGCTTAAGTGTAATTTAAATATAGGACGTTTTTAAAAAGAAGACTATGTTTAACACGGTTTATCTACTGGCACAACTTGGCTTTACAGGAAGCTGATGACTGTTGTATTATGCTCGACTACCAATTACTTTTATAAGTCTTTTATATAACATTTAATTTACAGCTATCGCTATTTGTACATAATGATTATCTATCTATCTAATTCCAATTTGTTACAAGAGATATGCCATAGCTGCCGATCACGTGACTGAGTTACCACGTTCCATTGCCAACAAAATGTATATTTTTTTCTATATTTACGCAAAGTGCAAAGTCAAACTGAATAAAAAACCCACAGTGTTGGCAAAATGCCAAACTTACCCTAAATAAAACATGCTCCCAAAAATACTCGATAGAACGGCATTTGTGGATGAATTGTTTGGCATTCCGCATTCCCTAGAAATTAAAAACAACATGAATGAACAATTTTTACTGCCATATTTAACTCAGGTTAGCAAGCATTTATCCCTGAAGAACGGTAGAGAAACATTGATCTAGAAATAAATGTTTCCTTTCGTACAACAGAACTTGGCGACCATAATGGAGAATATTCACTCTCATCTGGTCCAAGGGTTGTATTTTAGAAATAAAATGCACATTTCAAAATGCAGAGATAAACAACTCGCTCGATTTTGCAAATTGTTATGAGTTAAAGATTATAATTATGGTTTTGCCTATTTAGATTTTAATGAATGGTTAGCCCAAGTGACGTTGCAGAAGAAACCTGCTTAACAGGAATCTCATAGTTGATAGTGATATCAGGAACTTCCTTGACATTTGACAATTTCCTTTTAAAGCCAATTAGTACGAATTCTGCCTTAATCATATTAATTCTTAGCTTTCATTATTGTTTGCTTATTTCCGTGATACTCGTACTAGCTTTTTATCTATGGTTAGATTCGGTGACTTTGCTGAAGAAACCTGCTTTACGGGAATCTCATTGATGGTGATATTAGGAACTTTCTTAATTTTTGACATTTCTTTCTAAAGCCAATTAGTACGAATTCTGTCTTAGTCATATCAATTGCTAACTTAATGTCTACTTGCCAATTATTTATCCTATTTAAAACATAAAAAACACATTCATTTATTTCATTTCCATCAGGAATAGCAAAAGAACGCGTACCTGGCCGTTCTTGTTAAATCTGGCATTATTGGCGCAAAGGAAATTCCTCCCGCGAGACCAGCAAGAGCCAGGCTGATACACACCAAGAACACGTTTCTGTAAAATTTAAGAAAAGAGAAACAAGATGTTTCTTGAGAATATTTTGTTTCTATCGGTTTAGGTGTGATGGAAACTACAACCTTCTGGTTCTTTCTCTCCAGATGCTCTTCCACCAAGCAAGAAAAGATTTTCTTTATACAAATAACAATACATATCGATTTTGGCCATCGCCATTTACCCGTCTAAACTGGAACTAGGATACTTTCACATCACTGATAACCTTAACTGAAAATCAAGAGTTCGAGAGTCAATCACGATGAGAGCGACACACATTTCACGATAGGAGAGATAGCTTTACAATTTGAATTGGTAGTTTTCTGATATGGAAAGCAACATCACCGCCAATCCTGGCTATGATGCTTGAACATCTCAGCTGGTGAGATAAACTTGCTAGAATTCCAGTTGGACTCTGTAATAAACTCCGCCGACTTATATATCGTCTAATTCAACAAGGACTCAAATCCACCCTGTTCTATAATTATTTAATCTGGCTAATATACTACATTTTTCAGAGGAAACATATCACCATTATAAAATTGGTATATTTTTAGCATCTGAAGCCATTAAGTATTAGCAAATTAATGTAAAATATCATTTATGTTCCGAAAGAATTTCAAATTGCGGTGAAAACATAAGAGACCGTGGTCTTAAAAAATGGGGAGTTAGAACTCTTCAATTAAAGGCTTTTTTCGTACAATACTAAAAACAGGCAGTAAGCACACACTACCAACTCCGCAGTATGCTGATGAAGCCTAATAATCATGAATAATGGCGAAACAGCTGTCCCTGGCGGCCACTGCTCGGGTGATATGGCTGTACGCATGCGCGAGGTACTGGCCATACATCGAAGCCGGCAATGTGTGTTTACTTGCTGAATTTAGCCTTTTTTTCTCCTTATAACCTAGCAGCATAGCATAAAGTTCACGATTTTGTTTGGTTGAAAGAGAATATTGTTTATAAGAAAGAAACTGAAAAATCTGTCAGAAGGCAAAAATGTCTTGTTTTATCTGGTTTTGTAACAACTACAAACTGTTTTTCTTTACTGGTGAAGAGTTTATTTGCATTCTACCCCATTTGGATTCTTTTTCTTCATGTCGTTACAAACCTTTGCGGTAGAAAAGTCAGAAACGGTGCAGGACCGATCATAAGATATCCAATACCAAAACTAGTGAAGCCCAAAATAAGGAAGCCTCGGTACCGCTTCTAATAAAAAATAAAAAGAATTTATATGAGAAATAAAGGTATGTGCACAAACGCACTTCTGGGCCCACTGTAGTTACTTGTTGAAATTGACTTAGGGTTTTTTTTTCGTATGTTAGTGCATGTTTAATTTTCGACTGTTTTTTCTTGCCACTAGCAGTACCGCTTTCTTTTTCAGATGCGCTTGAATTAAACTGAACGATTTCAATCAGTAACAAGACTAAAAAAGAGTAATAATCTGAATAATGAACAGGCCACGATTAATCGTATTTTCCATAGTGTGTGTCAGCTGGGAAAACTTATCAAAGGTTTATCTTCAGTATGTTTAGTGCAGTTATTGCTAGTTGAAGCACCGAAAATCAAGCACACAAGCTTTAATAGTTTCTTCCCGAGAGGCCGGACAAGTTGAATGCTCTTTCAATTCCATTTCATTTAAAAATATTTGTCGAGATCGAGAGAAGTTGTGCTTTTCCTTTAACTGATCGGGCCCACTATGCAAAGTCATTTGCATAAATTAATAATATGCCCTGGGGACATGTAAATTGTCAATATAAAGGACCGCGTTGGGCCCACCCCTTCCACTCTACTCTAGGCCGCCTCTACTCCATCCCGTGAGGAATCCGGTTTTTGGAGCGCATCATCATCCAGACTCCTCGTTTGGTTTGGGCTCGTCCCAAGCCAGAGCGACTCCCCATACCTTATTTACACTACCCAGCGAAGAATATTATACTAGTTTTTATGTAAAACATTTTCTAAGCTTGTTGTGAATGCTTTTGTTTTGATTTATTCCTTCGAGATTGGCACCTTTTGTGTGTCAAAGTAATTAATTCTTGTGTGAGGAAATAAAGTAGTTTTACTGCTTTTCAGTCAGAACACGAGGATTGGATTGAACAACAACAACAACAACAAAGTATATTGAATAGCCAGTTTATGCTGGGCTTATAAAATACAATGCTGCTTGTTTTAATTTTCTAAAAAAAGCCTAAAGAGGGTTAACGTTAACAAGAGAAGAGAGGTGAATAAGACAAGTACGCTTAGTTAGCCTGTCCACCGACGTTTTTATTTTTAGTACATACGTTTTTATTTTTTAAAGAAATAGCAACAACAACAACAGAAACTCACCGTCTTATCAACAATAACGCCAACTGCTGGTGCAGAAAGAGTGAACATCCCAGAAAATAACAAAAACATAAGCCCAATGTTGACTGTACTTTCGCCCAGCTGCATGTGGAATGAAAGGATAAGTTATTACAACTACGCACCTTTCAATAGCAAAAATACATCAGCGGTGTGCATTTAGTGACGCTGTTAACCTTATTTTATTACATAATGCAAACCAAAAGTAGTATCCTCTTTTGTACACAGGGCAAGTTAGTACAATTTGTTTGAGACCAGTCTAAAGACAGAGAGACCGCCGGTTTCTATGGGAACAATTTTCCCTTAATTATATTTCTTTCGTCCCTCGATGGTGACCTCGACTGGCACATTTTAATTCCAAGCACAAGGATTCGAAAAACAACAACAACAACTACAACAATGACAACATCCTCCTCGATCTCCATAATTCTTCATAAGATACTCAGCCTCATTCATTAATTGTTAATTTGTTCTATAAATTTTTAATCTTTTTGAATTATTGTCATGTATTGTATTGTTAGTAATAATTATTATTGTCATGCGTTTTATACAGGCACCTCCGGCTCGGATACTCGGGGCAACCGTATCCAACGCTGTGACATTAACAAATTGATTGATTGATTGATTGACTTTTGATTGGCTCGTACAAACATTAGAAAGAAACAACTTGATTACTTACCAAGCAAAAGGACAGAAAGTAAATAATAATAAAAAAATAGATGATAGTAATGATGATGATGATGATGATGATGATGATGATGATGATGATGATGATGATGATAATAATAATGATAATAGTAAAAGCTTACCTGTATCATATAGGGTTCAAAAATGGGCTCTATATATCCAAAAGAGCAACCACAGACGACAAATGAAAGCACTAGAAACAAAAGACAGCGATTTTCAATGAAGAGTTGAAATAAGTCTCTCGATTGCCATGTCCTGCTTTACAGCGCTTTGAGGTTGGCAAAAAAAAATCTTATACTAATCATAAATGTTTTAAGATCTATTGTTGTTAGTTATATTTACATTTAGAACAACTCTGTGTACATACCAGATGTAAATGTACCAGGATTTCGTAATGCCCTGAAGATGGTGGTTGATTCCTCAGCTGTTATCTCATCGGTCTGTTTTCCTGAGTAAAATGGTAACACAAGTGAACTCCACGAGTAGTTTACTGCTAGGTTTACATTAAAAGACAAGTTTCAGCGAAAAAAAGCAGTGGAAATTAGCTTGTGTTAATTTTCCAGCGCAAACAAATAAATCAACCAAACATTTTCCGAAGGTAAGTTTAGAAACATTTTGCTCTCCGAACTTTGCGGCTTTAGTTTGTGGATCGTTACCGTTCATTAGTAAAGCCCAAATTTGGCACAGACAAAATATATTTATAAGATATTACATTCATTAGATGAAACGCAGGATTTTGATCGTCGCCGTAGGAACATGGATGATCATTGAAAACAGGCGTAAATTTTTGAATTTAGTAGGTTTATGCAAAATCCAGTCTTAAGATTTCCGGATAAATTTCCACACAGCTTACAATTAGTGACCCTCATTTAAGCTGCAATATAACGGATAGTTTTTGACATTTTTAGGGAAGTAGCTTTCATAAGAAACTTCCAGTTGGTTTGTTAGCTCATTTGGTAGAGCGCTGCACCTGGTATCGCAGAGGTCAAGGGTTCGAATCCCGTACAAGCCTGAATGTTTTTTAGCTTTTCGTAACTGCAAAAGTTGCGTCTACAACTGCGATGATCTTCTTTCCTATAAAACTTGACTGTGTCGCAAAACTTCCTTGTTTAACTTTCATTTTGAAGCTTTCATTGGCTGAAGTACGATATGAAAAGGATTTCTGCCAATTTTCACGAAAATGTAATGCGTAGATTTTAAGATATCGGCGTTTGTTTACCACTCTTACATTACTCCCTAAGTACGCATGCTCAAAACTCAAATGAGCGCTGAGATCATGCTATTTGTAAAAGAAATTTCTACTGACATTTTTTCTATGGGAGCTTTTCTCAGCTTGTCCTTTAATTTTTTTTGTTAGAGAGCTTAAGATGCACATTAAGGTGGCTGAACACAGTTTTGCGGGCGGTCAGCGGTGACTCGCGTGACCGCAAGTGTTTTAACTTAGACAAACAAACATGGCGGCGAAAAAGCAATGGTACACAGATGACGATTTCTCAAAATCTACTCATCAAGATTTTGTGATATTTGGCAGAATTTTTACTTTTATCGTATTTTAAATAATGAGAACTTTAAAATGGAATTTGAACAGACGATTTTTGTGACACATTTAATAATTATAGTACAATTATATTATTGATTATCTGAAAACCCCTCTGTTAAAATTTGGTCAAATAAGTTTCAAATGATAATGATTAATTATAGTAAGCTGTGTGCAAGTTTATAGGAAAATCTAATGAGTGAATTTTCTGTAAACTGAGCAGAAGTGAAATTTTAAGGTTGTATTCATGTTGCCATGGAAACTACGAAAATGTCAAATTTTACCTGTCAATCAAAATCTTTCATCAATACATTTTCCACTTGCCAAGTTTCAGCTTGTGAGCTGCAACCCTTCTCTTGCCATGATTTAGCAAATGACATATACTCAGAAACTGCCAAAACTGTGTTCAGCCACCTTAAGCTGTGTTCAGCCACCTTTAAAATTCATCAAAATATTCATTCGTAATCTTGATAGGGGGTAGCCTGTTCCAGGCTCTAAGATAATAGGGAAAGCGCATCGAGAAAAGTTGCCCGAAAACCGTGGGGGAGCTGGCGAGAGAAGGGTAAGTGGAGCTTGTAAGCATTGTTTTCAATACCTCATTCCGGTATACCAGCTCGTGATAAACCCTATAATTGGTCAATTCAATAAGTAAAACAACAACTTCGCACGTGCGTCACACTTTTTTGCACATTTCTTTTCCGGTTTTGCACGACTACGACGTGAAAATGCTTGTTTTTTTCCCTCGTCTACACTGACCAAGAGCCTGCTTGGCACTGGCTAGATGGCCAAAGATTTCTTCAAAGAAAAAATAAAGAAGATTAGAGTCTTCTTCACTAACCTGTTCTTCGTAAAAACAGGAAAACTCCTGGAGTTGTGAAAATCATAGCACAACCCATCACAATAAAAGGAACTATAAAGCCACCAACCTGTGTGTGAGAATAAGACTATAAAAGATCTGACCGCGTTCAACTGATTGCTGTAAAATGTGACCTGAGTTTTAGAAGGATAATTTCCCTTTTCCTAAAATATGAACATTTCATCATATCGCAATGATGACATTTCCAACAAATACAACGAAGAAACCTGTACGAAGAAGAACCCATGTTAAGCAAACATCCTGTACGAGAAGGCTAACAGCCTATTATATAAAATCACGAAAAGTTACGAACTTTTAAAACGAGCTTGTCTTAGGAAAGCATTTTTGTTAAGCAGACTCTGGCGTGAGTATCTGTGGGTGTCTTCTTGATACAGATTTCACTGTACAGTATGTTGCCCAGTATCCGGCCACTTCAGTTTAAAATTGCAATAACTTTCCTTTCTTTAATTAGACGCAAGAGCTCTGAAATTTGGCCCAGAGACATTCTATTTACTCCTTAACGTGAGGACGCGCACCTATTTTTCTGATTTGCGGCAACACACAGCAGAAAAAGCCGATGAAGATGCATTCTTATAAAAATGTATGTAGCAGGCGTTTCATTCAAAACTGTTGAAGATATCCCAAAAATGTTGAGGAACAAGTCATTCGCTTCAGAGCAAGGCTTGGAGCTATTTATAGTTTTTCTAATACTAAAGAGTACAAATACCTCTTAAATAATAACACGATTGATAATCGGCTTTTGTTTCAAGAATTAGCAAACATTAGAAAACTAGAAAATTCGAATTGGTGGCTCGTTCAATTTCATAGTTAAATTTTAAAGGATTTTCTAGTTACGGACTTCTGCTCCAACGATTCCTCTGAAATTAATGTGGCATCAGTTATTGTATCAATAAAAGCCTATACCATAAATCTTAGTAAAAAAATATCAGCAATATTTTTTACTAAACGCGATGAAAAGTAAGGTCCACTTGAGCGCTAATTTCGTAAAAAAAATTTTCCACCTGTAAAATCCGATTATTTTATGTTATAGCTGAATTATGTAGTTCTTTCCAAAGTTTTGTAAAATCAAAACAGCTATGACAAAAAATCCACCATACCCTAATGCGTTTTTTTTTTGATAATGGAACCACGTTTTAAAAGCAACTGGAAAAAGCACTCATATTTACAAAGCTTTCTCTGTTTACATACTGAGTAAAGAAATCCTCCTAAAGCTGGACCAATGGAAAGCCCAACTCCATAAGATGTCGCACCGGCTCCCTAAGAAAGCGAAACCAAACGAAAATCGTAGAGGTTATAAGGAATAAAGAGGTTGACGTGTCAAGTCAATTTCGGTGTCGCTACGTTGAGTAGAGAGAAAAGAAACCAATAATCAATAGTCAATTTTATCACCGTAAAAACACTGAAAAACAGGGAAACGAAAAAGCTAATGATTCGAGCCTTCCCCCTTTATAGTTCTTTCTTTTTTTCACGCTGGTGAAAATGGACCTTATTAACTCCAGTTTTAAGAACAAAAGGATATCCTCGGCATAAAGGAAACTGGACGAGTCTTTATTAACATGAACATTCAACCTTTTTTGGCTCAGTCTCCAGTACTTCTGCATTTGGCAACATACGTCGGAAACTCAAAATCTGAGTCACTCTGGCCAATCAAAGCAGGCGCAAGCAGTCAGACGAGCCGATCAGAGTTCGCTTTCCTTTTCCATGTTTTACTTAGCAAATGCTTGGGAGAAAAATGCTCCCTCATTTCCATGTTTAAAGCGTGTATTGCTATCTAGGACATTGCCTTTATTCCCTGCCGAGCTCTAGTTAATTCTGCCGGATTTGTCATCCAAGACAGGTAAAGGTTTTGCAGGTGTCAGGCAGCATCTTTGTCCAGGGTATTCATGAGATAGAACCCTCGACCTGACGTTATTCAGACTAGTGCTTTACCAAATGAACTAATTGTTCCGCCATCATAACACAAATAAACGTACTGTGATTGCTCCAACATTGTTGGGAAATTTCCCTATGAGTATTGATAAGGCTGCGACTTCTGATGCTGACCCTCCTATTGCAAGAGTCGCTCTCAGCAGAAAACAGAAAGCTGTAAACATAGCTGTATCGGAAATTAAGCCACAAAATCTAAAACAAAATAAGACAAATTGGAAGGTTACTGATATAGATTATTGGTATATTGTAAGGCAGTAAAATAAGGGCTACAATTAGCCAATATTTTGGCAGAAATTTTGTTTACAAATGTGAGCCTCTCATTATTCAGGGTATTGTCTCCAAGTTTCATATTTTCGCGCATAACAATAGCTAGCATTTTTGCATATGTCAAATGCATTGTTAGTTACTGTTGTTCACGTGAAAATGAAACTTGGAGATAATGCCTTGAATAATGAGAGGCTTTCACTTGTAACAACGAAACTTCCGATAAAAAAGTAACGAGTTGTAGCCCTTATTTTACTGCCTTACAATGTATCAATAATCTTGAAACTAAAAGGTCATATAAAAGGAAGGGTAATCTCAAGAATCTTAAATTTAAAAAAAAAATCTATCGAGCGGTTTAAAAATTATTCGCTAATTTTTTAAAGAAGACCAATATGTTTACAAAACCGCTAACAAGAGCGCTTCGATACATACTAATAAAAATCTTCTTTCTAGCAATCGGCTGGAGCTATCTCCATGATCTTTCACTCACGTTTTTAAAAAGATTGAAACTACTATCAGGTGAAATTGCATGGCAAAAGCGCTTCATTTTCTACAGATAACGGCCAAACAACAATATTGTCCATTTTTTACTGTGTTTCTAATCATAAAAACTTCATCCCAAAATATCTCGATAACGCTCTTACAGATTTCGCTTAAACTTCACGAACATCGAGGCCGCTATTCGAGGAAAAAGCTCCCGTGAACGATTTTGGAAGAACAGTTCTCAGTGCCGAGATACACTGCTGCAAGTAAAATAGGTAATAGCGTCATTTCGTTGCTATGACAACTCCGATGCCGTTGCAACCCTGATCATAACAAATTTTCATCTTTATCTAATACAACTGTGGTGGCAATTTTTCCAAAACTTTGTTTATGGCGACGTAGTTTATGCTCAAACTTGGGAGGTATTGGCCCTGAAAAACTGTATCGAGCCACCTTAAATTGGACACGCGCTATTCGACACGTGATAGCTAAATCCGTACAATTTAGTAAAACTGCTGAAAAACTGAACATAGATTTGTGCCAATTTTTTTCTCACTGAAAGGAAGCACTGTCCTTATTAAAATCATGAAATAAAAAATGGGGGTCACCGGACTCGTTTTTGCGGTAGAGCTGCAGAAAGTGCGCACCAAATGCATTTTCCTTGATTTTTGAGAGAGGACTGGGGCGAGTTTCAAAATAGAATGTATGCGAAAGGGGGAAAAAAGTATTAAAAAATCCTTTTTTACAGAATTTACATCGAGATATCACATTTAGGACACAATGTGATAAAGAAAGCGTTTAAATGAAAATCAAAGTGAATAGGCACAAATTGATGGTAAAATCCATATTTAGGTGCCACAAAAATATTAATTGACGGAAAAATTGTTATTGAGAGAAAACAACTTTGCAAAGAATGATCTCACGCCATAGCCCGCACAGCTCGCGAAGATGACAACAACAAAAACAGCACTCACCTCTTTTCCTTACTATCGGTTAACAAATTCAACGTTTCCTCTTAAATTTCAATTCCTCATGAAATACATGGTAAACGCTTCATCGTGCACTGCTGAGTTACGGATGCACTCAGGAGACTCAGGATTGCTAAGCTCACAACAACTCGAGGAATTACGAATAGTTTATTGACGTCATCAGCGTGCTCAACAGGAATATGAAGCACGCCCGCGCTATTGATTTTGATTAGGCGAATTTTCTAGCTATGTTATAAAGGTCTCTAATGCCCCGTTTAGGCCTCGTCCACATGTATCCGGGTATTTTTTAATCCGCAAAGAATGAAAGAAAGTAAGAAAGAGAGAAAGCCTACCCAAACATAATAAAGGATCCTCCGAAAACAAAACATCCTGATAAAAGCATGAAGAAAGCTCCAAACTTTGTTATCTGAAAGATTGAGTTTAAAATATATTTAGTAAACAAAATTAAAGTGTCTGTCATCTTAAATATCTCTTTGAATTCATTATTTACCCTATTTAGACCGGACTTTTTGTGATTCCGCGGGGATTCGAAGGCCCCCTTGTTTTAACTTAGCAACAACTCAAGATGCTGTCACAAAAGTTACACAGAATAATATAAATGTACTCATCATTTCCAACAACTGGTTAAGACTTGACTGACAAAATGACATGATTTGACTTCATTCGTCATATTGTTTGACTTATTGGTAGAGTCCAGTTTTCACCAATTTTCCGAAAAAACCTAATAGTAAGGTGTCTGATATCGATGAAATCATAAAGTTGGCTAACATTGGTAGTCTTTACACTAGAGCCTAAATAAGCTAAGAAATATTTCAAGACAAGTAAATTTTAAATTCTTCAGGTAAAAGGAAGGTACACACACAACCTGTCTTTTTTACTTCAGGATAATTTAATGTTATTTCCCACGCAACATAATTGATGATTGATTGACATGCTTCGCCTTTCTCAAAACTCAAGAAACCGTACGTTCGCTGAGTCGGTTTTAAGGATGGTTTTCAAGTCTCTTGAAACTTTCTTGAATCGTATCAACTTTCCGACTTTAATGAGATGCCAAGTAAAAAAAATTGAGATTTAAATCAGGCCTTCACACACGTATCTTTGGTTAAGTAAAACTTAGCAGCTAAGTCTTACTTAACGGCCTTGTGTAAAGACAACCATTAAAGCTCATTAATGATCTTTAACAGTGGAAGTGATGTTGTGATGACGTCATTTATTATTGAATAAGGAACTGTAACCATCCGACATCTTGAATCTACTATTTTTGTATAGGTAATAGTATGATTTGTAGTGTTATTATACATTTAACTCAGCAACTCTTTTCTGATTGACCGAGAGCGTACAGTGAATTTTCGAAATCAGCGCCTGGGACATCATCTAGCTGCAGATTATACAATAATGATGTCAAGGACACTCAAGGTCACGGGTAATCATGTCATGTATGACTGCGGTGCATGATTTCTAAGGGTAATCATGTCAAGTTCGCGCAGCACAAAAAGGTCGACGAAGGAGGCAAAGGAGCTGTTTGCTGATTACGTAAAAAAGAGAAAAAACAGAGAGAACCTGAGGAAAAGAAAGGGTTGGCACAAACTTTGAAAACATTTTATGTCGAAGCGAGAAAGAAAGGATTCGTTCAATGTATAATGAAATAATTATTAGATTCGGGTTTCGTGATATTCGGAATAATTAAGGTCTCGGTAAGGGTTATCAGCCTCAGCCTCACCCTCGACCTTGATTATTCTGGATATCACAAAAACCTCAACCAAATTTGAGACAATTTTGAAATATCACGAGTGGTATTTATGCCAAATATCACGTACAAATCATGCTATTATTTGTTTATAGTGTAGGTATTTCAAATTAAGCTGAAATACCACTGCTCTAAGCCATTCAAATTGCAGAAATTTCTCATGTAGTAGACAGTATAAGGGAATTAATTGAATGCATTCTATTTTATTTAAAACCCATGTAAATCGAGGTAATCGTGATAGAAAGTGTGATCTGTGTATTAGAGGATGCTTAAGAAGAAATTTAATTAGAGCTAACAGGTAAAGTAATTTTACAATTGATCTGTCCTTTATTGTACTGTGAATTAATATCGGAAACCACTTACAAGAAATCCGCACGCTAAAGAAAAGATGAACATTCCCAATGGATAAGTTCCAAAGATTAATCCTACAACAGTGGTGGATACTCCCTTGTCTTCTGCCTAATAAATAAAAATTTTTGTAAAAAGAAAAAAATATCACTTTATTGTTATGCAAAGAAGAAGAAAAAGAAGAAGTTCGGGCGAGAAGGCTTACCTGATAAGGTTTGTGATAATAAGGCCTAAAAAGTAACGTAATAATTACTGCATGATCAAATTAAAGGCTAGATTTGAAGTTAAAATAAGCACGCGTCTAAAATAACTAATAAATAGCAACTAGAGATAAATGCCCATGAGTGTGGCATGGATGTTTAAAACAAAAATGCAATAAAATGGCAAGTGAATACTACATTGCTCTTGATAGGAAAGTTTATTACTCATTGCTGCAAAATCAATACTGAATTGGTGAGCAAAAAATTTACAAGACCGTTAATTTCAAAATATACCATAAAAATACTACTTATTTACCTATATATTTACAAATGTGAATAAAGATTATAATATTACTTGTAAAAGTTTACGTAAAATATCTTAACCTAAAAAATGAATCTGCCCTCTTAGGTCTACGGGTAATTAAACCATAAAATAGAAGGAATTTCTCGGAGTTCTTTCTGAGCTTGTAATTACAAGTACTTGCAACAGGCCTAGGTAACAATTTAACTAGAGAATGACTTTTCTCTCTTGCAGTGTTCGTAAGTTTGCTTAACCCAGGGCCTGCGTATAGGATTCCTCCACAGAGAAAACTATCTTAAGTGCCCTCTTTTGCACTGACTCTATTAGATCAGCCAAGTAGTCTGGGATAGATTGCCAAACGGGCACAGCGTATTCTAAAACTGGGCTTATCGTAGTAAGATTTACTTTAATTTCAGAATGCTAAATTTGCTAACACCCGCTCTTAGCAGTACCCCTTGGAGAATATAATTTCTCTCAGGCTTTCTTAACAATGTAATCGACATTGCTATTCCATTTTTTGAGGTCATTGCTCAAAATGACGCCTAACATCTAATAACATTATTTCCTATTATAATAGGGTTGAGTAATACTTTTGAGTTGTGAAGAACGTTTACAAACATTTCCTTAGGATAGAAGGGGCTATTTCGTTGTGAGTTTCAAAGTTTTTACCAACAACAACAACAACAACATAAGCTTTATTTGCATGACTATAATTATTTAGTTACAGTATCGCAAAAGCCTTAACATAAAAAACAAACAAACAAACAAACAAATCATAACAATGATAATGAAATGCAATGATTACTATAGACAATCAAGTGTCATCAGCATGATTTGATAACAAATTATTACGTAAATCATTACATAATGAGACAAATTTCAAGAAATGTGAATTTACGGAAAAATTCTGTGAATTCATTAATTTAATTATTAATTCTGTGTAAGATAGCTGATTAAAGTCGACAAAATTTTGTTGGATTTGATTGTAGAATTTCTCCCTTAGGATTGAGTATTTTGGACAATGGAAGAGAAAATGAAATTCGTCTTCAATTATACCAGAGTTACAAATAGGACAGAATCTATCGTTGCGGGAAGTTTGATTATATCTTCCAGTTTCAATCATGAGTTTGTGGTTACTTATACGAATTTTACCAATTTTATGTTTGGCGGGGGGAAAATCATTCCAAAGTTTAGCGACAGAACTGAACAAAACAGCGCGATCATCTAGAGTTTCTTTTTATGAGTTGTAACTTGGATGCTTTATTCTTTTGCTAATGCTTGCAGACTCTTATCGGCTGACTCGTAAATTTCAGTTCCTTTTAATTATACTTGTGAAAAAGACTTATCTAAGCTTTTAATATGAGACGGAAGAAATGAAAATAAAGTTCTGAATAAATTTTCATGCTCTGTTTACCTTTGCTTTACCCTGTGAGGAGAGGATTTATCTAGGAAGATCGAAGGGCGCGCCTCCACTCGCTAGTTATGCTTATGCTTGTGTTAACTTGTAAACTAACCTATAACCCAATGGAATAAGTTACTTATAGCAAAGCTGTAATTTTTTCGTGGAATTTGTAGTTCCAGAATATATCGATACTCTCCCCACGGAGGGCAAAGGAAATTCTGAGGGGAGGGGGGTCCAAAGTAGGCAATTTCCGAGAGGAAGGGGAGTGGCCTTTCCAAGTCTTTTTTCCGGTGTTTCTAAACAAGAATTGTTGTTTTCATTGATGATCTAATTACGGTCGGCTGAACGCTTTTTTCACGGCTTACGCGATCGGTTTTTTTTTCTTAATACAGTTGTCATCGGCTCATGAATAAACTTCCGCCTATCTATCTGTTGCTTATTATGGTATTACTATTATGATATTCACCGTGATGTGGTGCTGTTCTAAGCCTTCTTTTTATATCATGTTTTAACTGACAGAAGTTCACTTGGTTTTTACTTTGAATGTATAACTGATTCTTTTACAGTTGGCATCTCTCGTGTAGTGTTGGTAGTGTTGCAGAATAAAGAAGGTATTCGCCTCCATGGTCCTCCGGCGTTGGCCTACCGTTAATCATTAGCTAGGAAAGACCTCTACAAGGAATAATTGAGTTTACTAGACCATGTATTTCTCTTTCTTGTGTTCAAAAGCATTTTCTCGGATAATTTTCTCTGTTACATTTAGAGCTTTCAATCATCGACTTGCAAACAAAAAGAATTAAAACTGAAATGCTTTTTAAGCTTTTAAATCTGAATTCAAATCTCGCACTAACCCTGGGTTATCTTAACCCAGCTTTGAACAACTCGGTCCAGGAGGGTAGGGGTCTAAAACAAAAGTGCCCTTTGTTGGGAGGGGGGAGGGGGGGGGGGTGGTGGGGCATGGATATTTTCTGGAACTACACCATGCTCTATAGATAGTGACTGTCATAAAATGAGCTCTGGTTTTAGGCTTAAATTAATCAGTTCAGTAGGTATACACACAGACAAGCATTTAATTAAGAGAAAATTTTCATTTTCAGATCCGTGATCAGTGGGCACTACTAGGTATAACTTATTCTACAAAGGCACTACATTCAAAAATTAATTTGGAAAATACAGTGAGACATTGAAAATATTGTCAATAAAGCCTTCAATACAAAGAATTGAAGAACATCTCACCTCGCTTGGGAAAAATGGTGCATACAATGAATATGCTGCGGCGTCTATGAAGATGACGAGGAATAATGTGGATAAAATAACTATGTTCTGAGCTTGTTTAGACCAGGGACGTTCTGGTACGGTTTCCATGCTTTTCAATCATTTAGTTCAAGCAGCGCTTGGGTCTGATTTCAGGGCGATTTTAAGTAGACAACTGATAATTCATACAGAAAAAAGTCAACATTGTAGTGAGAGAATCTTGACATTTAGCATTTTTCCTACTGCCTACTAACGTTGAGAGCGGAAAAACGTAATAAGCATGCGCGAAATGTTCTGCACAGGCGCCAGGACAGGCAACGATAGAGATTCGAAATTGTAGATTTAGCTTTATTTATTCATATCAGTCAATTTAAGTTTCCCCAAAAAGCTTGATCACATGTAGGGTGAACTTCTAGTGAGATCTTAATCACTGCTTTTTCAACAGTGCTACGTCTATCGGTGGCGAGAGATACGACACTCTTCGTTATGAATTTTTAAGCGTTTCCCCAGGATACCTCTGTTTTGCCAGTAGAAACGACACTCTGACATGCCGCTTGTTTCAAAGCTACCACGGCGTTTAAGTTTTTGTTATTATGAATGAGAGCAAGTCTAAATTACTCTGTCATTTGCCAAAAAGGAAACATTGCAATTGATTGAGTAGGACTTATCAAGAATAAAAACAAGGAAAATGCCATAGAAAGACAGGCAGAGGCTAGAAAACAAAAAAGTCTCTACATCCAACTTGAAATAACTTAAACATTTCCTTCTCGTAAGTCTGCGGACAGACGCGAGAAAATTATCCCTGCTTAATCTGAAAATAGCGCATGCGCAGTGGCGGATCCAGCGGAGGGGCCCGGCCGTCCCTTATTTTTAGACCAATCTGAGGCCCGAAGGGCAGAAAAAACTTTTTTTTTGAGACCACCCCCACTTATCTCAGGGTCTGGATGACCGGGCTCCCCCCTTATCTCAGGGTCTGGATGGCCGGGCTCCCCCCTTATCTTAAGGCTCTGGGGCCCGTTTCTCGAAAGTCCCGGTAACTTAACGGGCCCGGAATCGTATTTTTAAATCAAAGTCTCAAGAAAAGTAGGGTGTGTTCTGACCTCTAATGAAGTCCATTTTGTTTCGTTAGCTAATAACTCTACTGTATCATTTTCAAAACTTTTAAAACTTCCTTCTAAAATGGAAAACAAAACAGTTTAACGGGCCCGGTAATTACCGGGAGCTTCGAGAAACGGGCCCCTGGATCCGCCACTGGTTTAATACTTAATGGTTTACAGAATATTCTAGAAGGGGGTTTTCCATTTTTTAACCAATTAGATGATTACACATATTTTTTTACAAAAGTGAAAAATTTAGTGAAACGCTAGCAGTCTGAAAATTTCAGTGAGAAATTTAGTGAATCAGTGAAGCACTCTGTCTGGTAAAGACTTGGATTTTATGATGCCTGAAAGCTTGAAACAGCTTCAAGACCGACTGGAAAACTATGTGGAAAAAATCAAGATGCCAAGAGGAGAAATACAAGACGTTTCAAGTCAGTATAATTTTGACATCAATCGTACATTTCATTTAATCTAGCTGAAATCATACGGGAGTTGACAAAAATGCCAGATGAAAGAGTGACAAAGCTGAGACATTTTTCAGCTTATGCGATGAAGATTTTTCCCTTATTGACACAAGCAACAGACCAAGAAATGAAAAGGAGAAATTTACAACAAAAAATTGACGACATGGAGAAGGAAATTGTGGCTAAATTCAAAAGGAAGCAGAAACAGCGAGAAAAGAAAAAGAAACAAACTGACAAAAAAGTTGAAGCTTTACAAATTGGTAGACAAGACTCTCAAGATGATTCGCAAGAAGATTTGCAAGATGATTTGCAAGAAGATTTGCAAGAAGATACAAAAGATGATTCAGCAGTAAAAATGGAAATTATTGAACCTCAAGCGCAATGATTTGCATACTTTAAAATTGAATAACATGCTATTATCAGTCGCATTTGCCAAATTATGATTCGTTGAGTAATGTAAATTAAAAGCAGATGTTAAAATTAGCGCTTGTAGGTTAGATAAGAAGATTTTAAGGTGAGGTAGAAAAAATAAAATTGAAATTTAAAAAATAATCTAAGCATATAATGAAAGCATGAGCTCTGTTGATTTTAATGAAAAACACTAAATTGAAAAAAGATTTTAATATTAAGCATAAACAGCAAAAACAAAAACAAAAACCAATTGATAAAATTATGGGAATAGAAAAGCAAAGAACAAAGATTATAAAAGCAAAATCTACTCTACGGTGGCCGAGAACTCCCAATCGAAAAATCCGCATTTTGAAGGAATTATTTATTATGTTTTATTTTAATCTGTAATTATTGTCCACTCTCCTTTTAATTTTATTTTAATTCAAAAGAAAAGTGAAAGTAAAATCAAGTGAAATCAAAATGGAATTTACACAACTTAGTTTTCGTAGGGCTAGGCACTGCCTTATACAACAACAACACCAAAAGCTCTATTTGCATGACCATAAAGGAATTACAGTATTGCAAAAGCTATTAGTCTAAATTTAAGTACTAATTCAACTAATTAGTACGTGCAAAACATTGCAAAACGTTACAGTTCCCATTCATTCATTCATTCATTCATTGATATTAATTTGGTTCTTAATTCAAAGCATTGCGAGATAAATGAAACTAATTGACAGTTAATTAAATAATCAGAGGAATTCATAAGAAGAGATATTAAAGTATCGTGTGAAAGTGATTTGAAGTCAGGTATTTTAGTTTCTAGTTTGGAGAAAAATATGTCTCTGATCTGAGAATAAGCCTTACAATCTAGTAAGAAATGATTTTCATCTTCGATTTTGTTACTTGTACAAAAGTGACATATCCTTTCATTGCGAGGAATGTTTTCGTATCTACCTGTTTCAATTCTAAGTTGATGACTACTTATTCTAAATCTAACTAATGCTTTTCTCGAAGGGTTTTTTCTTGTTAAAACTAGGTACGGCGAGGGGCTATAGTCGTCAATGATTGTACAATAAAAACTGAGTTTTTGTGATTGTTGAAGGGCCTGATTCCAGTAAGAGACGTATTTATTTTTCATTATGCCGATATACCTATTAACTATTGAGTCACTCAATGAATTACAGGAAAAGTCATAGTTTAGATTCTAGTAGTCAACCATTTTCATGAGATTAGAGTAAAAGCTAGTTTTTCCGTTACGATGAAGGTCAATTGAAATTTGTAAGGCCTGTTTAACTATAGAATCTTCATCTTTACCTCTCAGATAGTCTAAGTAATTTAGAATCTTTTTATTTATATCAATGATCATGGGAAATTTACCGAGTTCAGCTCTACAAGCAATGTTGGATGCCTTGTTATGTACTTGTAAATAACGTTTACAGAATTGCAAGTGGGTTTTTTCAATTGCAGAGCTGTCCCAGGACTTAAAATCTGATTTAACAAAAGCACCCCAAACTTCACTGTTGTAGGTTAGAATTGGTGAAATCATAGAGTCAAAAATTTTACACGCAAGTGAGGGCTTAAGATTATTCAAATCCGTGTGCCGCCTGAGGCTGAAGAGCGCGTGAAGAGCTTTTTGTCGGAGATGTTCAAGCGAAAGTGTAAAATTTCCGGAAGATGTAATGCGAGTTGCTAAGTAAGTATAGTTTTGGACAACGTCGATTACTTCATTGCCTATGCGGAGGTTATGTTCACATTTTCGTGTGCATCGTTGAAAAATCATTATTTTGGTTTTCTTAGGATTTATTCTAAGCATCCATGAGTTGCAATATGAAGATAGTACGTTAAGGCAGTTTTGTAGACCAAGTTTGGATCGCGATAATATTATCAAGTCATCTGCGTAAAGGAGAGAGTTGAGTCTGGTGCCATTTGGTAACACGAAGGGGTCTGATAAAACATTGTCAAATGAGAACGCTAGATCGTTAAGGTATAAGTTAAAGAGCAGAGGGCTTAAAATGCAGCCTTGCCGCACTCCTCTTGCGTATTGAAAAGATCGTGTTTTGTTATTTCCAATCCTGACAGAGCAGGTAGACTTCGAGTATAGACTCTTAATTAGACTATAAAACTTTCCTTGGACATTGATCTTAGATAACTTATAGAGAAGCCCATCATGCCAAACCGAATCAAAGGCTTTCCTAAAGTCAACAAAACACGCACATATTTTCTCCTTGTGACAATGGACATATTTGTCTATTAATGTTCGAAGTGTGAGGACATGATCTGCTGTTCTATTATTTGCCAGAAAACCAATTTGAGACTTGTGAAGTATATTATTTAAGTCAACGAGCTTTAGAAGTCTCTGATTGAGAATTGAACAAAATAGTTTTCCAATACAACTGGAAATACAAATTCCACGGTAGTTTGATGGATCGCTTTTAGTACCACATTTAAAAATTGGTGTAATGAGGCCATCACACCACATTTGGGGCATAGTTCCTAAGTCGAGGACCGTGTTAAATAGGCATTAATTCGTTTAGGCTAGATTTGATCATTTCGTTTTTGATTTTGTCTGAAAAAGAAGATTTGTTGTTTTTGAGTTTTCCAGCTGCAGTGCGAATTTCACTTTCAGTGATGAGGTAATCCAAGGAGTGAGATCGTGTCGTAATATCCTTTGAATTCTGCAACTCATCTATAATTGCCTCCTGCTTTTCATTAAGGGGTTCATTCGAGTGCAAAGATTGAAAGTGGGACATCCATTTTTCTTCAGAAATTGGAGGGGTGTAGGTTTCCTTCATAGTGTCGTCCATTGACTTCAAACAGTTCCAAAAGCTCTTATTGTTCGAATTTTCAACCGTATTTTCAAGTTCACAGATCTTATTGCTATAGTATTCGTTTCTCTTATGTTTCAAAAGGTTTTTATATTGTTTTAAGACGTTGTGAAACTCTTCCCTGAGGGTATTGTTTAGAGGATCTCTATGTTTTTGATTAGAAAGTTTCCGCAGTTCATGTCTTTTATAGCGGCATTCTTTGTCGAACCATTTTTTGTTCGAAGATATTTTGCAACGTCGCTTTTTTGCTGTTTTGATCTTCAAACAGCGTTTGGCGGTTGAAATAAGAATATTTTCTACAGCATGAAGGTTCATGTCAACATTTCTCGTGATTGTTGTAGTATTCATAAAATCGTGGATCATTTTTTGAATGTCTTCAGACTGTAATGTAGCTCTAAATTTTTGTGACGAATCGTTTTCCCAAAAAAACTGTTTTGGTAGAGAAGTCAAAGAATCATTTATAACTGCCTCGTTTGATGAATCATTATCTAAATGACGGTTAATCTTAAGCCATGTTATTATCGGACTATGATCTGATAAACTGTTCGGCTCTTTCACTACAAAAGATGTTATATTTCGTAGCAAATCTTGGTCACATATGGAGTAATCAATGACACTGATTCCCGATTTACCATGAAATGTAGGTCTGCCTAACGAGTCGCCATTGATTCTACCATTTAAAATTCTTAAATCCGCGCTTCTACAAATTTCCAAGAGTCGTTTTCCGTGATTATTCAAATCATTGTCAAAACTTTTTCGTTGGGTGGCGCATAACGAAGATTCAGAAAAATCGTTTGTTATTATCTTATTACCTTCTTGACAAACACTGTCCGGGTGTTTTCCGACTCTGGAGTTAAAGTCTCCCATAATAAGAATTGAACCAAGGGAGGAGAATTTCTCGATGTCGCTTTCAAGCTCTTCAAATAGTTCAGGTCGAAAGTAGCGGGAATTGAATGATGGAATGTACGTTCCACAGACATAAATGTCTTTTGTAGTTTTTGTGTAGCGATTACTAATTTTAAACCATAAAAAATTTGGTGATTCTTTTTGCACTGAAATCCAATCGTCAAACTTTAGTTTGTAGAGCAGAGCTAATCCACCCGAGTTACGTCCGCATTTTCCTGTTTTCAAGGTATCTGTAGTCACAATCTTGTAACCGTTTACTTCAACAGTCACTTTTTTCCAAGTTTCGGAGAGAATTACGAAATCAAAAGAATTAATCATATTTTTACAATCCAAATTTTGCAATTTTTCCCCTAATAATGTCGACGATAGCCCATTAATGTTCCAAGCGAAAAAAGATAATTTGCTGGGGAAACTTAAGGGCCCTGGCATATTGTATCAGACTTAGTACCTGAAGAAAAGAGATACAGATTACTGTTAGCACTTACCTTCATTGTTTAGGGGCTAAGCACTGCCTGTACTGATTAGGATTAAACACTGCACTGCTTTTACTGATTAGGATTAAACACTGCACTGCTTTTACTGATTAGGGTTAAGCACTGTTTCGAAACTGGTTAGGTTCTTCTTTGGGTCTGGCGTTGATGCTCTATGTACTTAAATCATTTACCCTCCATCCGCAGTGGTCAGGGGCACCCAACGGGAGCGGCAATTTTCGGAAAATATCTGTTCGGAAGGCGATTTGAGACCTAGAATTTTCGGAACATTTGTCGTATAATTTCTTGCTTGCCTGCCTCTCCTAGGATTTTCGAACATCTACAAAATGGTACAATTACCCATTTTTAACGGATTTTTATCCTAAAAAAGGCCACCTAGAATTTTTCGGGAGCCTTTTCCTGGCTGAAATTTTCGAAAAGGTAAATTTTGATTCCTATAATTTTCGGATCACTAGACTTTCAGCTAGGAAATCCGAACAGATGAAAAGTTTTTAGGGGATAAAAACATGCCTATATCTACCGTTTAAATACTAAAATACGTTCAACAATGCTATGTTAAGTGGTTTTGAACTATATCCTCGTTGGGTGCCCCTGAGTGGTCTGGTGGTTAGCTTGGTATGTTAGGTTTTCTAGGTCGTAGGTTAAAAACCTACCGCTCATATTTTTTTCTTTCAGATTGAAGAGACTTGCACTTTCATGGACATTTCCAGCTTGAAATATCATCAAAGTGTGATATAAAAGCAGAAAAAAATTCTACCTTGCGTAAATTTCATAAGGGGAAAAGGGGCTACGGCCGAGGGGATTTAAGACCTATGGATCTAGAGCATTTGCTGTCTCAGCCCCCGAGCTTTGGAACAAACTACCTGACGACATACGCTCAGGCGAGAATCGAAGTCTTTTTAAGTATAAACTTAACACCTAACTTGCATGTATACTATTCAAATTTAAATTTATTTTAATTATAATTTTTTTTACTTTGTTAAACGCCTAGATCATTACTGGATACGCTCTATAAAAATGTTTTTCTTCTTCTATTTAGAAGGAAGTATATTCTTGTTCTTGTTCCCTCTGCTATACATGGCTGAGTTTGTCTAGAGATTCATGTCTCACTTTGACTAGTTGACAACTTTAGGGCCTTTGTTAGCAGAGTAAAACAAAAGGATCAATATTTATGACCCATGGCAAATATACAAAATAGACTAGCGTGACAATGCATTCTAATTTAGTGCTGAGTCACAGTGCATTCTAGAAATACACTTCGCATGCAAGTTAGGTCGCATTAGTTCAGACTAGCAAAATGTTGCTTTTTGAAGAGCTGCCGGGATTCCTCTCCGTTATACTTAACCTGCACGTGAATTTTGACTCGGTTTATGTACAAAAAGAAGCAGTGAACTTCAGTTCACTGAATCCGCTTGGCGACTGCCCCGGATCACTCAACGGAGGCATGAGGGCTCCAAGCAAATGCCTTGTTGTTGTTCAGGAATGGTGGGGTATGAATGAACAAATCAAGGAACAAGCGAGGCATATAGGCGAACTGGGCAATTTTGTAACCATGGTTCCTGATTTGTACAGAGGAAGGGTTGCCAGAAACTTTACAGAAGCTTTACATATCACTCGTGGCCTGGATTATCCAGGTGAGTTTCTACTAACAGCAACTTAAAGTTTCTGTATATGGTGTAAAAAACATTCAAAGTTATCCTGGACAACCAGCGATATAGAATTTGTTCTTAATGATACTTGAGGAGTTTTTAGTTTAGTCAGGAGCCTTCGAGGGTTACGGGCTCCTAGTCAGTATAATAGATATTTTGAATGTTTTTTAAATCTTGATTAAAGCAGCATGATTCTTCTAGCGTTTTCCAGTGTTCTATCAGCTACCGCTACTCTTTGTCTCAAGTTTGTCAAATTTCTTATCGGAGTAGGCTGCATACTTTGTCAACCAGCAAGAGATTCAGCAGGGTTGGCAGTTTTGTTCGCTGTTTGGTCGTTTCTTGAATGCTATTGCATAACTACACTACGAGCAGTCTCTCGAACGCGCGTGGAAATCGCCACGCGTGTCTCTTCCCCGTGTGTGTTGCTCACTTGTACATGTATTTAGCTTTCGATAGCTTGCATTGCTGTTTTGTCGGCTCCTGATTTTGTTCAATTTATTACAAAGATTTGGTTTTATCAATTGAATTGATAAGGTAGATTAACCACCTTAGTGGGGGGAGGGGGGGGAAGGGGGGTTGCGGGGTGGGGAACTGAACTGAACGTGCCATAAACGGACGCAACAACTCTCAACATTGTTGGGCCAACACTGCTAGTGTCGAGAGTTGTCGCGTCCGTTTGCACGTAGCTAAAAGTTTGTACAGTCTCAAACTTTGCGCAACATCTTCCAACAACACCCAACAGCATGCAACAGGTTATGTGGTCTGCTACACAGCCGTTTTTAGGGTCGTCACGCAACGCTCCTAACGGCTGTGTAGCAACTACAGTTTGTGCAAACGGATGCAAAATGTAACATCTGGGAACTGTTGGGAATTGTTGGCCCACATTGCTGCGTCCGTTTTCACGGGGCTTATCGATATCTCCCTATGGTAACAACTCAATGAAACAAAATCTTTGTTTTAATTCATTTCCCCACCAACGGCAACAGTTCAGTTTCATCAGAAACTAAACCTTTCCTTATTACTTATTACTCGTTTACTTCATGTCGCTCTACTGCTTTGATTTTGGAGTCGTTATGTCGAAACTGACAAGTCACGCGAGATGCTCCTACTTGTGTTACGTCATAAACCCCGGGCATATGGTAGAATAAGGCGTGCCAATATAAATTTCTAGATTTCCCTGTTAAATCACAAATATGGGATCAAAACAGCTCGTATTTTGGCGAAGGTCAAGAACTCGGAACCGGTCAAACAAAGTCCTGGAGCGAGGGTGAAAACGAAGTGTAAGACTTCGCGCGAAAATCTCACGCAGTTGCCTTTAGTAAAAAATTGCTGTTGACGAAAAAGCGGCTGTCTTGCATTCTATGAAACAGAGATTTAATGTGCAAGTTGATTTTGCCTGCAACTTTGACGATGACAAGAGGCTTCTTGATCGCAGGTTAGCAAAGGTTGTAGCGTACAGCATAGCTTTAGCCTGCGTATACAGCTTTCTTTTCGTGCTCCTCAGCGCTACGGACGTTTCACGAGAGAGACGACCATTTTTTCCCGCGAATTGCCCTAGCGGCCGAGAAGTGACAAGAGACGGTTGTATTCGTAGGTTACGACCCCTTTCCTCAGTTTGTATTACGAACTGTATACACTTGGTTCATTTTTGTTCTTTCGCAGGAGCAATCCAAGATATCAAGGCAGCAGCGCAGTTTCTTCTCAAATCAGGCTGCAAGAAAGTTGGCGTCACAGGTTTCTGCATGGGAGGTGCCCTGTCTTTGGCAGCGGCTGCCCTTGTTCCAGAAATCTCGGCTGCCGCCCCGTTTTATGGCATCCCCGATATATCGTTAGCTAACGTGTCTACAATTAAGATTCCTGTTCAATGCCACTTTGGTAAAAACGACTCGTCTAACACAGCTAATCCCGTAGAGTACATGAAACTTAAGCAGAAATTGAAAGCAGGAGGGGTGGATTATGAATTTTACGAGTACGATGCAGGCCACGCTTTCACAAATCCACAAAGTAGATATTATAACAAGGCGATAGCCGAGTTGTCTGTGGGAAGAATGATCGAATTCATGAACAAGCATTTAGCGGTTGGAGAAGAGGAAAAGCTTTCAGTCGAGAGTGACCAACCAGGAACATAGGCCTACCATAAACCGCGGACGGGCATAAACCGTTTATTAACCGAGGCAAATACTGTGGAACCTCGATAAAACGAAGGCCCAAGTGGCAAAAAACGTTCGCTATAACGAGGTCTCGTTATATCGTTTTTTTTCATATACCGTAAAATTCCGAAAATATTCCCTCCATGTATAAGCCCCCCAAACGGGTAACGCAAAAAACCCTCCGTTAAATCGCCCCTCCAAATATAAGCCCCTCGGGGGCTTGTACTTGGAAAATTACCCTCAATTACAAAGTAAAACAAAGCGAAAACGGTAAATTTACTTCCAACTATAAGGCTAGCCCAATCAATTTAGAAACGCAAATTTCCCTCCGTAAAAAAGCCCCTCCAAACATAAGCCCCTCAAAAAGGGCCTTTGAAAAATATAAGCCCCAGGGCTTATTTTCGGAATTTTACGGTATTTTACTTTTACTGGAGTGAGGAAAATCTTCGTTATACCTTCGTTATATCGAGGTTCCACTATATAACGTTTGGTCGTAGTAGAGTATAGTTCTACCTTGAAAAGCTGGGGTTCTGGATGTCTTGTAGGCCAAAATATTATCACGGAAACTTCACCTGTTCACTGCTCTTCGCACACTCTTCGTGTTTTTGAAAAACATTTCGCTTATGTTTTCACAAAACGGTCTTTAGTTACAATCGTTTATTTCATGTCGCTTGTTTTAGATCTAAGTCTACTTCACATAGAAGAGCACAATGGTATTTTTGATTTTTAAGTCGTTTATTTACAGTTGTATGAATTCTATTGCATCTACCCTTTTAATATGTACATTTACGTTTAAACAACACGCTTGCTTTAAATTTTAGTTGTTGAATACAAATCATGGCAAATTTGGTCCAAAAATAAGGAAAAATAAAACCATTTAACAACAACAACTTTGAGCTGAGCTAAACAACAAAAGGCGTCCATCAACTTATGGCCGACGAAATGGATTCTCGCATTTTAAACCCGTACCCCATTGCTGAAGACTTGCCATTAGCTATCACTAAAAATTTTCACCAATGAGTAGTAAAAAGTGCAACCTTTCAAACTATATAGGTCAATGTAGTCAACCCTCTCTAAGACGGACACCTTTGGGACCGGCACTAGCTGTCCGTCTTAGAGAGGTGTCCGTCTTATAGAGAGTCAAATAGAGGGAGTAAAGAAAGGAAGGGACCAACACTAGGTGTCCGTTTTACAGAGGTGTCCGTCTTATAGAGGTGTCCGTTAAGAGAAAGTCGACTGTACATGAGACTTAATTCCCCTCAGGAGTCCTCCTCCTTAAGACGTACACCATCCGAAAACGGACACCTACAGCTGGTCCCTGCTGTTGAGATCTCGTACCCAGATCTCTTATCGACAAAGGCGAAGGCGAGATCTGGTCAAGTAAGAAAGTTCACTTTTTATGATTGGCTAGATTGTGAGGAAGAGACGTGAGTGTTGTAATCTGCGCGCGCTACATGCGCTATGACGTGTACAATTCATTCTTTACAAAGTCTTTAGTTTTGTTCAAAACAGTATTTGCGCGGAATAATTATAAGTAGCTTTTCGTATCAATATAACTTGTCAAACTCTCTTTATCTTACCTTGACAACTTTTCAAAAATTTCTCTTGGTATAAAGATAAAGACTTTTCAAAAGGGTATGGTAAAAATTTTGTCGCGTAGAAGTTGACTTGTACTGTTTTACGCTTTGAGCGCTCGCTATTGCAATAAAATCAAACTAGCTGCTGCGTTCAATTTGATGTTGCTCTTGGTACGTGATTACTGCCGTTGTTCAGTCATTCTCTGTTACTCCCTATAGGACAGACCCAACGCTAATGTAATGGTCCCATGAGCAAGTCGCGCATTCTGACCTTGAGGTACCAGGCCATTAAAATGATACAAACTACAATGATTCGTCATAGCTAGGAAGTTTCTTTTGGAACACGACTAGCAAAAACAGGGAATTAACTGATATGTATTTATAATATAACTAAGATAGTACGCGCGCTCTGATTGGGCGAGAGGCGTGTTTGCATGAGAGTATGTAAACATGGGTTGTGACGTCAAGATGTCTGGCTTTTCGCGCGCTAATCACGCAAGCACGAATTTGAAAAAGGTTTTGAGTTGAAAAACTCGTCAAGTTTACAGTCGACTCTCTCTTAACGGACACCTCTATAAGACGGACACCTAGTGTTGGTCCCTTCCCTTTTTCTTTCCTCCCTCTATTTGACTCTCTATAAGACGGACATCTCTCTAAGACGGACAGCTAGTGCCGGTCCCAAAGGTGTCCGTCTTAGAAAGAGTTGACTGTACTTCATTTACCCATTTCCTCGTCGGCTGAACTTTGGAGAATCTTTAGAAACATGCAGTTTCAATTTATCTCGCTTGAGCTGACACTTTGAGCGAGAAAAACCCTTATTTTGGAAAGCATCTTTTCTGCAAAACAAGGACTGATTACGCGCAAGAGCTTCGTGCGCAAGACTTCGCGACTGGTAAGAATTTCTCTTTTTATCAGTGCCCTGAACAAGAGAGTTTTGCTTTTTTCTCTTGAAAGTTATTTTAAAAAAGCAATAGAAAATTTTTCGCCTTTGTTTGCATATCCTGATATAAACACTCGAGGGGTTGGGAAAATTCTCGACCGTTATGCAAACCCGAGACAAAATCGAGGGTTTGCATAACGGTCTCGAATTCTCCCAACCCTTCTCGTGTTTATATCAGGCTTTTCAAACACGGAAAACCTTTTCTATTGCTTAATTATAACCCTGGCAGTGGTACAATTACAATCTACTTCTAAAACGCCTTTCGATATAAATATATGCTTATTTTCTTTGAGCTGACCTGAACCTTGTTAACAGCTGAGTTAGTTACAGTAGAATTCCGGTAACTCGAACTCTGAAGGGAAACGAAAAACAGTTGGAGTTATCGGGGTCGATTGCAAAATTCAATTTGCCATGTTAAAAATCGATAGTTACTGATTTTTCAGCACTTCCTCGTATGGTGCAATGGAAATTTAACTTATTTCATCAGAAGCGGCAACATGATTGGGCATTTTTAACAACTTGCGATAAAACGTGATCTGTTCTTTTCACCAATTAAAATCACATTAATTTTGTGTTGAACAGTTTTAGTTAAGTGTTTTTACCTTTTTACAATATGAAGAGCTAATGGAATGGCAACCGAGTTGAGTTCAAAGAACTAGAACTCGAGTTATCGGGGTAAATTTCAGCGACTTTTTGATCAAGAGAAAGGAAATTTAGTTCGAGTTAGCGGAAATTTGAGTTATTAGAGTTCGAGTTAACCAAGTAAAAATGACTGGAAATAAGGGTGAAATCCAAGGGAAATTGGACTTAGTTCGAGATAGCTGGGAGTGGCATCTACATCATCTACATCTACATATATTGCGTCGGTAAAGATCGCTAAGACATCACACCAACCGTAAAATAATATAAAATAATGATATAAAACTAAATAAAAATAACTATGAAACTATTACTTAAGATAAATTAGATTTAAAAGACTCTAATGAATTCGAAGTTAATGTTATCTGAGTTATCCGAGTTCGAGTTATCGGGATTCTACTGTATATAAGAATATTTTATGTCTGAATTACACAACAGAGCATATGTACAAACGGCTTCTAAGTATCACGGCATTCTAGCATTATAGTCAGCGTCTAGCTGAGTTGTTAGGTTTTTTGTCCACCTTGGTTTTCAACGAGTTGTAAGTTACTCGTGGTCAGAGGTCTCACCTCATTACCGTTTGAATTTTCTTTACGGCCAATCCTATAAAGCAAACAAAAACACGGTAAAATGTTAAGAGGGTTAAAACACATCAATTGCCCCAGGCTGGTCACAATCTCCTGTTTTTCTGTATGAGTAGTGAGTTTACGCAACAGGACGACAGAAACAGGAGGACGGCAAAACACTTGTGTGACAAACGTGACCTGGCTATTACTTGCATGTTCTGAAGTGATCTTCACTAAATATCAGTGTTTTTTGGTCTTTTACAAAAAGGTCGGTTTAAAGGAAGATGAGGTTTGAGACAAGTTTTTTCAAACAAAATTATTACCACAAGCTTTGCGGTCTTTTTTCCTCTCTTGTCCTGTTGCGTAAGTTCACTGTTGCCTCACCGACAGGGCCGGTTTCGGGGCTCCCAAGAAATATGTAGCCTGTTCAAAATAAGGGGAGTCTCCCCTAGTTTTCCCCCTCGTTTACCCTCCGTACGATTTAACTCGCTCCCCACCATCTGAGGGGGGGTTGGGGGTGGCGAGTTTGAACTAGGAAAAACTCTAGCAAGTATCGTTCCCGCGCAAATTCTTTTTAGTACTACCCCACTGCATTTATTGGCTTCGTTTTATAAATTTCATAATTATGTAGGCATTGCGATTGGATTGAATTGAATTAAATTAAAGTATCCTTGTACTTACCAGCAAGTCACAAATATACAAACTGCCAAAAGCAGCATCGCGCCGCCAAATGCCGCAAAGAAGTAGTACAAGATGTTGCTTTTTCCTGGACTCCCTGAGAATTCTGTTGCCTGGACGAAATCTGGATGAAGTCGACCCAAACGTGTGATCTCTTTGCCCAGCGCAGCTCTAAGGTTTCCGCGAAATTCTTCAACAACAGCAAAAAGAGCGTCTTTTGATAGGAATTTGCCTCCGCCTGTAGATACAAACACGGCTACCAGCAGTTCGCCTGGGGAAAAGGTGCTTTCTTGCGGATACCCGGATACTATGTATACTTGCTCAACACTCGTTGCGCGCCTGAAAGTAGGGACGGAATAAAACAATTTCAGTTGCTTGTTGTTTTGGGAATTTTATTCAGCTGGTGGATTGATATTGTTGAACATATCTCCGTCTTGCAATAAAACAATATGACTCCAGTCATATAAGCTTTTCAACCCTAGATTTACCAGATAGCCTGGATCATACATTCACTACTACAGTGGAATCTTAGTCCATATACACTGTACAACCTCTTCCCCTTAACAAATCTAGAACAATTTTCCGTGGCCTATTTAACAAATCAACAACCATTTCCATTTTCCGACCATAAAAATAACGCAAAACTAAATTGTGTATAGCCCAGAATGCTATTAGGGACTTAACGATCCATTAACGATCAGTTTTTCATATATTAGTGTCATTAGTACTCACGGGAGCTTTGAAAATCAGTCAACCATTCTCCGAAAAACAAATTTGAAGAGGGTCGAAGGGCACATTTAGAAAACCGCAATTAAAAGTACTTGTAACTGTCGTAAACCAGCGAAAATTTCCAGGAGCTATCGTAACACATGGAATTGATATTTGTTTTTGCTGTTTATCATTGTACCTCTTCCGATTTGTTTCTTCACAACTGCGGTTTGAGCAGTACATCTCCACAGCTGTCTCCAAAGCGGTGATAAAACTGCTTTTTTTCAATTCGAACTGAAAAAAAGGAGGAAGAATAAATTATTTCCAGTAAACTATTCCTAAAATTAAAACATGCAAAAGTGAAAAAAATAAACCAAATAGGGCGTTTTCATTAAAGAATTCAAATTTCTTTTTCCGAGTCTGACTATTTTCCCGGCCTTCACTGTGAACGTCTTCACTTGTTGTGGAAGTCTGTGAGAATGAATTAGAAATCTGATATTTTTTATTGGCGTCTGTGGGAAGGGTAGAGTCTTTTCTGACAAGCTACGTAGTATCGCTAAACGGTTCTACGATACTAATTAAAATGTTGGTGTCATTGATATCCATTAAATTTTCGCGGTATACGTAGCACTCCCTTGTACTATGTACCATGTACATATTTATTGTTCAGAGTGTCTATAAAAGAAGGTTAGAACCTTTTCTGACGAGCTAGTATCGATAACGTCTCACACTTCCCTGTACCGCGGACGAGGGGTGGTCATCAAGAGAAGTTTAGTTCGTTTTTCTCTTATAATCTTCACTTGAGAATCCGTGTTCCACACCTGTGACGTAAAATCACGTGACCAAAATCCATATGTTTTCACAAAGATCACAATGGCGGTAAAAAGCGAGTTTTATGAAAATCGTACAAAAATACGTTTCGCAGATATAACTGTAATTTCATCAAATGAAGATGTTACGTACTATAAGGAAACCATAGAAGAGGTAAAACAGAAAACAAACAAAAAGAAGCAGGGGTTATTTTCCCGAGAGTTGCCCGTTAAAGACAATTCGTTCAACTCACTTTAGGTAGGAATTCAAAAAATAGCATCAGCTACTTACATCTGCGATAGTCATTCCGGCTACTGTCATTAACACTGCCTGTTGTTCCCCTTCGGAAGGCGGGGATGATGTAGAGGGGGAAAGAACTATCACGAAAGACAAAGCACTTATTAAATCTAATATATTCGAATTTGCTCATCACGCATTGGGACATTTTCTTAAAGGATTAAGATCTTCTTTCATGAAGTAAGTCTGATATGCCTTTTTCGATGGTTACGGTTATTTTATTTAGTGATCAAATACCTGTCAAGAATTGCAAACTCTAACATAACCATAACCTTAAGCCACTTTTCCCGAGCGTCGGTCTCTTTTAATAACTCTCACGCTGCGCGCGTCTCCAGTCTATCTTCCACGCCATGACGGTGCTTGACTGCCTCAGAGCGAGGCAGATGGTTCAGCGACCAGCATTGCGCATGACTTTTTAAATGGACACTATAAGCATTTTCTTTTCACGCTGGCGCAGATGAGACGAGACCAAGAATCCTGTCACGGGAGAATGGATTATCCCAGAGGTCCGCGTCGCCCGTTCCACTGGACAAGGGTAACGAGGACTCAGGGAATGAGATTATTCAACAGCTTACAACGATCGCTCACCTGATGAGGAAGGTACAGAAACTACTGTTGACGAAATTTCTAAAGGCTGGATAGTGTTTGTGTTTAAAGTTGCAGTTGTCATGACAACTACCTCAGTAGAACTCGACCCATCAACGGTTGAGTTAGAGGCTACGAATGACGAAGTGGATACCACTGCAAAACAGAAAATTTCCGCAGAACGATAAGAGACCCGCAGCCTGTACTAAGAAGATGAAGTCCTGTTTCGTGATGTAGACATGTATGTTAAAGAGCTTATTGGATTACTTTAGTGACGTAGCGGTAACATTAGGTAAGACTGCAGTAGGCATAGCGGCAAGGGTATTTTCGAGAACACCTAACGGCCGCCGAACACATAATTACTCTGAAGTTTAGTGATAAGGGTTAGGAAACTTGAGTGACCCAGGCTCCATTTAGGGTCATTATACTACTGAAGCAAACTCACCTGAAAATTGAGTCACTCAGTTTCCTAACCTTTTCTATACTTCAGAGTCATTCGGCGTTCTCAATACAGTCTTGCCTTCCCCATGAAACAGATTTGTGGACCACGGAAACAATACTGTCAGTACTCAAGTTTTCTAACTAGATTTTTGTTACAATAGTTTTACCCTCTGATCTCTAATATTACGGTCATCAAGTTCAGTTAATTTTGACGGTGGTCAATCTGACAGTGGAACCCAGTTATTACGGACTGAGGACACCAAAGGGACATTCCATATTGTCCGTATTAACCGGTTGTCTGTATAAACAAGAAAAATTAAACTTAAAAACGTTATACTCGACGGTTCGATGATTCGAACATCATTGTCAAGAGTGAGAAATGTTAGGAATCAAAGTTGCGGTCTAATTTTAGGGAAAATATATACGCTTTTCGTCTCGGGGAGGCCTAATGCTACATAAATAGTGGCAAAACTAGAGGGTTTTGCTCAGCATGCGCACACTGAATTTGATTGTTAAAGAATTTAGCTTAATATTTGTCCAGACGTGCGTTACTCAATGTGCGCATCTACTACGTTGCTGTCATGTCAAGAAAATTCAAGATATGCTTCTTGATTTTAACTTTCCAAAACTAGAAGATATTTACAGTTTTGTATTCTGTCTGCTTTATGAATTTCTCTCCGAGTTCTGTTAGTTTAATTGCTAGGCCTGGTCACCTGTCGTACACAACCGCATAAATATGCTACGTAAGTAAAAATGGCCGGAGGGCAGATGTAACCGACTTCCCCATTCTTAAATAGTAAATTCCGTTTCAAACTCTTCGAAACTGATCGGCTCAGCCTCATGCTTAAATATATTGAAGGCAACCGACTCATTTTTTATAGTATTTTAAATGGAAGCTCATCTCCTATATGTGTTGTGATTGCTTTAAAATGAATATATATGTGGACTATATTATGCACACATGACGTGGAGATGACTTTGCGATATTGGTACCAACGACGGTTTTCCGTCCAATACATTGAAAACACTTTTTGGCTATCCTGAGTACTTTTAGATATCTAGAAATACATTCTAAGCGGCGCTAAAAAATTTGTATCTGTTCGGTCATCCTAGGGGAACTGTAGTCTTTTCGAAATTACAAGGGCTTCATGTATTATTTTCCCGAAAATTTTAGATGAAATTTAACATTTTATGAAAGTGAGAATTTTTCTAGTTTCCTCTCTCCGTTACATTTTTGAATCCGAAATAAAATAAAGTTCAGAAAAACGTAGGAAATTTATAATTAGACAAGCTTCGAAAATTGCACATGAATGGAATGGGCATCTAGAAATTTTTAGCCGTCCTAAACCAATAGAAAATTCTAGGCCATGTTTGCTTTTCCGACCAGATATTTTACAGAAAACAGTCGTTGGGTGCCCCTGAAGAATAGAGGAGGACTCGGCGAAACCGCTCCTGGTTCTATCACTGATGTCCACTCCACATTACTCCAACGCTAAGGAAAATCAGGGGCACCCAACGAGAAGACAGTTCAAAACCACTTATAATTAAACGTAGCATTGTTAAACGTATTTTAGTATTTAAACGGTAGATATAGGCATAGTTTTATCCCCTAGAAATTTTTTATTTGTTCGGATTTCCTAGCTGAAAGTCTGGTGATCCGAAAATTATAGGGATCAAAACTGAACTTTTCGAAAATTTCAGCCAGAAAAAAGGCTCCCGAAAATTCTAGGTGACCTTTTAACAGTGAAAATCCGTTGAAAATGGGCAATTATACCATTTTTTAGATGTTCGAAAATCCTAGGAGAGGCAGGCAAGCAAGAAATTTTACAACAAATGTTCCGAAAATTCTAGATCGCAAATCGTCTTCCGAACAGATATTTTCCAAAAATTGTCGTTTGGGGCCCCTGGAAAATGAGAGCAGAAGTAATTACAAATTCAGAATATAATGATGATATCGGCAATGTTTTGTTCTTGTGTTTGTTTAAAGCAACTGACTCAGTTTACTAGATTCTCGTCTGCTCTGTTGGCTTAGCGACGCCGCTTCAAATTATAAAACAGGTCTTAGTAAAAAAATCCATTGCTTGTGAATATTAAGAATGACGTCTGTAAACTTGTGAAACGGGGGAGAGAAATAAGTAAATATTAAATTAAGTATTAAAACTTTATACTATGCTTGCAATTTAATAGTACAGTTCTAGCAGACTGACCTCGTAAGAGGCCAATGGCATTTCCTGTACGAACTGACAGAACTACCTAAGGGTACTAGAACATATGTGACGGTGTTCAAGTGTTGTGAGCTACGAAAAATCGGTCGTAAAACAGAAATTCTGATTGTATAACAAATAATACCTATCTAATTATTAATCTATCTGTGGCGTTCAAATTCCTGTTTTGAGTTTTACACATTGCACATTGCTACAGTCCCATAGGCGACAACAACCTATCGGAATTTTAAAAAGGCTACAGCTTGTAACTTAGATTTGCCCAACGAGTAGCTTTCAATTTGTCACAAATTTGTATGCAAGTTCCATGTACACCGATCTACATACCACAAGGAAACAATTCGAAAGATATATTTTCGAATTGTCAAAGCCTGATGATTTAGGTTTAATCTCACCTGGAGTGACAGATGTGGTGCTGCCCGTTTGTAAGTGGAAAGAAATTAAAAAGATTTGGAAAGAAAGAAGCATCCAGTTTAAAGAATACATTGCTGCATTCAAACCCAACTAAACGGGCGAATCCGTCCGTCCGATAATGCGTGACCGGTTTACTGTCGTCTATAGTGACGCAACCACTGTAACAATCACCGACAAATAAAGTAACATTTTAAGAATATATTACGGGTTCTTTTATGTAACAGCTTGCCGAGTTCCTGTTTGCTAGGGTCGAGATCTCGACGGGCAGGCCAGGTAGCCTTGTAAACACAAAACATAATAACGAAAATATTACAAAAAAAATCTGAGGTTTAGAAGGGAATGGGGGACTGGTCATTATTTATGTAGAGGGAGGGGGGCGGGGGGTGTAAATGTAACACCTTAAGTGAAAGAGTGAGAGCTCCTCTTGTCAACGGTTTTTCCTTACTCAGTTCACAGAGTTGCTTCGATCTTTTCTTGATAAACCTAATCCAGGAAAGATTGAAGGGACCAGGCTATGCTAGATTTGCCACAAGTCCACTGCCAGAGAGTTGAAGCGGGAGAAAGCGAGCGACGGAACAGCAGAATCCGAAAACGAGCTTTGAGAAAGTCTAAGACTATGCCTGGACGGTACGTTTTGTAGTTGCTAAGTTCAGGACAGTGGTAGCGTCGCGAAATGTCGGCTGTGTTTTCAGGCTAGAGGCAAATTGGGCTTAGAACAAGAACGAGAAGTCCAAAGACTACTGCAAAGCTGATTTAAAACAACGTGTATTGTTTTTTGATAACCATATTTCGGCTGGCCATACCAGCCTTCTTCAGGTTAGCTATGTTTCGGCTATTCCGGGAAAAATTAGAAATGGTAATACGTCGGAATGTACTCCCCACTTTTGCGGAAAAATACTATTGGTGATGAGCTGTGCCCAGGTGCCATTTGGTCTCCCATCCGACTCCCACCCCCTGAACCAGGCTGCGCGCCTCCGCTCCGCAAGAGAACACACTTATTCAGCGGTTTCCCGCGTAAAAGTACTTCGATGAGAACAAAGATGGCGGTCGATTTGACTGTCGCACGCCGACAACTTGGAGAGGCCCTTGGGGACTTCTCTCAAACGTATGATCACTTGTTTTTTCTTTGTTTAAGGAAACTTTGATCGAATGTTATTTTATATTCTTTGTTCTCATTTTAAGGTACTGGAACAACATGAAGCTGTGGTACAAACAGAAGGTAATATCGATTATAAACACTGTATATTATCTATCTGTCACACTTTAAATTACCGCTACTCTTAAAGAAAATATTGTTTCAGCTTTTCAGAGGAATCTTTTACCTTGTTTAAAATAATGTTAAATTGTAGCTGTAAGAGTAAAATTTTAATTTTTGTGTCAGTATTAACTAAGCAGTATTAAGCGGAAACATGAGCTTGATATACAGTCTTATCGGAGGGACTTTGTGGGCACGTGCTGGGGTTAAGTGCGGTGTACCCTTATCCATCACAAACCTTTTTACTGTACAGCTTATTATCAATATGTGAGTAACACATACAGGGTCGTCTAAACAGTTTAAAAACTTTAAAAGTGGATTCAAAGATACTCATAGATATCATGGTAATATACAAAGTGCAAAAGATTGGATGGGTGTTTAATAATAATAATAATAATAATAATAATAATAATAATAATTTATAATAAACGTAATAATATACCTTAAAATTGTGAAAATAAGCCCCTCCATGTATAAGCCCTTTTCAAATATAAGGCCCCCCCCAAACTCGTAATGCCAAAAACCCTCTGTTAAATCGCCCCTTCAAATATAGCCCCCCCCCCCCGGGGGGGGCTTGTACTTGGAAATTGCCCTCAAATACAAAGTAAAGCAAAGCAAAAACGGTAAATTTCCTTTCAACTATAAGGCTAGCCCAATCAAATTTGAAACGCAAATTTCCCTGCGTAGATAAGCCCACCCCCCCCCCCCTGAATATAAGCCCCTCCAAAATTAAGCCCCTCAAAAGGGGCCTTTGAAAAATATAAACCCCGGGGCTTATTTTCAGAATTTTACGGTACTAATACTACTATTAGGCCATTTCCGAGTTCCTAGGAAAATGACTTTTTATTCTCATGCAAATAAAACTCATTTTCACAAGAAAAGTTGTGCACTTGGTCTCATTTTGAAAGTGAGGGTTCTGGAACTCACAAGTGGCATATTATTTAAGCAATAGAAAACGTTTTCCATGTTTGCATAGCCTGATATAAAGAGGGGTTGGGAGAATTCGAGACAGTTATGCAAACCCGAGACGAAGTCGAGGGTTTGCATAACCATCGAGAATTCTCCCAACGCCTCGAGTGTTTATATCAGGCTATGCAAACACAGGAAAAAAGTTTTCTATTTCTTTTTATAAAATAACTTTCCCGAGAAAAAAACGCAAAACTCTTTGTATAGCACTGATTAAAAGAGAAATTCTTACCAGTCACAAAATCTTGTCCACGAAGTCTTGTACGCGTAATCAGTTCTTGTTTTGCAAAAAGATGCTTTGCAAAATATGGATTTTTCTCGCTTAAAATGTCAGCTTGAGCGAAGAAAAATTGACTCACCTTCTTTGTTTCAGCCGACAAGTATTGAACTTGAAAACTTTTTCAAATTCGTGCTTACGTGATTAGCGCGCGAAAAGCCAAGCAACTTGACGCCACAACCATGTTTACATACTCTCATGCAAACACTCCTCTCGGCCAATCAGAGCACGCATACTATCTTAGTTATTTTATAAATTGTTATTATATTAATATTGATATTAATATTATGTTTCTTATTACCATTCTAACACCTTCCTAATGGTGCACACCAATAAAATATTATTAACACTTGATGTGTTTGCCTAAAATTGTAAAAAATTTAAGGTGGCCCCAACCTATTTATATGTGTGTTGGTTATGTTTTTGAATCGTGCAAACAGTCGATTATTCAATCGTGACCATACAACTTGCTGCACAAAAGGGTTGGTCAAATTTAACCTTAAACTGTTACGCAAAGACATTTGTGAAAGTTGACGCGCAAACAGAGGAAGAGTGCCAACAGACTATCTCCTATTTGAAAGGGTAATTCTTACCCTAGCTTTATTGCAAGAAACTGAGTAATCAGAACCTATGGCAAATACAGTTAGCACTACAAGAAGAACAACTTTATGCTGAGTGTGTGGTGAAATCGAAGACCTTCCATTCATCAAACTTACTTTGTATTTGTCCCTCTCTTTTTGAAACAATTCTTAACTAAGCAAAGTATAGTATCTACGAAAAACTCTCAAGAGTTCTTAGAGTTGCAGGTTCCCATCATGAGGAGAAATAAAGCCGCTGACTCCAGTACTTCTAACCATCCATTTTTGCAATGAAAACCTTGTATTTGCTAATTTATTCAAGCTTTTTAGACTTGCTGTTACATTTGCACAGGAAGTTTGCCACTTGGGGATAAAGATGAAGAAAAATATGACAGTCGTCTTATTCTTCTCATTATCCCCAATGGCAAACTGCCCATGTGAATGTTATTAGTCTAAGAAACTTGACTGAATTACCAAGTACAAGAAAGAATGGTTAGAATTACTGGAGTTGGTGGCTTTATTTTGCCCCAAAATGGGAACCTTCGATGCTAAAAACTGGTGGGAGATCTCTGTAGATGCCATATTCTGCTTTTTATGAGATTTTTTTTTGAAAAGAAAAGAAAAGATCAAATACACAGTAACTTTGATAAATGGAAGTTTTTAATCTCATTGTGCACTCAGCATGAAGTTGTTCTTCTTGTAATGCTAACTGTACTCACCACAGGTTTCTGATTATTCAGTTTCTTGCAATAAAGCTTTGGGTAAGAATACCCTTTCAGATAGAAGATAGTCTGTTGGCACTCTATCTCTGTGTGTGCGTCAATTTTCACAAATATGTTAGCATAGCATTTTAAAATTAAATTTGACCAGCATTCTGTGCAGTAAGTTTTATGGTCCCCATTGATTTCAAACTTGCAGATAAAAATGAGAGTTCTAAGGCTTATGTGGTGATATTAGGGAAAAATCTGTTGAAGGATTTAGAAGTTCTCTACATTTTTCATAAAATGTGGTTTTAAATATATGCCGATATCTCAAGTGTTTTTATACCTACAAGAAAATAAGTAACATTTTCTTAAAGTTCCACTATTCTTTATTAAGGATGCCAAAAATCATAGAAATTGGTTAAATTGTTCCTGCTGGAAAAATGCGACCAAAACAAACATGTAAATAGGTTTGGGCCACCTCAAGAACAGTGACCTTTCATTCAATCAAATAAATAAGACCAAGATACATGGTGGCATACTTCAAAGATCAGAAATCTATGTCCCGACACTGTAAAAATCTGTTGGACCTTCCTAGTGAAGTCAAATTGAATTTACACCGTATCTGCATAACAGAAAGCTCTTCCAAGGTCTGAGAATTACGGAGAAAAAATTTCATCTTATGAATCAACCCTGTTTTGATTACAAATTTAAACATAACTTCTGCATTTTAAGTTGCTTTGCTGGTAGGTATTCTAATCCATGCTCCCTACAAACATACACAAACCATTTGTATATTTTCTTACAATCTTGTGCTGATGCTTTTGATGATTTTTCTTTATTATATATACATATTAAATTGTGTAATGCAGTTGATGTCTTATAAATGTCATAATGCAGATTTCCAAAGAGGAGTTTGACACACAGGCGAAGAAATGCCTTGGCAATGACAACAGTAAGGTTACAATAATTATTTTGTATGATCAGAGCTGTGATAAAACTTTGTGTCAATTTGTTGTTGCTTTATTAATTTTTGCCATAACATAATGTTAAACTTGCAGTCAGTGTAATGTAACCTTTAGAATCAACTAGGTTTGACAACAAGGGAAACATGGCATGCCTGAAACTATCATTCGTCGTTGACGTCAGTTCACATATTGAACAATGTAAAAACTAACGTAAATGATATAAAGTTTGTATCAACAACAGGAACATAACTGAAACTTCAGTATACTGCACTATAAAACACATTTGTTTGTCATGGACCAAAAGAAATGAGTTTAGCTTTCCTCCCCTGAGTCAGAAAAGAATTTGATTTCCTCTACATCGCCTAGTCCGTTAGTCTGGTAGACCATCGATGTTGATGCTGGTAATTAGCGACCCACCAAGAGTAACGACACCCCGAAAGTAATGAGCTGAAAGTGACAAGGGTAGCTACTATGGGAACTTTACGGTAGGTTATTTTACAGATCTGCAGCATTAAATGCGGTAAAGTGTGATCAATCTGTGCATTTTGATTGGTTAGATGGTTGAACATGCAGTACTGGGACAAAAATAGTCTTAACAAATGTGTTCTAGAACCCATTCTTGTTTTACTCTGTATAAATGTTGTGGTTCAATAATTTTATCCTTGGTTGAAATTTAGTTTTCTCTTGTGTTTTAGTCTTTCAGTTTATGATAATGACTTTGAAACACAGGGAAATTGTACTGCATAAACCAAGGATGAAATTAAACCACAACATTATCATACAATTTGTTCTATTTGACTTTTTTTCAGTTCATTTTCACAACAATTTCTTACTGGCCATTTTAGCCAAATGTCAAGCCCTTGGGGCTACCCCAGGTGTGTTATCTAAGTTAATGTTATAGGATGATTATACATTTCTGGAAAACTGCCCAGCTACCCCTCCCCTAAGCCAGCATTAACACTTACTTCTCACTTAGGTCAAAATGTTGACTTAGGGGAGGGGTAGGTAGTCAGTTTCCCAGAAATGTATAATTATCCATGCTATCTAACATTAGGGACCTTGTCTTGCCTTGTACTTTGAAGCTGGAAGAAACATGTTTGTCATTTCTGAACAGTCTCTCTCCGTGAGCAATGAGTAGCATGTGGAGACGACTGTGTTTCTTGATTTTTGGTTACCCAAAACCTTAAATGCATATTTGGATGTATATTCTGTATAGTATCAGACAATAGGGAACTTTTAAATATGCAACAGGATGGTAGAACAAAGAAGGACGGCAAACCTTGTGTGACAAGCATGAGAAAAACATTGTTAGAAAACATTTTCTGCCAAACTTCACCTTCCTTTGAACAGATATTTTCGTAAAGGACCAGAACACAGTAATGTCAATTTAGGATCACAACAATCACTCGAGTTATACCCCTGTCATGTTTGTCACACACGGAAGTTTTGTTGTTTTCTACAGGCTGCAACAGTGGCACAACATTGCATGGAGGGGGTTGGGGAGGATAAGCTACATTTTTCTAGTTTGAAGTCGGCAAAACATCAGAAGGTGTCTCAACTAATTTTGTCATGATTGTAGCATTGCACTTTTATTGTTATTGTTAAAAGATGAGAATAGTCTCTACTGTTTAGTTCTGTTGAATGAATTTCCTTTTCATTTTACAGCATCACATCCCAGAACACCACAAAAGCTGGCTCCTAAACCACAACTGATCAAGAAAGGAAAAATCAAGAAACCCAAAAAAGTATTAAAGGCAAATTTTGAGGTAAAGATGAATAAATATGACCCCTTAAAACAAAAGTCTTGAGTGCATTTTAGCCATTCTAATCTTACTGGCTGACTGTGTTCGTTTTATAGCAAAGGTTCTCTCCATGCGATCCTCTTCAAGGAGCTCCTGAACTCTCCCTTAAAGAATTATCAGAAGAAAGTGAAATTGGACTTTGTACCTATGATATGATGTTACCCGACACTGCTACCATTTATGGTCGATTGTTTCTTGGTGCTTGGGATGCAGGATTGGATAATGTAGCTGATGATACAGTTAGCCTCATGCTTCATGCTACTGAGGTAATACAGCACTTCTTAACTCTAACAAACACAGTTAAAGAAATGTAGCTGATGTGGGCTGCTGAAATCTGTTGTCATGTAAAACCAGAATTCAACCTAGTTGGAATAGAAGTTTCCTCTGTTTTCTAGTCCTCTAGTTATTTTTTGAGACAAAGGGAATAAAAAATCAACCTACATGTAGGTTAAATCAAAATAACTGAAATTTGACCAGGAACATACCCACCTGTAATGGCACTTATGTTTTCTAGCCCTCTACATATAATTTTTTGAGACAAAAGGAATAAAAAATCAACCTACATATAGGTTAAATCAAAATTACACCTGAAATCAAATTTGACCTGGAACATACCCACCTGAAATGGTGGTAGTGTTTCTTTATTTGGTTCTCATAGATTTAGGCAGTATAAGTAAGCCTGTGTTGCCTGTGATTAGAGTAGTAGACAATGAGTAGTCCCTCATTTTGTATAGGGATACTAGAGCGAGCTTAAGTGCAAACAAGCATGAAATTGCCGTTTGTAAGGAGGGGGACCAGCAGAGGGAAATTTCTCTCCGTCTTCCATGTCTCACCTCTCCCTACGGGTGACAAACTTTCACGTGCTCTTACATATTTTGCTTTCTTAACAATCCTTGAGGAAAGCGAAGGACTACTAGTCTTGTATTCTGTTTTAATGGTGGCTATGTAGGCACAGTAGTAATTGAAATAAATATTGCAATTACCACTGCAACGATCATAATTATCTTCATTTAAATCTGTATTTCTGAAGTTCACATCATTCTATGAAATATTTTGATTATAACCGAAGAAGGCACCTGCTGTTGCAGGCTACAGAATCTGCTGCAGTCATTATTTCAAGCAGCTACATGTAGATAATGTGTAAAAAATCATTATTAACTTATCTCTGCGATGCTGTGTGTTGAATTCCCACAAGTGCAGTAGATCGATTTGAGTGAGTCAATTCATGTTTGAAAGTGGCCGCCATTTTGACTAGTGAACACTTTAACTTATCGATAATTTTTGTGGTCAGTCACTTTTTGATTGCTAAGGTGTCCCCTAAATGGATTAAATCCAGGCTTGGGGACCCTGAGAATTTGTCCCTTTCCCCTGAATAGAGGTGTCCCTTCAATAGAGGCAACAAATACAAAGATTCTGTGAACTTTTTCCAGGACCAAATTTTGTGTCCCCTGAATGAAGGTGACCCTTGATTAGAGGTGTCCCAAAGGAGAGGTTTCACTGTAAAAACAAAAGCAAACAAAACAAAAAAGGTGTTAATAATAGCCATGCAAATTACTTTTTGATATTTTGATAATCCTGAAAGACTATTACTTCAGCTTGACATCAGTAAAGTTGAGAGAAGTAAATTGGCCACACTAAAAGCATTTTGAGTTTCATTCTTTTTCCTGTTTACCTTCTTTCAATTCCCTTTTTAAATTTTCCTTTGACAACGTTAGTGTAAATAGGTATAGTGAGATGAACTAAAGGGTCACCAGTACCATCTAGCATGTATATCGATCACTATCAGGCTTAGCAACACAACAAGAAATGCTACCTAAATTAATCAGTCGCATTTCTCATTAAAGGTACTAACGTTTGCATATGTGGACATACCCCTGTGGTAAGGCCAAGAATTTAACTTAGTGGAATTTATTGTTTTTGATTGCAGCACCTTGTAAAAGATATCTTAACAGTTTGTTGTTCAACGAGAAGTTCTTTCAGACTTAAAGATGGACATTTTCGCTACGCTATCGGCAGCACCTATCCTAGGCTACATCTCAGAAACAGTACAAGTCCGTGGCCTCCAAATTCTGAAAGGTGAGGCATTAGTAGTAATCTTTATTTCAATTCGTTTAAAACTCATCAGGATTACATAAATAAAAAAGTAGAAAAAAATTACAATATAACCATCAATATTTATACAAGAGAATATGATTCTAAAAAAACAAAACTTGCTTTTCAAGAGTGCCGTGCGTTGAAGGTTAGGCGTTAATTAAAGTAACCTCTACAGTGTCTGAAAACTCTGAAGGGTTTGAGCTTGCCGCAACTCTATTTGAAGCCCATTCCAGACCACTGCCCCGGCATAGCTGAAACTCCTCTTTCGGAATTCAGTACGAGGAAGCGGAACGGAAAGTTTGCCCTCGGAGTCTTTTATGGATAGGTTGATAGGCTGCAAATTTAGAACAGAGATAATCTGGGGGCAAGACCGTTGAGTGATTTATAGATCATAACCACTTTTTGAACCCCTCGCTGGCAATCCAGGCATCATTTGTGTTTTTTCTTTTCGAAGTATTGGCAGACTTTATTCAGAATAATTCATCAGTTTGCCTTTCTGTGTAGTGGAAAGTTATGTGTAATAAATTAGCTTTAATCTTAGTCCTGTCCTAAAGTAAAGCAAAAAAACGCATGTGTCAGCATAAAATAGTTGTTTGAAAATTCTAAAATTTAAACTGGCCGTTGTTTCCCAACCGGCTGTGAATAAGACAGGAAAAAACAAATGGTTTGTATTTGCCTCTTTCCGTGTTGGTGATTTTTGAAACGTCTCAAGCAGTGCCCTGAAAAAATGTTCATTTGTCCGGGATTTGACCGGCTGGGGATAATAGTAGCCTGAGAAAACAACCGACTAGCCTTTCCCCGCGAAATGACGTCTGACAAACGAGCGCAGAAACCCCATACTGATGACGTGTCACTACCAAGATTTGGGTAGCACTTCTGATTGCTTCTGATTGGATAAAGCAAATTTTCAACCAATCAGAAGCACTCAGGACCCAGATCTGGGTAGTGACACCACATTAGATGTCATTTTCGCGGGAAAACTAGTGCTACTTCTACTGATATACTCTTTAATGCTTTCGCATCGAAAAGAGATTACAAAACTAGTGGTGGCGTCGCGAAATGTCGGTTATTTTCTAGGCTAGGGATAGTAGACGACGCGGGAATTCCGAAGTCAGAGTGAAGCAACACATTTGTTCAGGTAGGCACGAGAGATATCTTAATTAGACCAGCTGACCATAGTTTACCGATTTTGTGTGATTTGTGATTAGGTCTGTTGGCAATAGCAATAACGGAAGAACGTTAGAACAAGCTGAAGCAGAAGCAGCAGTAACTATTGCCTCTAGTGATAGCAGAGTTGTTTCTAATCCCCCTATATCACTGATGGATCTTAGAGCCGCTTTACAGGTGAGCTACAAAACTTTATGATACTCAAGAGTTTAATTTAAAACTTCATTTGACTAGATGGTGTTGTGACTGTTTTATTGTAAGAGTGTTGTAACCCAAATGATTTTTAGTCGTTTAGTCGCGTAAATTGCGTGCAATATGGCGGATTTTCACGCGTGAACACGCGTGTTGTGTTGCAATAGGCCATTTCCTAGTTTCCCGAGCGTCTGCTTTAAACCAAAGCAAAGTGCGAAGCTATATATTATGAAAATTATTTTTTATCCCCATACAAATAAAACTCATTTTCACAAGAAAGGTTTTGCACTTCGCCTCGTTTTGAGTGTGAAAGTGTTTGGAACTGGGAAATGGCTTACTCCCGGGGCCGGTACTGTACTTGTCAAAGAAGGCTGGGCTTAAAGAAATCGTGACTTTTTAAGTGGCACTCTATCTGATTCATCCATTTCCTTTCTTATTTCAGGTTCATCGGAGAGTAATTCCTTCACATACTGTTTATTCGGCTAACATTGAAAGAACACTAGCGAATATGTGTCATCCAAGTAACGATGAATTCGAACAAAATCAGCTCCATAAACTGGAGGCAAGGCGAAGATACGAAAGACTGAAGCAACAACGGAGCTTACGATTGTAAATATAACAGATATGTCAATGTATTCAGAAGAAAATGGTTACAGTTGAATCTGTGGTACCTGAAATCTCTGATCTTGTCAGAGAGTACTCTTTCTGAGAACCATATTTCCTGAAATTCAAAAATGTCGGAATTATAGGGGCGGAAATTTTACGCAGACAAAGTTTATTCTGATGGCCATCTTAGTGACTGACTAACTGGAACAAGTTGGATCGCGACAACAGTTGACAGTGCTTCGTTGATGGTCAGGGCTGGAGAATTATAATCTTCAACATTAATCGGATATTCACGTTGCGTCTTTTTTAGCCTTTCCCAGGCTTCAAGATAGAAGTAGACTGTAGGAAGTATTAAGTGATGCAAAAAAACGCGCGGGGGCTAGGGAGAGAGAGAGGCTACCTCTCCCATTCCCAGATCGTGCGTCTTATCATCGCTTGGCTCGTTTTATTCTCGCAACGTCCCTTCTGTCTTGAGAGCCTGGCACAGGCAACGTCATTTCTTACTCGGTCGTTCGTGTGTTACATTTATGGCAAACCTTAATTTTTAAGACTACAACTGAGAATAGCACACTTCAGCTTTTGTGTGTGTTTATTCCCAAAGTAGGTTATGTGATATTATTCTTTTGAACTTTACTAGTACTGTCTCTTTCAAATTTTGTTTTATTCACGTGCAGATATATATATACACTTAATTTACGAAAAGGGAAAGGGTCGATTGCCTTGAGCACATCCTATCTCCTGATCTACGTTGAGAAAACAAACACATTTAAGCTCGAGACTTCCGTTATCCTGGTTACCGAAAATACTGTCAGTTGTTTTCACCTGTAGTTCCTTTTTAAATTCTGTGGCTCAAATGGAGGTGGGGCCCCTTATGAAGCCTAAATCGATCTCCATGCAATCGAAAACGCCTGCGGAGTTCGGTATGTAAAGGCAATGGGCGTGAAAGTTATTGAGATGAGAGAAAAATGTTGTAAACAGGGTTTAAAGTTCTACGAATCTCTTTACTTTGGTTTTTCTCTTTTTTCTTAAAAACGTAAATATTTAGGCAAGATAAGATTTCTTCAGAGAGTAGGGTTCGTGGGGTATCCGATCTCCTTCTGACCGACAGGATGTAGACTCTACCGAGATCATATCAGGGCCTGATTTTGGCTCTGTATTCTTGTATTCCGTAATCCGTACTATACGAGTCCGGCTCAATAACAAGGAGTCATTCCTTTCGCCTCCCAAAGAAAAAGGGAAGAAGAACGGCCTAATCGCAGATTAGGTCATCTCGTATATGACTGTACCACAGTCCAGTCGAAGCTCCTTTTGGAAAAAAAAAGAACAAATTGTCCGCAACAGGAGCTAGTCGCTTAGGAGAATGATTTTTATAAGCGGAGAGTTCAAATAGGTACTGAAGACGGCGCCTGCACGTTGAGCTGTCCGCTTACATTAGAACCCCGTAAGTTCCCAGGGTTCTTAAGAGAGAAGGGAAACCTGGGAACGAGATTGCCAGTTAGTGTCCATTAGACTCGTTACTATGTGAGATTCATTTCTAGCTGGAAGACTGACACAAATAACGCATGCGTACTTGTAAATTATAACACGTAATGAAATAAACGAGAAAATTACGACCTTGGTATTTCTTGAGACTGATTATTTCAGTATATTAGATAGAGCCTTAATTTTCCCGCCCTTACTTTATATTTTAAAAACACCAGTTTTATGGATCCCGAAAAATGCTCGTGGTCGCTTGACCCCAAGGAAACTTTCACCCCGATGCGAAAAAAGGCAATTCTGTGAGTATGGTGCCCTTTATGTTAAGGACAGTCTACCTGGCCTCATGGTTTAATGTTTATGGTTTTAAATTTAACATTAAAACCAATCTGTTCCTATTTTTTTACAAGTTGTTCTTCCTTTGTTTTTCGCGTTAATTTACCTCATTTAAAAACTTTACTCCGTCTGTCGCGTTAATCTCCTTCATTAGGAAGTAATTTTACCTTCAATTTGCGTTTATTTAAGGTGTCAGTAATTTCAAATAACTCAACCAGCGTTAATTTCCAGTAATGAGGAGTAATCGGTAGTTAGGAAGGTCTAAAGCAAACCTTGCTCTAAATTGTGGTCTCTGTCGGGATGTTTTTATAAAGTACTGAAAGTATATATTAAAATTGCAATCCAACATTTTTTTTCTGTCCAAACGTACTGGAAATGGTATATTAAAGAGTGCCATAAAGAGGTAAAATGAGAACTGAGATTTGCCTATTGTATTTGACTTTTTCCACATTACGCTCCAGTCAGAACGCGCATAATGAAATGAGATTGAGGCTTGTGTCTGCCTCGTACCCAGACGTCTCTCTTTTGATGAAATTGTGGGCACAAAGGAAGGCGCGAAGGAGACAACGGGCGAGACGTCGCTTCGCCTGCCGTCTATACCCTTCCCATGGTCCCTTGCGGTTCATCACCAGTCACAGTCTTTCGCGCTCGCCTCTGCCATGCGAAAAACGAAGCGCCTGAGGAGGAGGCTGGGCTTGTGTGCAAGACCCAACGAATCACTATTCCTTGTCAACCTAAGCCAGGGGTAAGTGCCTTCAGTTCATCCCACTAGGACTACAGAAACAGTCTATAAAGCACGCACTTGAAAAAAAGACGTGTTTTTCACCGCCTTTGGGGTGTTAACCTCAGAAACGAGCGAGAAAAAGTGTTTTTAAACCATGGGAAGATGAATCTATGGCAAAGTGTTAGAGTTTTGAGGTCGGCTAGTATTGCTGAAATAGAGCTCATTAAATGGGTCTAGGTCGGTCCTTGCGTACACATGCTTCCACCCTATGAGCAAACCAGCCCTCGTAGTTGTTCAAATAACGTGTAGTGGTATCTGTCGTGAACGAATCCCAAAAACGTCATGACCGGGCATCGGTGGTACTGAGAATTGGAACTGAGTGGGAAAAGGGCGGTAAATGGAAACTTTTAGAAAGAAATTAACCGCAAAAACCGTGAACGAAGATCCTTCTGGTTGTCAACGTTGGATCTCTAGAAAAGAGATCTAATCAGCTCAAATATTATTATGTCAAACTTTTTGGGCAAGATCAAATCGAAAAAAAAAATGAAAATATACAAACATAAAGAATTTAAACCCGAAAGGGATGGGCACGAACGGGAAGCTCAGAACCATGTGTGGTGCCTACCCTAGGAAAATATCATTAAAATGAGGTATACAAAAAATAAAATCTAGTTGTAGTAAGAATAAAAAACGAATAAAAAACGAATAAAATTCGAATAAGAAAGGAGAAGTCCAAAGACTATGCTAGTGAAAAGCTGATAACAACGCTGGGCGTCCAGACGGATCTACAATTGTATCTCTGCAGGAGCCCATAACCCGCTCTCTGTCAGTTCAGTAAGGCCGGTTCATCGGTTTCATGCAAACAAAGGCAAGCACGATGGGAAGGATGATTGAACTGTTTTGTATGTAGTCTGGGCCTGTATTGGTATATTTTTTTGATAATTCATATTGCACTGTTTCTGAAACAATAAAACAAGTGGATTCCACCCTTGGTTTTGCTGGAGAACTACTTTAATGACCGGAGTACCGGCCAGCGGTTTTTGGGCAATCGATAATTTCCTTTTTTGATCAATCAACCTGATCAAAGGGAGCAGATGTTTTTTTCAAAAATACATTTCACCTCCTGCAAAGTAGATTGAAACAATAAAAGAATTTAATTATAAATTTATCCATATACAGCGCTCTCAAGATGTGATTTTAATAAACGAAAAGGTATCGCTCATATCAGCACCGCTCCGAATAATTTTCTTTTTCGATTATAAATTAGCTGAACATATATTCAAACTGTTTGTTGCTTTTTTTCCTGAAGTGACTCCGAAGCCTCAGCGAGCTAATGATGTGCCGGCTCCATGATTGGTTCGGTATCTCATTATCTTACCGTGATTAAAACGACTTGATTGGCATTTATTGTTCAACTCCCGCTCGTGATTGGCGGAAGTCGAAGAGCGGTTGGTGTAAGGAATAAACGAGTCTACCAGTTGTCCGGTTTTGTCTTCTTATTGGCTGACAAGACAATAGCACCTAATTGCAAAATGAAATCCGCGGCTAATATGTCGTCTTTTATATTCCAATTGTACTCGAAGTAACGAAGACCCGTCGAAGGGAACTTTTCATAGGAGGATTTTATCTTTGGAATGCCAAATTTACCTGATTTGTTGTCGTGTTTGTGGTGTAGATGTCTTCTTCTGTCAAACTGTATGCCGACAGGCGCGAAAGAGAATCGAATTTGAAGGAGCGGAAGGAACAAGATCGCGTGAAGGTTAGTTATAATTTCCGATGACTACAAGCTGAAAGACTGCGTGTTTGGCACTTCGCGTGTCTTTTGAATTCAGTCAGATTGAAAAGCTTTGTTGCCTTGCTTCATGTCGCTTTTCTCAAACAACACTTCCCGCATGAACGCTTCTGAACTAACATTGCCTTTCATTCGATTGAACGGATGTTATTCCCGGGAAATTTGAGATCGAATGATTCGTTGGAAGATATCTGACGTGCACGTTCGCCATGATTCGAAGTTGTTCAATCGAAATGACTTCAGATAATCGAAGCACTCGTTCAACAGGTGTTAAAATCTGTGAAAATATTCGTACACTGTACTTTTGTAATACTCGCGACATTGGAGTTCGAATTTTTATCAAAGGTCTACGATTGTCTCGAGGCGGCGTGACTAATTATTATTAGAGTGCCCTTTTGCAAATGTTAAAGAAAAATTCTGTAATTTCATGTGTCCGCCTGATAGTTAAAATTCAGCGCAATATGTGCACCATCACTGCCGCGTGCGTTGATCGAAATGTTTTCTTTTCTGTCATTGAAATTCGTGGCGGGCAAAAAGCGAGAGGTTGATTTTGTTAAAAATATCTGAGATGAATTTTGAGTTGAATGCAAATTCATTTATCGTCGTTATAAGCTTAATACGGTGTCTGTATTCATTAAAATCATTTTCCTTTTTTCCTTTATTTTTTATTATTTTCTGTTCGCTGTCCGATGTCAAGTTAACTAGGTAACTTCTTTCATTAATAATACGTGTACAAAAGTTAACTTCCGTTTTTAGGAGTGCATGCTTCTGTAAGAGTCTTAAAAAGACATTTCTTATATTTCATCACTTTTTTGTATTCTAAGCAACCAATTGAATGTTTACTCAACAATGATAACTCTCTCAAAAGTCTACCATCAGGATGTAATTTGCAGGTCAAGCGAGAGAGTTGCTTTAATTTTTAAATGGCTATTTTTCAGACATTATATTGACATCTACTTCAAATCTTGGCTAATCTGCAAAATTTAAGGCATGGTAAATGTGGCACCTTTCAATATTTAAATCAGATATCAAAGTTTTTATGCATAGTCAGTGGATCTTGCAATACTAAAATTCCTGCCAAACTGAATCTGAATTTGGGGTAGGCAGGGGGAGGGGGATGGGTGCACATTCCCCTCCCCATGGCCATGGACTATTGGGGTAGGTCTGTTAAGTAAGTATGGATTCCTTACCTAGGCATCTATTTAGTGTGTAATCAAAAACAGGTGACATCAATCTGATGTCAGCAGATTATGAAACAGTGATAACATTTTATTTGAACTCAATACAACTGTAATTTGATGAACAAGGGGAATGTAGGCTATCTGGAACAAGGGGGGTGAATGGGGAAATGGATCAGCGGATTTTGAAATATTTTTCCCCAGATGTCGGATTCAAAGCGAGATTTTAATGGATTTCTGGATTCTGCAATTGCAGCAGATTGCAGATTCATCCATTTGTTGGGCCCAGATTTTGGACTTTGGGTGTAATTAAAATATTTTTGCCCGAATTTCGGATTCAGGCAAAATTTTCACCACAGATTTGGTTAATAAATCATATCGGATCGGCGGATTTGCATACCCCTATTCACCCTGCTCTGGAACTAAGTACAGTGGAACCTCGATTTAACGAAGTGCCAAGGGACTGCAGGGGAAATCTGTTCGTTAAATTCAGGGTTCGTTATATTGAACACCTCTATTTAACCAGTTTCCGGGAAAACTATGAAAATGTTCGTTATATCGAGGTATAGTTAATAATTAATTTACCAAATCCAGCATTTCAGGAAAAATTACTGTAATAACATTTCAGTACCAAGCTTTACATAGCTATGGCACCAGATTGTTAGAAACTCAAGAACAGGCAAACAAAACTGCTTTAAAGTACTGTACACATAAGTTTTATCTTTGTTGGTCCAGTGTTTGGCATTCATCTTTTATCACATAATTTTTTATTCGCTATATTGAGGTAAATTTATGTTTGCACTTGTTGATTGTGTTTGTTATAATGATGATTTCATAAATCGAGGTTTGTTATATCCAGGTTCTGTTCCATACATTTACTGTAGTTTTGGCCAGGCTGAAGAAAACTGTTTGTAATACTGAGGACTTCGTTATATAGAGGTTCGTTAAATTGAGGTTCCACTGTAGATCATTGCAGTCTCCCTCCTCACTCATGGTGAATATTTCATTTACTAATTTCATTATAAAAAGATGTTACCATTTGTCATTATTTATATCACCAAATAGTGTGCACTGGACATTTTTGATCCCTTCACAGTATGCATGCCAGGGCTCGAAATTAACACTCGCAAACTCGCAAAATGCGAGTGATTTTGATAATCTGCGAGTAGGAAAAATATCCACTAGCAAACGATTGCGAGTTAGAATTATCCATGTCTCCCAAACAAAGGGAAATAATTTGCTTGTGGTCTCACCAGTTTGCTAGTTGAAAAAAATCTTACTAGCAAAACTTTGCAAGTGCACTAAAAAGATAACTTCGAGCCCTGCATGCCGGTGCTTGTCACATCTAATTAGCAATAATATTGGTTGAGGCTGTGTATGCAATGAAGAATTATGCAGATCAAGGAGGGTGGTATTGGCCGAGAAAGATAACTCCTTCATAATTCTCTATATCATGCGAAAGCCAAAGTCAATACTATATATTTGAATAAAAAAACCCAGTTATTTATTGTTACTGTTTTATTATTCATTCAGCATATTTCCATCTTCAGCAAAACGTGCCTATCTCGATCTTCAGGCTGTATGTAAAGTTTTCACCTTTATATTACTGTTTGGTTAGTCCTTGGCAGTTTCAGGTTGTAAAGGGATCCTTATTCTAGCAGAGGTTCTTGAAATAGCGGTTGTCACCTCTTGAGTGGTATTTTTGCTATTCTTGCTATGTTTTTTGAAATCTTCTGCCATTTTCTCCAGATCTGCCAAAATATCTGAGCTACAGTGCCTTCTGTTGCCACTTGTATGTTGATATCCATAAACTAAAAAAATGGCGTCAGTTCTAATGATATCTGCAAACTTATTCCAAATTTGATCAACTCTTTAAGCTGGTTATGAAGATTTACCCCTGTCCCAAGAGGCCAACATCAATAAAAATATTTATCCTCCCTAATGAATATCAATACAGAATTAAGAGAGGGGATCAAGAAAAGTAATTAAATGATCAGCAAAGAAGAAATGCTTATATATCTTCTGCTCAGATTGAGTCCAAATTCCTTAAAACTCAAGCAGAAATATAAAAAGTTATTGGTATATATGCAGCAATTGTTCTGTGGGTAAAAAAAGTTAAGTATTGATGGAGTTTTATTTTTTGTCATAGATTCTTGAAAATTACATGCCTTACTATAATTCAGTGGGTAACTTGATCTGCATGTGTGGCAAATTTTGCCACTTTCTATGTCATTCGTTGGTGCATTTTATGTTGATGAATGAATGCATGAATGATTGAATGGATACCTTTATTTATAAATGTCAAACTAAGAATTTCAAAACACTAGAGGAACCACCAAATGGGGACACCATTAATTAAATTAAACAACTATTATAATAATAATTAAAATAAATCAATTAAACTGATCAGTAGGTTGATAATCACAGAAATAAGAATATGTTGTTACAATTACTAAAGTTCACTTTGATTTTACTGGATGTGATTCTTTATAAGTGAAAATCTTCCTATGTTATGCCATTTCATTGCATGTTATGTTCTTACACAGTGTAGCATCTTCAATGAAAAGAGATGAGAGTTATTAGCATCATATGTGATCAACAGCAATAGATTTCAGCAGGAACTAAGGGTAATTACCTTGGGTTTCTGTCACATGAAATAAGTGGTCAACATTTACATGTAGGTGAAATTTCTAGTAATGTTGTAGCCTATGCATAAAAAATGTTTCTATATTAGCTTACAGAGAAAGTTGGAACAAGAATGAATAAAGGTTTTTCTCGCTCTTGTATCAACTTTCTCTTTGAAACTCATGCGATAGTACTTGCTACTCAGTTTAATAATTTTGTTGCAATATATTTCAGGGGCGTAGCCAGAAATTTTCAAAGGGGGGTCACAGAGGCTACTCACTGCTTCCTCCCTCTTGTATCAGCAGGCTCAGTCGTATTATCGCGGCATGAAGGCCCATATTAACTAAAGACAAAAGCCATTGACAAAAATACTTTACAAAAAAAAAATTTTAAAAAAGTGGGCTTTTCAACAATGGTTTTTACGGCCAAGATATTATCATGCCATTTTCGCCACCTGAATATTGTAGGTTGTTTGCTCAAAAGAAGGCCTACCAAGGGGGGGGGGGGGGGTCATGGGCACCCCAGGACCCTCCCTAGCTATGCCCCTGTCATTCCTCTTGTTATTACCAGTAATTTTAGTTTTTAGCTTTCATGAACTGTCATGATATTTTAAAGTAAAAAGAAATATGTTCTTCCCTTCCAGTGTCATAGAAAGCTGACTTGATAACAACATGGAATCAGGCACTTCAACAGATTACACTTATTCTGCAACAACTGATGCAAAAACAGAAAGCAATGTAAAGGAGCCGAAGGCACCTGAAGGTACCTTGTTACGACAAGTTCAAGATGCTAAGGAAAGTATCTCTGTTCTAAAGAACCAGGTCTCCTTTGCAGATCAGTGCCTGAGCCTGCTTCATAATCAGATGAAACATGCCTCAGACACTCTAGCCATTCTTCAGGATCAAGTTGAGTTAGCTCAGAAAACAGTAAACTCTTTGAGTCTAGGAACTGCAGCTGGGCTAACAATTCAAAATCCACAAGCAACTGTGGCCCCAGCATTGTCAACAGCCAGCAGATCTCATCCTTCTTGGATTAATCCCCAATCTGGTGAATCGGATGAGCAACGTGTGTTTGTTCATGATTGTGAAGGACCAAAAGTCTATACATTGAGCAAATCAAGCATCTCGTTAGGAAATCCAGCTGTGTCAGAATGCTCTGCGTCGCATGATCATGGACAGGTACCATGTGTTGTTCATCAAGTGCCAGTACATTGTCACTGTCCAGCTTGCCTTTCTCACACAAGCGTTCACCGTGTGCCACAGCCTTGCCATCCTTCTCCTCACAGTACCACCGCAGGTACAGCAGTAGTGCAAGTTAGCCCAGAAATGCCACCAACACCTCAAACTGTCAGTGCAGTGTCCAGTCAAGAAGTGACAACGGATGCGACTAATAACCAAGCAAAGATGCTTCATCTAAGTCCTTCAAAAAGTGTATCAAGTCATGAACATGACAAGAACAGTCCAGGAGATGATAAAAGCTGTACCAAAAAAGAATCAGTAACGACATCACCCATGGCACACCAGCTTCTACAAGTGATTGATGTTTTGCAAACTGAAGATGATGATGATGGCGGCAGTGCTATTAGGTCTACAAAGACATCTCTCGCATCATTGTTACATGGTGTCAGTATTCCTCAGACTTCCCCATATGGACATGGTGCATTCTCCTGGCAGAGGGTGTCACGTCGCAATCGCAAACAGAATGTGAGTCCTCTAAAAATAGCTTTGTCGCATTCACTGGTATCTCCTGACAAGCAGTCCTCAGGTAAATGCTGTTTTATATTGAAATTGAAAAATTATGAAGTGCGGCTACACGCTGTCCAGTTTGGAAAAAATTGGATGAAAATCATGCCGAGGATTTTGAATCCAATTGCTTCAAATTGGAGAGCATTCAGTCTTCTTACCTAGTGTCCCCTTGTTAATGTAGTGGTTCTTCTACTGCTACATTAGTCAGTTGACACTTAAATAAAGGTATTCATTCATTATCATCATGCACTGTACAGGTAATCATGATTTGTCAACATAACTTTGATGTGAAGCAAACAATAGTGTACACCCTCAATGTTTGTTGTTGGAACAAAAGCATACACAAGGAAAATTCATCAAGGCATATTTTAACAGATACTGCCAACTCACTATTCTCAAAGACAACTTTAGTCTTACTTTTTCAGATCTTGACATTTGTTTCAATATAACAGTTTACTTCAGTTCAAAAAGCGCTTGTGCAACAAAAGGTGAACAGGTAAAAAGTTCCTTTTTGTTTGTAAAGAAGAAGAACAACAGCAGCAGAAATAACTATGTAAATTAAACCTAGAACAAGAAGTAAAACTATTTGGAATACTTCACTTTTCACATGTCACTTAGCACAAATTCTGTCATTGGTGATATCGGTCCGAAAAGGTGCGTTCAAATGCAAATAAGTTGCAAACTCCAAAGTTCTGTCTATTGATAAAAAAGAGAGGCATAAATTATTTTTTTCGTGTATTGGCCATTGCCGTAGCCATGCATGCAACACTTTTTTACCTGAAAAAATTGTACTGAACATCAAATGAATGTTTCCTTTTCTAGTGAGAACGGTGTGTAGAGATCATCCAGAATTAATGCGAGTTCCAGCTCCAGTTTTGGCATCCAGTCTTGAGCCTGAGTTCCTGGTCGTACCGACCAGCAGTTTCTCGTATGAGAGTCCTCCAACTTCGGCCAGTGACGACGGTGGCAAGGAGGAGACGAAAAGTTGTGAAATTTTATTGGTTAAGAAAAGTGTGACATCATCCTCTTCTGTCACTACCTCGTATCCTAGTGTCACACATACTTCAAACGATTCCGATGCTGGTGATGGAAAGGAATGTAGAAATGATGGGTGTTGTACTAAAGACAAATCACAGCCTGCCAGTTCACCTTCATTTGTTAAGAAGCATCATTCTGATGTAACAGGTGATGTTAATGGTGTTTCTGTGTCTTTAAGTCCTCCGAGAAAAATATTTACCGGGACAAGCCCGCTTAACTCGGACATCGGCACTCCGTACAATTCGAAGATGCCAAATTCAAGCTCTCATTGTTCTACTCATAGTAGACGTGAACTTATCGCGACTAAAGTGAGTGATTCAGCTGAGACTGTTTCATTATCAGCGGCTGTATCTCATCTCGAGCATGTCCAGGGAAAAGCCCCTGTTATATCAACGGCTTGTCACGTGACTGATTCACAGGCGCCAGCCATGGCTGTCATTTCGTTGCCGAATGACAACTCAGCGAATTCAGCTCAAAAAGCGACGACGCCCACAACTAAGAAACCCATCATTTTGTCACGACGTTCCTCTCGAAGCAGCGAACAGAACATACCGCAAGGACTTGTAGTGCTTGTACCCACAATTGAGGACGCTAAGCGACTGATCGCTTCTTCAGGGGGGCCGTCGGATGGCCACACCCCTGTACTGGTACCACAACACATGTTGAACGAAATTCACTCTAAAAACACAGGAGAGCAGGTAGAAACACAGCAGCCACTGAGTGGCAAACGAAAGCATGATACGCTCTCCTCGCCTTGTTCCGTACCGTCAAAGCGACCAACTATTGATTCGGTCGTAATCGACTGATGCTCTTCGGTATAGTTTATTTTGCACTAAAGTAAACTAATGCAGCATGGCAAAAGATAATAGCAACATTCGGTTAATGTTATTGAATTGTGGCTGGTGATGGTGGTGATATAATTGGCTCCGGTCATTTACTTCGACAAGTTACTATGTATTGTCGTTTTTGATTGACTGACGAACGCCGAAGTCCAGCCCCCATGTGAGCTGTACTTGATCCATTTAATGTCGAATAGAATAGACCTTTTAAGCTTGTATGTTTGTTTTCTCAATGAAGTCTCATGGGGTTTACCCCTTTCTCTTTTTATAAATTATGGGTACACAATGAAAGTAATATAACATGACCTACATTGGAAAAACCAAACTTACAAGCTAAAGAGGTCTATTTCCACGATTGAGTTTGTTGATGTATGGTCATAGACTTTTTAAGAGTGCGATTCGCACATGCTTTCCAATGTAGATCCTGCTTTACCCAAAAGGAGAAAAATTCTTGCGCCGGTCTTTTTTCTTCTTTTCCTTGGATCGCTGGCCACTTAAGTTACAATGGATTTAGAACTTACAGCCTTTGTCGCAGGATCTTTATTTGATGGTACAACGATACAGCCGCCTCTCGTCGATGGGGCTTGTGAAACGTCCTTAGTGGCGAGGAGCGATGAGAGGCGATTGTACTCGCAGGCTAGCGTGACACAGACTAGCGTGACGCAGGCTAGCGTGACGCAGACTAGCAACTTAACAGTTTTTTTATTTACTTTGTTTACGTTCACCATCGAAGGTTGTTTAGACAGTAAATTAATCAGTTGTACAGTGTTCGTCTTGTAAAAAGAGCTTGTAAATAAGATTTATCACTAGTATTTATTAAAGTGTCACTAAGTGACCTTGAACGTTTCAATGTTACTAAATTGTAGCGCGCGTCATTGCTTGTCAATGTGAAATTTGCCGAAGTAAAAATTATACTTTGTCGGGCACACGTAAGGGAAGATTTCTTTAGGTGGTTACACCCTGATGGCAACAAGTTGTACCTCGTCAAAATTACCTAGAAGCCGGAGAAATATGTAGGAGCTTTTGATGATAACTGATCGACCCGAATTCTTAGTTCGGGAGTACGTTTTGCTGGTGGAAAGGCCAAATCCCTTGACTCATCTCCATTATATACTCGATTTCTGCAGTTTCCCTGGTCGGTCTTTGATTCCCCCCACCTCCCCGAAGAGGGGAGGAAGAGTGCGGGCTTTTTTCTTTCGGAACAGTAACAGGTAAGCGCGCCTATTCCCATACTTATCCACAATCACTGGCGCCTAAAATGTACGAAGAGTACCCCCGTCATAGGGAAGTAATCCATGGGCCGTGTCTTCAACATTTGGCAATGTGATGTCCCCAAATGGGCCACTCTCAAGTAATCCGTCCAAAATAGTGACTAATCTAGTTATTCTCTTGCCTTCATGATACATTGACCCCAAGAGAGGATACTCCTATTATCCTTATAAATGTTTAAGGTATAATTGCCGCTAGTTTGCAGAGGGGTGTAAATGTAGTGTTCGCTGAAGATCTGTATGTACTTATACCGTCTGTTCAGCGATATGAACGTGCCAGGAATTTTCGAGAGGTACACATAGTTTTGCGATAGCGTCAGTGAGGGACGAAATGTGGACTTAGACGCTTATAACCTGCACCACAGACGAAACTAAACTCTGGTTGAATCATGTGTGCGACGCAGGCTAGGGCGTTTATGGCTTATTTTGTATCTTGAGCCTAACGAAGTGCTTATTTTACGCTGGGTTCCAATTCAAACACTTTTAGCGCGCTTTCCTTTGCATGATACGTTATTCCCTGTCGGCAGATCTCCCATAATACACCTTGCTTGTCTTCCTGCCGTCAACCCTTTCCCCCCGCCCCTCCACTAGCCCAAAAGAAAGAAAGAAAGAAAGAAAAAATAAAAGAATGAAAACTGCACGAGTTTTGTTTTTAGTTTCTCTCGTAAGTCCGTTACACCAGGGAGAAATCAGAGGATCTGAATGAGGGTCACCGTTAGCAGTAAAATAACCTGAGATCAGGCCCAATTTTAGCGGTTCTCATACATTCTCTCTAACGGCTAACGCCGAAATGTAATTTTCAAGGCGAAACGAAAATAGAGCCTGATCTCCGGTTAGCACTAAAACGGCCAAAAATCTAGCCGTTAGGCGTAAAAATTGAAAAAAAATATCCGTTAGCGGAAAAAAAAAGTTAACTGTTTATAGCCGTATTAATGTAGCCTCCCACGCGGGCGTTTTTAGGGGAGGTCGTATTTCGTCCCTAGTTGTGGGGAGGGTAGCCCTGCGTGCAGACGATAACTAAACTCTGGTTAGTACCGTCTGCGAAGCAGCGCAGAGATCCTTGTTCTGAACCCCCAACGGACTCAACGAATTACCGGAAGTGCGTTTCGAATTTCCCTTCAACCTGATTGGCGATCACGACAAACAAAACAAAGGCCTTTTTTAACTGGCCAATCGTGGCGCGTACCTGGAAGTCCAGAACAAGGATTTCAGCGCTGTTTCGAAGACGGAGTTAACCAGAGTTTAATTTCGTCTGCGCGCAGGCTATGGGGAGGGAAGAAATACGAGCTCCCCTAAAAACGCCTGCGTGGGAGGCTAACCGTAAAATAGCCGAAATTTGTTTCGCGGGGGATGGGGACAATCGAAATGCATTGTGGGTGATGATGCACTGGCGAATATTCGACCTACTATCACCTGATCACCACACACTGATCGTAGCTCAAGTAGTTTTACCTTGGAAAGCCGAACAAGAAATTTTTTCATTTTTATGTAAATCATAAGCGCTTTTATCAATCCCTGGTGTGGTAACCAGCCAATGCGTTTCTTTTGCCTTCGGAGATTTGCCGACTTTGAACAGCCTGGGGACGAATTTACCGAGAGTGAAAAACAAAGAGTCGTCGGGAGGAAGAAGAAGAAGACTGTTAGTTTCAGATTTTACTTACCGTTAAAGAAGGAACATCGAGCAAAGAATAAAATTCTCGGTGAGTTAAATATACTTTCTTTGTCCATAAGTGAGTCATAAATAAGTCTTACATGAATTCTCTGGGTTTGGGTGGAATACTTGCTTCAACATGCATCGTTGCTTTTGCATGGATAATATAAGCTTAAACAAAGACCGCGTGTCTGACCGCGTGATGAACCTGATTAACTTTTTTGTTTTTAAACACTAAAGCACTAATAGGGCTTTATCATTCTAAAGCTCGTGGCAAATCAGTGAACCAACAAGGTACATAACTGGTTCAAAATCAAACGTTTGAACGCAATAACAGATAATAAACTTTTGAAAACTTTCTAGCTTACCGTATCTCGAACTTATTAAGCCTGCAAATCCTATGACGAATCAAAAAACCTTGAAATTGGCAAACATTCTCGTTTGGAATGAAGTAAAATAAAAAAGTCAGTGTCATAGATGCCAGCCTTCAGAGATTGAAAATCCGTAGACAGTCTGTTTTGCGTTACCTTCCCTTCCCACATCAACACCACCCCACGTCGCCCATAATCACAAATAAACTGAAACCCACCAAAGCGTTAGAATATTAAACGTAGTCTTCAAATTCAAATAATCGTCTATCAAAATAACTCTACAAGCAGCTTGGGATGGCAAAAAACATGATAGATGATTAAGTTAACATTTAGCTTGAGCTTTGTTTGATCATTTAGGATCAAATCTGTATTTGGAGTTAATTGTAGCCGCCATAATGTTCATCTGTATTTCTTCTATTTACTGCAAAAGAGCGATGCTCAGATTTCACCAACAACAATGGCCACACAAACAGAGGGTGGTCTGCCCGTGCTCAGGTGAAACATGAGTGTGCTTAAAAGGCTTAATATTAACAGAGTGTTAGAATGTGGGACACACTATACAATGCTAATTGTAAATAAATTCATCACAGCCCACAGGCACTTTATCAAACACAACAATCAGCCTGACTTTAGCCTTCAAGATTGGCCTGATAAATTCTAACGAAACTGGCCATTATAACATTAAATTTAAAAGCAAAAAAAAAAATAATAATAATGTTAATAATAATTATTAATAATGGTTTTATTATTTTAATATTAATAATTTAAATAACTTTTGATTTTTTTAAAATTTTTATGACAATTTTTGATGGTGATAGTGTAATAAAAGAGACTGTAACAAGATCTAACAAAAGAAGAGGTTTTCAGATGGTCTTGGGTAACTTTGGCAGCCACGAGCTTCAGTGCTGATCGATGAGCTGCAGTGATCCGGCAAACAATTGTTCAATTTTGATCAATCATTGAAATCCTTAAAATAAGGTGAACATAAATTTAACTCAGTTTTTCAGATAAATGAAAGATAATTTTGGTTATAAGTTTGTTAAAAACATGCTAAGCTTTTGACTAAATACTTTGTTTTAAATTTTTTTGCTGCGCTTAATGTCTGGTCTGACTGCATCGAGCAGATGTGTGTGTGGAGTCTGTCAACCCAAACCCTGTAGCTGATTTGTGTCTGACAAAACAAGTTCTGTTCGAAACAGTTCTATCTGGTATTGTCAAGTGACCTTACATTATTCAAAGAAATCAACTGAAATAATGAATTATCTATATATCCTTTGCAAATTCTTGAAGAGCAAAGCAAAACAACCTAGTGGTTGCAAAACGTGGTGGCCTTGATGAAAGAATACCTGATGTATGACTAAGCATGCCACGGTTTTTTGAATCTGGATGATTTCCTGTACAGTAGTGCCAACATATTTTTTCCTCATATTTTTTCTTTCATTGCCATTAAACAATAATAGTCCATTTTTGAGTTAGCTATGACCACTGAATTAAAGAAGTGAAGACGCATTTTTTACAGCCTTAGCCTCCGTCTGAAGTAATATATTCACAAATTCCAACGAGAAAAAGACCTGTTTATTACTCTGTCTATTGTGTATATTCAAATTTCAAACACTTACTTGCCAGAATTTCTGAATATTTTACTCTACGTCAAGGCTAACCCTGTATGAATGTGTCGTTAATGTTTGTATTCAGCGGTAATTTTTAATTCGAAACTGGACTATTCGGGGACTACTGTTTTATCACCTTAGGTCAAGGGCAGTTATTCATTGTATTTGTTATTCACATGTATTAGTCAATTCAATCAATTCAACCATGCTTATTAGCTCAGTTGCTTGGTTACCAGCCTTTGGAGTGATAAGCTCTGGGTTTGATTTTTGGCTGAACTAGCAATTAGGGTTTTGAAAATAAAGGCTCGGTCACTTTCAAGCGTACGCAAAATGAAAAAATAATGCTTCCTTGGGTTAGAGGTGCAGTACTTGGAACTAGTGGTAATCCAGGGGGAGGGATGGTGGGGTCAGGACCCCCTATCTATCAGTGCTTTTTTCTTCCTCCACACTATGACCACTAAGGTATAACTTTGTTCACTATGTAGGTCACAACTGTTGAGATTGAATCATATAGTAAACAGGGGGCAAAATATTTTGGGACTGTTTCCAGTCATGTTGCCCAACCTTAGAAATTTTAGCGTAAGTTAAAAATAGCTTTAGCTCAACAAGCAAAAACATGAAGTAAAAAACGATTCTCGTCCTCCTGATACGTTATATTGTAAGACATTTATATATTTTTCTCACCAAAAAAGGTTTTTTATCTGCTCTAGTGAAGACATTTAGCATACAAATTTAGCATACAAATTGTTGCTACGAGTTTTGAAATTTGTATGCATATTTGGAGTTCAATTTTATTCTTGGTTTCAATTTTTATTTTCTTTTGTTTTTGGGTATGGTAATCAGTATGATAATAGGTTTGAAACAAAGGAAAACATAATTTAAAACCAAGGATAAAATTGGACCATAACATATATCTTATTATAAATCATATAATTCATTTGTTGTAATTGCCTGACTAGTGTGGTCATTTCTGACCATATGAAACAATATTGTCGCTACCTCTGAGGTCTAGAATAGAATAATATTTATCCTATATAGTATTATATATTCTTTCTTCTCACTTAAGTAATGCAATAGGAATGAAATTATCTGTTTCTTGCGTGGAACTCTTACTTTCGAAGACAAAAAGGGTTTTCCAGACAAATGGTTATCTTGACCAGACATTTTCCGTTGACCGGCAGTTATTTTGAGTCCTGATGCATGCTCTGCTGATAAAAGCATACCAGTTAGAAGCCTATCCGTAGTTTGTGACGAAAAGAAACCCGTTTATACCAAAGTGGTTACCCTGTGATGAAATGTCTGATTTAAAAAAAAAATGCTCTAGTCTCTAGGCTTTACGAAGCAACATCCTTAGCCCTAAAGCGTACTTGTTTCCACGAACTTGAAAACGTGCTGCTAAATTTATATTTACGTAACGATAACGTGAACATCATTTATGGAGAAATAACAGTTAATTATTTAAACCTGTTTTGTTTTTTGGAAACAGTCCTTGGACGCTGGATTTGAAGAATGGCCAACAAAGAATACACCGAAGAGGAGCTGAATTATTTTCGTGTTTGCTACATTACCACCCACATCATCAGGGAAGGTCTTAAAGAACTGTTTAAACGTGAATGGGACCGACACCACAGTCTTGGGTTTGGTTCATGGCAAGATACTGCAAGAAATGGGCATGATTTCTTTAGAATGGAATCAAAAAAGAGTCGTTCAAAAAATTCAAGACTCTTGAGTATCATTCAAAATGGAAACACAGAAGAATGGGATTGCACCTGCTTTTTCTTTGCAATTCTCTACTCTGACACCCTGGGGTCTGCAATAAGCCCAGCAGTCGCTAAACATGTTGACGATTTGCGAGTGTTCCGTAATGAAGTATTTGCACATCGTTCTAAAGCTTGTTTTCCTGAAGCAGAGTTTCAGAGATGTGTATCCAAAGTGTCAAATGCATTCGTGTCTCTTCATCTTATCACTGTAGAGCTGCAGAGAATAATCAACCAAAAAAGTTTCCCTACTGAGGAACTTCAGAAGCTTCAAGAGCAGGTTACGGTCTTGGAGGATGAGATACAAGGTAAACCTAAATCTTTTGTCATTCTTCCACAGTTGCCATCACATGCGGTTGTCGAAAGGAAAGTGGAAGTTGAAAACATCATGCAAAAGTTTTCAGATCTCCAGAAAAACAACAAGGATGCTTCTGTTGTTACGATTTACATCTCTGGTAATCCAGGATGTGGCAAAAGCCAAGTTGCTCGTGAAGTTGGCAGGCTATTTTTTGAAAGAGAAGATGCTAAGAATGACCATGATAGTTGCACGCTTGTAATGACCTTCAATGCTGAAAGTGAACAATCTTTGTTAGATTCTTACTGCAAGTTTGCCCTTAAGGTTGGTGTCACCGAATATTCCCTTAAGAGCATCACAGGAGGGGACTCAGTTTTGTTGCCCTATGAAAAGATTTGTCATCTAAAAACTCTTGTGTCTGCCAAAATGGAAAGGTATTGCAGCTGGCTTCTTATATATGACAATGTTAATGAGCTTAAAGATTTTTGGTCTTTTGATGACTGGATAGGTCGTGGAGATTACTTGCCTGATGAGCACTGGGGGGGTTGTGGTTATGTTCTTGTTACTACCCAGGACAGTACCAACCTACCAGAAGCTGACCCTCTTTGTGAGAGTGTGTCTCTGAGTGAGGGCATGCAGTCTGAAGATGCCAGCATTCTACTTCGAAAGATTTGTCCGTTTTCCAGTGATAGTGAAGAAGAGTCCTTACTCCTGAATGCTTTGGACTATCAACCTTTGGCTATTGCCTGTGCTGGAAGTTATGCGCGTTACATTGTGGCAGGCCGAAAGACAAGTTCGAGTTACTGTTGGAAAGAATACCTAAAGAAATTGGAAACGCTGAAAGAGCGAGCTACTGCAGAGAAAGTATACGAACGGGCGAGCAGGTGTTATCGATTTTCAATGATCGCTGCAGTTACCTTGGCTTTGGAAAAACTGGTGCAGGAGCCAAATTTTGAACATGTGGCTCCATTTCTTGCCTTGGGTGCCCCAACGCCTGTACATGTGGATTTGATTATCCGTTATCTTACAGAGCAAGATCCAGATTGCGATGAAGATTTGGCTGCTGCTGAAATCGTGAAATGCTCCCTACTAATACGGCATTCTCCAGATGAGAGCTCAAAGGTACAAGTTAGGATGCACCAAGTTGTTCATGAAGTCTTCAGGAAGTACCTTCTCGATACGTATAGCAAGGAGCAGATTGCCGAATTCATTCTGTTGTACATTGAAATACTGTCCGCCTCTGCCCAGCATGACCCACTTCATTATGACCTGGACTTCCACTTGACCTCAGAAATGATGGCTCCTCATTTGAAATATCTTTCCTATCGACCCGAACAGCTGTGGAAATTAGTCCTGGCTAAATCCAACAAAAAACGTTCACTGCAAGGTACTTTTTTCAGTTTTGGGGACATTTGTAGGAAACATTTTTTCCTTGGGGAGGCCAGTAGTTATTTCCATAAATCCCTGCAAATTGCATTAGATGAATATGACAGTAACGATAGAAACAAAATCAGTTTTATTGCCACCATCTTAAACAACAAAGGTCTGATTTGTCATGAAAATGGCCAGTTCGAGACGGCTGAAGTGTACTACAAGCGTGCTTTAGACACCCTCAGGGCACTGCACCCACCAAACACAAGCCTTCCCGAAATTGCGGACTCGCTGAACAAATTGGGAACACTCTACTACACTTTTTCTTATAGGGAAATTTCCGATAGGGAACGCATAAGACGAGATTACGTGCTGCAGCAGTACGGTCTCGAACCCTCTAATTTGGCAACACGTTACTATGATGACAACTCGTATATGGAAAAAGCGCAATATTACTTCCAGCAATCCCTTGACATGAGGAAACAGTTGTATGGTCTTGAGCATCCTGAAGTTGCAGCTTCACTTGCGAATGTTGGTTGCATTCACAGTGTGATGGGTGACTTGGAAACCGCAAAGGAATTTTTCGAGAGGTCATATGCTCTTAGAAATAAGATATATGGCAAAGAACACCCATGTGTTGCAGATTCTTTGAACAATCTTGGAATCTTGCACAGCAAAATGGGCCTCACCATGGAGGCAATTCAATATCTGGAAAAGGCATTGGAAATGAGAAAGAAGCTTTTCTTTCATGATCATGCTGTGATAGCTGATTCATGTAATAACCTTGCTCTTGCGTATCAATACAGTGGTCAATTTCGGAAAGCGAAGGAATGCTTCGAAGAAGCGTTGCGTATTAGGGAAAGAGTCTCAGGAAAAGAACACGCGTTGGTAGCAGCATTGTTGTTTAATTTCAGTGCCCTGTACTTGAGATTGGGTGAAATGGAGAAATTCAAATCTCTTCATAATCGTGCTCGGCAGATAATGAACCCATTCCAACGACCGGGACGGCTTGACGGGGAATTTATTCCACATGATGAGTCTTCTCAACACTTCAAGTCCTGCATGCACAGTCATTATGGATATGCTGTTGCACAGGGGAATTTTTTTTCGTTTGACCCGCTTCCTCCCGAGAGATATCCCATAACTTGCACGGCAGAAAGTTCATGACGATTTTAAACGAGCGCTTCATGTGATTTCAGTTATTGTTGTCAACAGTCTGCCTTTCAATTTTGTGGGACAGAATTGAGAATATCGGCCGTTTTTTCCACGCAAGTTGTTTGCTTCATTCTCACGTTTAAACCATGTGATATCATACAGAAATTGGAATCTTGACAGCACTCAAGTCGTGAACTGCTTGTTGGTATTTACATCACGACTCATATAACACCTACATGGTGTAAGTTGTCGAGAACTGTCCTTGGCTGCCAGCTACTCAAAATATCGCTGTGGACCTCAGTGGCGTACGGACAAATTATTGGACCAGTTCAGAGACCAGTTGTTAAAACAAGGGGAAAGAAAATTCAAATTGTTTTCAAGTTATATAAATTACCGGCATTTAATAGCCCAGCGAGCAAGAAATTATTTGAGCTGATGAACAACTGAATACTTTCTTGCAAGACAATGCAACTGTTCTGCTTTCTATTAGCTTAGTCAAATTGTTCTTTGTTATTGATGCTGTCCATGGACTGATAAAGCCATGGTTCTCGATATCCCTGGTTAAACTGGAATTACATAAAAAATGTGTTTGTTTTCGTCTCCGAGAAATTGACCGCTAAGTTTGTCGAAACTTTGGAATTCCTCTTTAGAAACTTAGAATTATCCCCAAAAAGCTTTCAAATTCTGTTTACCAACAGAACTGTAAGGTTGCAGTCCAAATAAATGTTCCTTTATAGTTGGTAATTGCTATCACACCCAAGGAAGGTGGAAGTAGAAAACATAACATCATGTAGTTGTTTCATTTATGGTACTTCAACATGTGGCAAAAGTCAATTTCCCCGGAATTTTCCAAACAGTTTCTTAAAAGAGAAACTTCTAAGAATTATGACAATTTTCCCCGTGAATGCTAAAAATAATGCGGGAAAATTTATGCGGCATCTTGAAACTTGTTTACTTTAATAGCTAAAGCTGACAGAGTTTTGTGTCAACTCGTGATGTTTTTATCTGTAATGTTTATTGGATTTTTGGTTAAGAAATGCGCCGCTTGTCAAAGTCGGAAATCCGATTTCGGATGGCATCGTTCTCTTTTTTTCACCTTGCTGGATGCAGTTGATGCGCAGAAGGGTTGAAAAGTCTCAAGCGCTAGCGATTCTTTTCTTAACTTACAGGATCTCGAATGGTAAGCCTGAGTAATAATTGTATTTGATGTTTTTGTTTTTATCTAATTTCATGAAGTCGGGAGTAGTCTTATGCGGCTAGTTTATGCACGTTTGTAAGATTTGAGACAATCTTCTGACCTAGCACAGAGGGTCTTCCAGAGGTTTTGGGGAACAAGGGAACATTGGCAAAATATCTAAGGGAACAAGGGAACATGAGCCTATTTTTAGGGAACAGGGGAACAAAACTGTACAAATTAGAGGACGAAAACATTTTGACATAAGAAATAACGAGCGTTATTCCTGCGATCCTATTTATGGTCATTTATGCACCACTGTCATTGGTTTTGTCTACTTTACGCAAGAGAAACAAAGTCAAGGCTCTCAGCTGGGAGGCTGGGTGCGAGGTTACGAGGGTCACAAGTTGGCGGGAATCTGTTGTGACAGATTGCCAAGATGGCGGATAGATCGTTTGGCGATCGTGTTGTGCTGCCTGGCACTGCTGCGATTTATAGAAATGGCGAAGAAAAACCAGCAATTGGTTGGTCCTTTGAAATTCGAATCGGGGGCGAGAGTGACAAGATGTTGTTTGATGTTATTTTTCGAGTTGGAGAAGGATTTGGAATCGCCAATCGGTGTAACCAGCTAAACCAACAGAAACATTCCAGTACACGAACTTCTACTTGTGTCACCCACCAGGCGTAAAGAAAGGCTTCATTAAATCAGATCACATTTCAGAGGAATATCAGAAATTTTCAAAACCGCCTGTTAGAAAGAGGCTGCCCTGCCGCTATTTTAAGAAAGTACCTCTCTGAGGTAAAATTTGCCGTACAGGAAAACAGCCCTACGACAGAGAAACAAATCCGCACGTAAAAACTTCTACCTTTTGTTACACAATACCACCCAGCTTTACCTAGGCTGAAGAGAATACTAATGGGGAAATGGCACCTTATACAAAACCAGCAACGGCTAAGAAAAATCTTTAAGGAGCCTCCCATCATATTTTATCGCAAGGGAAAATCTCTTAAGGACCTTTCAGTTAGAGCTCTGACGGCCATATAACTTCCAATACGACTAAGTGCAGCAGTCGTGTGATGCCCGTCACTTATTTTTAATTCTCATCCCACTCTGATGGATTGTGAATTTCGCTCAAATGCTTGAGATGATGTGTCACACAAATTGAACTTCACAGACAATCTATTCTTTTCTTTTATAAGTTTTGTTTTTGGTGTCCCTTTTTTTGCGGGAGGGAATTGATGGCGGTGATAAGTGGTTCGCAGATTTATAAAAAAAGGAGAGCAAAATAAGGAAAACGAGTTGGAAACAAGGACCCCCCCTCCCCTGGGAGACCCTCAGTACAGTCAGGTTTGATATAAGCTTACTGAACTTTAAAAAGCTTTTAGACATTTTCTAACCGCAAATAGAAAGAAAACGTTCCGAAGAATATTTAGTTATAATTTTGGCTGTGAAAAGAAAGCATTGAGGGATTTTCTTGCCTCGAGTTCATCTTGAAAAAAGCAAACATCGGGAAGCCGGCTTAAAACATAAGTTAAGTTTTAAGCTTTAAAAGACTCGGGATTTTTAGAGACGCTTTAATACTTTTCTTCGTGAATGAAAATTGTTGTCTCTGTAACTGTTTCACCAAATTATTTTTCTTTTATTGGTTGTTAGTATAGTCTCTCTTGCAATTTTAAATCGGGCCGGTTGTTTTCAGTCGTACATGAACATCGCGCATCGCTTACAGGAGTACTTAAAATGCCGCGCGTATCACGCCTTTTTAAAGCTTACACATAGTTATGAAACCATTAAATTAAAAAATAAACATAATAAATTCTGTATTTTGTTCAAGGGTAACTCTATTAATGTCCATTCAAACATTAACAGCTAGCACCGCAAATTTGGCGCTTGTCAAAAGTGAGAACCGGCTAGCCGTAAAGATGATTTTGAAATTTTTTTAACGTTTTCGCTTAAAGCCCATTATTACCTTGCATACCACATTGAAACAGATTAGTTTGACTGAACAGCTCCGACATTATGGAATTCTCTTCATGAAAATGTTTATAATGTTGTCAATAGCCCACTTCGGTAATGAGTGATAGCCTGGGACCAAATTAAGCGCGCGGTTATGGGATTGTTGGGGGGCGGGGTGGGGGGGGGGGGGGACGCGAAACAAACATGGCAGAAAGCAAAGTGAAATGTAGCGGGGTTAAAACAGCTCAAACAGCCAAAGGGAAGGTGGCGATGAAAGATAAAAGCGTGAAAATGTGAAGCTAAAGGAAGAGGATGTGCCTAAGGCTATTTTACCGCGAGAGAAACCTGAAGAATGCACGGTGAAACAGCTCGTGAATGAACCTCACCCAGGTATTAAACACGGTGGAAACGGTTGTTTCTGAAACATTGAATCTATGTGCTAAACCCAACCTAAGTCTCACCGAAGTCGTCCCAGGGAAGGATTGGGGAGGGGGGCGAGGGGGTCAGAACAGTGTGAATCAAAACTTTACCCCCCCCCCCCCCCCCCCAAAAAAAAAAAAAAAAAATTATAATAATTACATACAGTGAAACCTGCATTAAGCGGACACCCTCGGGGAATGCGGTAGTGTCCGCTTAATACAGGGTGTCCGCCTAATACAGGTTTCGATAGATAATGCCATATGAAGAGTAAAATGCCATTCAAATAAATAGTGGTGACGTTTAGAATACTCCCAGAGACTATATGCTAATATACTTTCGCATTAGTTTCTTTATTAATGTGGACCAATTGATCAAAGTACCATAAACATAGATTGCAAGTCAAAGTTAAAGAAATCAGATGAGTGAAACAAGCTCTATACAAACAAAACGAAATAGAAAACAATACTGTACTGTGAAACTAATCAAATAAGCTCGTCAAGTCACGTTTTTTAATGTAAAAATCAAGAAATTTGTGGGTGACAATCTTTTGCATTTTCGGTGTCAGGATTACAAGTGTCCGTTAAATAACATCTGTACGGAAAGAGTCAATGACTTATTCAGGGTAGCTGCTGCTGATATGTGCATTCCAACTTGTACTGTGAAAAAGAAAACCAATCCTCCATGGATTACCAAAGAAATTCTCAATAAGATCAAAAGGAAAAAAAGGTTATGGAGAAAACTAAAGGCTCATCCATTAGAAGTCCTTAGCCGAAAGTTTAAAGAGTTTCGAAGATACCTATAAGAGCATCTGTCGAGTCAACTGAAGGTAAACCCAAAGCGATTTTAGAGCTACCCCTGTTTTGTCAACGGCTTTTCACGTGACTGATTCGCAGGCGCCAGCCATGGCTGTCATTTCGTTGCCGAATGACAACTCAGCGAATTCAGCTCAAAAACCGACGACGCCCACAACTAAGAAACCGATCATTTTGACACGACGTTCCTCTCGAAGCAGCGAACAGAACATGAATAGAATAGACCTTTTAAGCTTGAATGTTTGTTTTGTCAATGAAGTCTCATAGGGATTTCCCCCCTTCTCTTTTCATAAATTATGGGAACACAATGAGAGTAATATAACATGACCTACATTGGGAAAACCAAACGTACAAGCTAATGAGGTCTATTTCCACGATTGAGTTTGTTGATGTATGGTCATAGACTTTTTAAGAGTGCGATTCGCACATGCTTTCCAATGTAGATCCTGCTTTACCCAAAAGGAGAAAAATTCTTGCGCCGGTCTTTTTTCTTCTTTTCCTTGGACGACGACGCCCACAACTAAGAAACCGATCATTTTGTCACGACGTTCCTCTCGAAGCAGCCAACAGAACATACCGCAAGGACGTGTAGTGCTTGTACCCACAATTGAGGACACTAAGCGACTGATCGCTTCTACTATAAAAGGGGGTCGTCGGGTGGCCACACCGCTGTGTTGGTACCACAACATATGTTGAACGAAATTCACTCTAAAAATACAGGAGAGCAGGTAGAAACACAGCAGCCACTGAGTGGCCAACGAAAACATGACACGCTCTTCTCACCTTGTTCCGTACCGTCAAAGCGACCAACTGTTGATTCGGTCGTAACCGACTGATGCTCTTCGGTATGGTTTATTTTGTACTGAAGTAAACTAGTGCAGCATGGCAAAAGATAATAGCAGCATTCGGTTAATGTTATTGAATTGTGGCTGATGATGGTGGTGATATAATTGGCTCCGGTCATTTGCTTCGACAAGTTGCTATGTATTGTCGTTTTTGATTGAGTGACGAACGCCGCAGTCCAGCCTCCATGTGTGCCGTAATTGATCCATTTAATGTTGAATAGAATAGACCTTTTAAGCTTGAATGTTTGTTTTGTTAATGAAGTCTCATGGGGATTTCCCCCCTTCTCCTTTCATAAATTATGGGTACACAGTGAGAGTAATATAACATGACCTACATTGGAAAAACCAAACGTACAAGCTAAAGAGGTCTATTTCCACGATTGAGTTTGTTGATGTATGGTCATAGAATTTTTAAGAGTGCGATTCGCACATGCTTTCCAATCTGTAGATCCTGCTTTACCCAAAAGGAGAAAATTAAAATTCTTGCGCCGGTCTCTTTTCTTCTTTTCCTTGGATCGCTGGTCACTTAAGTTACAATGGATTTAGAATTTACAGCCTTTGTCGCAGGATCTTTATTTGATGGTACAACGATACAGCTGCCTCTCGCCGATGGGGCTTGTAAAACGTGCTTATGAGAGGCGATTGTATTCGCAGGCTAGCGTGACGCAGACTAGCGTGACGCCGGCTAGCGTGACGCAGACTAGCAACCCAACGGTTGTTTTATTTACTTTGTTTACGTTCAGCATCGAAGGTTGTTTAGACAGTAAATTAATCAGTTGTACAGTGTTCGTCCTGTAAAAAGAGCTTGTAAATAAGATTTATCACTAGTACCTTGAACGTTTTAATGGTACTAAATTAATATTGTAACGCGTCATTGCTTATCAATGTGAAATTTGCCAAAGTAAAAATTATACTTTGTCGGGCACACGCAAGGGAAGATTTCTCTAGGTGGCTACACCCTGATTGGAGCAAGTTGTACCTCGTCAAAATTAAGAGGCCGGAGAAATATTTTGGACCCGAATTTTTAGTGCGGGAGTACTTTTTGGTGGTGGTAACGCCAAATCCCTTGACTCATCTCCACTATTTTTGCGGGTCTATAGCCAGTCTAAAAGTCGCGTCAAATCAACCTCCATGCAGCAAAGGTCTAACAGTGTTATATATGGCGCTCCTAATCCTAGGCTCGATTTCTGCCCTTTCCCTGGTCGGTCTTTGATTCCGCCCACCTCCCCGAAGAGGGGAGGAAGAGTGCGGGCTTTTTTTTTTCGGAACAGTGACAGGTAAATGCGCCTATGCCCATACTTATCCACAATCACTGGCCCCTAAAATGTACTAAGAGTACCCCCGTCATAGGGAAGTAACCCATGGGCTGTGTCTTCAACATCTGGCAATGTGATGTCCCCAAATGGGCCACTCTTAAGTAATCCGTCCAAAATAGTGACTAATCTAGTTATTCTCTTGCCTTCATGATACATTGACCCCAGGAGAGGATACTCCTATTATCCTTATAAATGTTTAAGGTATAATTGCCGCTAGTTTACAATGAGGTGTAAATGTTGTGTTCGCTGAAGATCTGTATGTACTTATACCGTCTATTCAGCAATATAAACGTGCCAGGAATTTTCAAGAGGTACACATAGTTTTGCGATAGCGTCAGTGAGGGACGAAATGTGGGCTGAGACGCTTATAACCTGCACCACAGACGAAACTAAACTCTGGTTGAATTATGTTTGCGATGCAGGCTAGGGTGTTTATGGCTTACTGGCTTATTTTGTATCTTGAGCCTAAAGAAGTGCTTATTTTACGCCGGGTTCTAATTCAAGCACTTTTAGCGCGCTTTTCTTTGAATGATACGTTATTCCCTATTTGCAGATCTCCCATAATACACCTTGTTTGTCTTCCTGCCGTCAACCCCCCCCCCCCCCTCCCACCCGCCCAAAGTCAAGAAAGAAAGAAAGAAAGAAAGAAAAAAGAAACGAAAGATTACTGCACAAACTTTGTTTTTAGTTTCTCTCGTAAGTCCGTTACACCAAGAGAAATCAGAGGAGCTGAATGGGGTTTACCGTTAGCTGTAAAATAACCTGAGATCAGGCCCAATTTTATCGGTTCTCATACATTCTCTCTAACGGCTAATGCCGGAATGCCGGAATGTAATTTTCAAAGCGAAACGAAAATAGAGCCTGATCTCAGGTTAGCAGTAAAAAGGCCAAAAATCTAGCCGTTAGGCTTAAAAATTGAAAAAAAAAATAACCGTTAGCCATAAAAAAAAAATGTTAACCGTAAAAAATTATGGCCATAAAAATAAATGTCCAAGGTCTCTTCTGAAGCTTGAATTTGAGGATTTTACTTTTGTAGGACCTTTTAGGGCGAGAAAAGCCGATACTCTCACCGATTCAGCCAACCTCGTCCCCAGGGCTTTTCCCTAAAAAAATGGGCCATCGCCCCACCCATTTTTGGTAGTTGCAATATTAATTTTAACAGATCCTTTAACCGTAGTGGAAAAAAATTAACCGTTTATAGCCGTAATATAGCCTCCCCCTCCGCAGGCGTTTTAGGGGAGCTCGTATTTCGTCCCTTCAGAAACTTGTTTGGTGGGGGATGGGGACAATCGAAGTGCATTGTGGGTGATGATTCGACCTATCACCGACCCTATCACCACACACTGCTCAATTTACCTTGGCCGAACAAGAACCTTTTCATTATTTTGTAAATCATAAGCGCTTTTATCAATCCCTGGAAATGCGTTTCTTTTGCCTTCGGAGATTTGTCGACTTCTGGGCCGCCATTTGAACAGCCTGGGGACGAATTTACCGAAAGTGAAAAACAAAGAGTCGTTGGAGGAAGAAGAAGAAGGCTCTTCGTTTGAGATTTTACTTACCGTTAAAGAAGGAACATCGAGCAACGAAAAATTCTCGGTGAGTTAAATATACTTTCTTTCTCCATAAGTGAGTCATAAATAAGTCTTACATGAATTCTCTAGGTTTGAGTGGAATACTTCCTTTAACATGCATCGTCGCCTTTGCATGGAAAATATAACCTTAAACAAAGACCGCGTGTCTGACCGCGTGGTGAACTTGATTAACTTTTTTGTTTTTTTAAAACGTAGTCTGTAAGCCGCTTGGGATGGCCAAAGAAAACATGACAGATGACTAAGTTAACATTTTGCTTGAGCTTTGCTTGATCATTTAGGTTCAAATCTGTATTTGGAGTAAATTGTAGCCGCCATAATGTTTATCTGTATTTCTTCTATTGACAAAAGACCGATGCTCAGATTTCACGAACAACAATGGCCACACAAACAGAGGGTGGTCTGCCCGTGCTCAGGTGAAACATGAGTGTGCGTTAGTCTGTGGGAAGGCTTAATATAAACAGAGTGCTGGAATGTGGGACACACTATACAATGCTAATTGTAAATAAATTCATCACAGCCCACAGGCACATGATCAAACTCAAAAATCAGCCTGACTTTGGCCTTCAAGATTGGCCTGATAAATTCTAATGAAACTGGCCATTATAACATTAAATTTAAAAGCAAAAAGCAGATTTGTAATGAAAATTTCTTTGCAAATGGTTTGAGTTTTATCGATCATTATTTTCGAAAGGGCCCATTCTTAAATTTTAATAATGTTAATAGTAATTATTAATAATGATTTTATTATTGTAATATTAACAATTTTAATACCTTTTGTTTTTTTTAAAAATTTTTATGACAATTTTTGATGGCGATAGTGAAATAAAAGAGACTGTGACAAAAGAAGAGGTTTTCAGATGGTCTTGGGTAATTTTGGAAGCCACGAGGTTCAGTGCTGATCAATGAGCTGCAGTGATCCAGGAAACAATTGTTAAATTTTGATCAGTCATTGAAATCCTTAAAATAAGGAGAACATAAATTTAACTCAGTTTTAGTTTTTCAGATAAATGAAAGATAATTTTGGTTATAAGTTTGTGAAAAACATGCTAAGTTTTTGACTAGTTACTTTGTTTTAAATTTTTTTGCTGTACTTAATTTCTGGTCTGATTGCATCGAGCAGATATGTGGATGGAGTCTGTCAACCCTGTAGCTGATTTGTGTCTGACAAACGAGTTCTGTTCGAAACAGTTCTACCTGGTACTATCAAGTGACCTTACATTATGCAAAGAAATCAACTGAAATAATGAATTATCTATCCTTTGCAAATTCTTGAAGAGTAAAGCAAAACAACCTAGTGGTTGCAAAACGTGGTGGCCTTGATGAAAAAATACCTGATATATGACTAAGCGGGCCACTCTTTTTCAAATCTGGATGATTTCCTGTAGAGTAGAGCTAACATATTTTTTCTTCATATTTTTTCTTTCATTGCCATTAAATAATAATTCCGGGACTACTAGTTTATCACCTTAGGTCAAGGGCAGTTATTCATTGTATTTGTTATTCACATGTATTAGTCAATTCAATCAATTCAACCCTGCTGACTAGCTCAGTTGCTTGGTTACCATCCTTCAGAGTGATAAGCTCTAGGTTTGATTTTTGGCTGAACTAGCAATTAGGGTTTTGAAAATAGGGGCTCGGTCACTTTCAAGCGTACGCAAAATGGAAAAATAATGCTTCCTTGGGTTAGAGGTGCTGTACTTGGAACTAGTGGTAATCCAGGGGGAGGGATGGTGGAGTCAGGACCCCCTATCTCTTAGTGCTTTTTTTCCTTCCTCCACACTATGACCACTAAGGTATAACTTTGTTCACTATGTAGGTCACAACTGTTGAGATTGCTTTGTATGATAAACAGGGGGCAAAATATTTTGGGACTGTTTCCAGTCATGTTGCCCAACCTTAGAAATTTTAGCTTAAATTAAAAATAACTTAAGCTCAACAGCAAAAGTGAAAAACGATTCTTGTCCTGTTGATACGTTATATTGTAAGACATATATTTTTCTCACCAAAAAAGGTTTTTTATCTGCTCTAGCGAAGACATTTAGCATACAAATTTAGCATACAAATTGTTGCTACGAGTTTTGAAATTTGTATGCATATTTGGACTTCAATTTTATCCTTGGTTTCAATTTTTATTTTCCTTTGTTTTGGATATGGTAATCAGTATGATAATGAGTTTGAAACAAAGGAAAACAATTTAAAACCAAGGATAAAATTGGACCATAACATATGTATGATTATAAATCATATAATTCATTTGTTGTAATTGCCTGACTAGTGTGGTCATTTCTCACCATATGAAACAATATTGTCGTTACCTCTCAGGTCTAGAACAGAATAATATTTTTCCTATATATTATTATATATTCTTTCTTGTCACTTAAGTAGTATAATAGGAATGAAATTATCTGTTTCTTGCGTGGACCTCTTACTTTCGAAGGCAAAAAGGTTTGTCCAGACAAATGGTTATCTTGACCGGACATTTTCCATTCACGGGCAGTTATTTTGAGCCCTGATGCATGCTCCGCTGATGTTAAGATCATACCAGTTAGAAGTCTATCCGTCGAAACTTATTTCGACATCCTTAGGCCTAAAGCGTACTTGTGTCCACGAACTTGAAAACGTGCTGCTAAATTTATATTTACTTGACGACAACGTGAAGATCATTTGTGGAGAAATAATTTTAATTATTTAAAACTGTTTTGTTTTTTAGAAACAGTCCTTGGGCTTTGGATTTAAAGAATGGCCAACAAAGAATACACCGAAGAGGAGCTCAATTATTTTCGTGTTTGTTACATCACCACCCACATCATCAGGGAAGGCCTGAAAGAACTGTTTAAACGTGAATGGGACCGACACCACAGTCCCAGGTTTGGTTTATGGCAAGATACTGCAAGAAATGGGCAGGATTTCTTTAGAATGGAATCAAAAAAGAGTCGTTCAAAAAATTCGAGACTCTTGTCTATCATTCAAAATGGAAACACAGAAGAATGGGATTGCACATGTTTTTTCTTTGCAATTCTCTATTCTAACGCCCTGGGGTCTGTAATAAGCCCCACAATCGCTAAAGATGTAGACGATTTGCGAATGTTCCGTAATGAAGTCTTTGCACATCGTTCTAAAGCTTGTTTTCCTGAAGCAGAGTTTCAGAGATGTGTATCCAAAGTGTCAAATGCACTCGCGTCTCTTCATCTTACCACTGTAGAGCTGCAGAGAATAATCAACCAAAGAAGTTTCCCTACTGAGGAACTTCAGAAGCTTCAAGAGCAGGTTACGGTCTTGGAGGATGAGATACAAGGTAAACCTAAATCTTTCGAGATTCTTCCACAGGCGCCATCTCATGCGGTTGTCGAAAGGAAAGTGGAAGTTGAAAACATCTTGCAGAAATTCACAGATCTCGAGAAGATCAATGAAGCTGATTCTATCGTTACAATATATATCTCTGGTAATCCAGGATGTGGCAAAAGTCAAGTTGCTCGACAAGTTGGAAGACAGTTCTTTGCAAGAGAAGCCGCTAAGAATGACCATGATAGTTGTGCGCTTGTAATGACCTTGAATGCTGAAAGTGAACAGTCCGTGCTAGATTCTTACTACACGTTTGCCCGCAATGTTGGTGTCACCGAATATTCCCTTAACAGTATCACAGGAGGGGACTCAGTTTTGTTGCCCTATGAAAAGATCTCTCATCTTAAAACTCTTGTTTCTTCCAAAATGGAAAACTATTGCAGTTGGTTACTTGTATATGACAATGTCAATAAACTGAGCAGCATTAGAGATTACTTGCCTAATGAACATTGGGGAGGTTGTGGACATGTTCTTGTAACTACCCAGGACGGTATTCACATACCAGAAGCTGATCCTCTTTGTGCAAGTGTTTCTCTTAGTAAGGGAATGCAGTCTGAAGATGCCAGGATTCTACTTCGAAAGATTTGCGGGTTTTCAAGTGATAGTGAAGACGAGTCCTTGGTCCTGAATGCTTTGGACTATCAGCCTTTGGCCATTGCTTGTGCTGCAGTTTATATTCAGTTCATTGGAGTGAGCCAGAAGACAAGCTCTAGCGACGCTTGGAAAAAATACCTGAAGAAATTGGAAACACTAGGAAAGCGAGCTCTTACAGAGAGAGCTTACGAACAGACAAACAGGTCGTATCAATCTTCAATGACTGCTGCTGTCACGTTGGCATTGGAAAAAATGGTTCAAGAGCCAACTTTTGAACATGTGATTCCATTTCTCGCCTTGGGTGCCTCAACACCGGTAAATGTTGATTTAATTGTTCATTATCTTGCAAAGCAAGATCCAGATTGTGATGAAGACTTTGCGACTAGTGAAATCGTGAAATGCGCTCTACTTCTGCGACATTCGCTAGATGACAGTTTAGACATACATGTACAAGTGAAGATGCACCAAGTTGTTCGTGAGGTATTTAAGAGGTACCTTCTTGATAAGTATAGCAAGGAGCAGATTGCAGGATTCATTCTACTTTATATTGAAACACTGTCAACCTCTGTCCAACATGACCCATTTCATTTTGACCTGAACTTCCATATGACCTCAAAAATGATGGCACCTCATGTGAAATCACTCTCTGATTGGCTCACAGGCCGTTGGAACCTAGTCCTGGCAAACACCAGCGAAAAGGGTGCACTGCAAAGAACTCTCTTCAACTTTGGGGACATTTGTAGGAAACATGCTTTCCTGTTTGAGGCTAGGGATTACTTCGATTATGCCTTACAAATTGCTAAAGATGACTATGATTGCGAAGATCATAACAAAATCAGTTTTACTGCCACTATATTAAACAACCTAGGTCTGATTTTTCAGGAAACTGACCAGTTTAAAATGGCTGAACTGTATTACACCCGTGCTCTAGAAATTCTTAGGGCACTACACCCACCAAACACAAGTCTGCCAGAAATTGCAGACTCACTGAACAAATTGGGAACGCTCTTCTTCATTTGTTTGCTTAGGAAGATACAATACGGTCTCCGGCCGTCTAAATTAGTTACACGTTACTGCAATGACAACTCCTGTATGGAAAAAGCAAAAGATTACTTTCAGCAATCCCTTGAAATGAGGAAACAGCTCTATGGTCTTGAGCATCCTGAAGTTGCATCTTCACTTTCTAATGTTGGTTCTATCCACAGTATGATGGGTGATCTAGAAACTGCAAAAGACTCTTTCCAACGGTCACATGCTCTTAGAAAAAAAATATATGGTGAAAAACACCCATGTGTTGCAGATTCTTTGAACAACATTGGAATCTTGAACAGCGAAATGGACCTTACCGTGGAGGCAGTTCAGTACCACGAGAAGGCATTGGAAATGAGGAAGGAACTTTTCTTTCATGATCATACTGTGATAGCCGATTCATATAATAACCTTGCACTTGCTTACCAATACAATGGTCAACTTGAGCAAGCAAAGGAATGCTTTGAAGAAGCATTGCGTATCAGGGAAAAAATCTCCGGGAAAGAGCATACATCGGTAGCAGCAGTGTTGATTAATTTCGGTGAGCTTTGGTTGCAGTTGGGTGAAGTGAAGGAGAGTGAGGACCTCTTTGATCGTGCTCAGAAGATTCTGGGCAAATTTAATTTCAAAGAACACAGATTGCTTTGCAGTGGATTTATTCCAAATGGTGAACCAAGTGAACACTTTAAGTCTTGCATGAAAAAGCTCGGTCGTTATGTACAGGCCGTTGCACAAGCAGGACACCGCACTGTTCTTGACGACCCGCTTCCTCCTGAAAGATTTCCCATAAAATGCAAAGTACCTGCTTCTACTTTCAGTGACTGGATTGCATACTTGAGATGTCAACTTTTATGAAATTGAAGCTGAACTTTTGTCCACATTTTTCCGATGGCTTTGTGCTACAGAGCTGTTGAGCTCAGTGACGCAGTGACAGTCGCTGGGCGAGCTTTCAGGAAAGTTAAGTTAGTAAGCTAGCATTTAAATGCCCAGATCAGAAGGAGTGATCTGAGTTATTGAAGAACTTGATGCTTTGCCTGCAAAAAACAGTGTAGCTGTTTGTCTTTACTATCGACGTAATCAAAGCACTATTTTGTTGTCAATGCTATCAATGAAATGACAAAACTGCAGTTCTGAAATCCTTGTAATGAAGGAATTTGGCTTTTTTTTTCATCTGTCCTATAGACTTACTGCTAAGAGCTAGTCAAAACTCACAGGGCTTTGTAGAATGACCACAAAAACTTTCAAAATCCTGTTTCAACACAAAATGTAACGTTTAAGCCCAATCAGTAAGTGTGCCTTCGTAGTTGATAATATACATCACACCCTGTTTCCAACAGCACTTCAAGATATGGCAAGAGTCACTGAGATTGCGTGCGAAGTTGGCAAACAATTATTTGGAGAGAAGCTGATGAGAATGACCTCTTTGTATTTTAATCACCTTGAATCCTGAAAATTTTCAGTTTCTGAAAGATTCTTAAGTACTCAAGTATTCTGATATCTATTTGTTTACATTTATATTTTTGTAAGTAAATGTTTGCCCGCAAAATAGGTGGCCAATATAAAATCAACGGATACAGTGGTCCAGTTTTCGAAAACAAAACTACAAAACAATAGTTTGAGCACTGTTTATCGGCCTAAAAAGTAGGGTTTCATTTCGATCCCTTCATTTCTTCTGATTTTCTTTGCTTTCATTTCACATACCGAGACGCAGTGTTCCATTAGTTATTACAGAGGAAGGGGAAAAAGGCTTGAAAAAACTAGGCTGCCAGTCGCTGTTTTAGGCCAACTTCGCACTTGCCTGGTTATCTTATAAATTACTGTGTCGAGTGTTTCATAAAGCTTATAAAATGTTCAATAATTCTTGAAGAAAGTTCGCAAAATTTTCAGGCCGTTTCGATCCGACATCCAAACTTTTCTCCGCAGTGATTTCCCTTATTTTTCCTTCATAAAATATTCATGTAAAAACATTATTTTCTAGAACTCTCTTGTGTTTAAAAATCATGTTTAAGTATTGATATGAACATAGGCTTAGGGCATCGTAACTAGGAAATGGCCAAGACCTCACCATGGAGGCAATTCAGTACCAGATAAAAGAATTTCCCGAAGGTTAGCCTGCGTAGCTGACGGGATTGTTGTGCGCAGGGTTACTTTCTTGGCGGGGGAACCGCCTCGCGCCAAAACACTACAGCACTCGCCTGTTAATTCCGCCAGCTACGCAGGCTACTCCTAAGTTAGATACCGCGCCCTGTAACTACCTCTTTGCAGTACAAATATTTAGATGGTCATTGTGTTCACACCGTGCCGGTCAAATTTTCGACTTTACCTGTTAAAAATGTGACATCGATTTTGGCGTTCGAAGTTTTGATACGTGCTAGGCGACTGAATTTCGCACGGTTACCATGGTTCCATGTGAAAGGCAAACCTAAGCCCAAGAATTTTCAACTGGTCGAAAAATCGTCCTGTGAGGTGTGAATGTAGCATTGGGGATTCAATCCGATCCCTTAGTTTGCCTATTTATCATCATTTCATGTTGTAAAGTCAGACGAAGAGTTTTCTTCCAGCATGCGTCATTCGCGGCGATGTGGGTTGAAATTAAATGCAATGAAATGATTGATAATATCCTCAAGATATATTCATGGCGCAAGATCTTAAAATTTTATGGTAATTAGGATCTCGTAGCCAAATTCTTCACGGTAGTGATTTCCTAAGTAAATCAATCAATCTATCAATAAGAATGAATTTACCCCTAGATGTATCACCAAAGATACTCAGCACTAGTCATTTTCTTGAAGCTGCAAAAAAAAAAAAGAAGCGGAAAACTTTACATTTATTTGTTAGTCTCGCTTTGCCTTTTTGCGTGTGCGCGCCAGAAGGGAAATCATGGTCCCAGGCGTTCCTAGCGGAGACTGTGGAAACTGGGGATAAGAATCGCGACGTGTCACAGCGCCATGCTTCCTTTTGTGAAGAAAGCTTAGGAAGGAGTGATGCGAAAGATGACGAACTTTTCCACGAATTCTATTGCTTGAAAGTGTTGATTTCTTTGGAACAAGTAAATACTAACTTCAGAAACCTCGATGGTGGGGTGTTGGTCGATCGGGTGTTGAAAACTTTCACTGTATGCAAATGAGTCTTGAGATGAATATGCAGTTTATTTTCGGCGATGATTGAAATGACGCGCTATGTTCATCACGTCTTTGGTCTCTGGCAATGATGTAGCCTGGGAACACAGACGTATTTCAGGTCGTCGCTTCTCTCCAGCTAATTACTTTTCGGGTGGAGAGAAGCGACGACCGGAAATACGTCTTTTCCCGCAGGCTAGCAATAATGTAATTTCTCTTGAATTGATTTTCGTGTATTATACACGCGTACTCAATCATCATCGAATACGATATAAAAAGTAAATATCCTGAAGAATACTCGACTGTCAATAAAGTAAGAAGTGAAAAACTTTAAGCGAGGAAATTCTGTTTCGTGAAGAATTAATCGCCTCCTCATTTCTTATCTAATCCCCCAAGCAAGCTTTTTAAAGAGCGTTCTTGTTTATTCCTGGTCTAAGTTGAAATAAATCACTTAATCCCATTTTTTAAAAATTAATAGAGACACGACATTCATGGAAAACAGGTTTACGTAACAGCACTTGTGACATTTCCTTCATACAATTTCTTTTTATATTCTTGATGAATTTTAACCCTGTTTAAATAAATAAAGATAATCTCTGGTCTATTCAACGTAATCTCTGAGTGGCTTCAATGAGCGTTTTTCACTGAATATTTTAGATAAATATGGATTAACACAGCTTCAGACAAAACAACTTTCTGAGGAGCATAGTCTTGAGCCATGCGCTGTCATACTCAGTTGTTGTAATGAAAGTGAAACAGCTCTTCTCCCGAAAGCTCATAAAATGTGGTGTACTTCCAGTTTCTTAATAAGGGATATATGTGCGTTGGAGTAGGCTCGACTACCAACCGCATAAACAAGTACCCGAAAGTACGCACTTTAACACCCCCCATTTTAAAACTCTTATTTAAGGTTATCCACTGACGCGTTTTTGGCTACGCACGTTAACGCACGTAAATTTTAATCACGGTAAATAAAATAGAGGTAAGATAAGAAGTGCTGAGCTTAAACGAGAAGTTAAGCGAGGTTCAACTTTTACGTTTATGAGCCACCATTCATGCATGCCTCTATTTTATTCGTGAACGTGAATTTTACGCACGTACGCACGTAAAAATTACGCGACACTAGAAATCAACCCTTAGGAATCCACTGAATTACGTGAACAAATCGAACTAAACCTTGTGCATGAGAAATGAATTTTTTTTATTGATCTCACAAAAATCCCCTTGGTCTTGAAGCCAACTCTCTGCCATCCACGTAAATGGCTATATTCCTCTTTATGCGGCCTTCAGATTAGCTTGGTAGAACGGCCTCTGTACATTGCTCTTCACATTAATCCGCTTGTTATCAATATACGGCCATCAGTTCTGAATGTCATGACAAAAAAGCGCTGGACCGACGACGTTGTATTTCCACTCTAACTGCTTCACCAAGGAGCGAAAAAATATCGTGAAATTTTTTAGTCATAACGGCCAAAATCACATTCGGGAGCCATATGATAGTTTTTGTTAAAATGTGAGCGACGCGAAGGACTGTAGCAGTGATGATGTATATCACGTACACGATGGCTGCGATTTTAGTTCCAAATAAAACGATGGGTACAAACACTCCAAGCAGAGATAGCAAACCCAGTGCAAGAACCCCGCCTTGAAAAAGGAGAAGCGAAAACAGAACGAATACTGAAGATCCCGCGACAAAGGCAAGGAACAAGAAGAAGGGAAGAAAACCGGTTATCACGAAAGTGCTAAGAAATACCGAAGCAACTGGGTGTCTCTGAATAATTTGCTTGAATTTTCGCACTTTGCACATCGCTTCGCTGTTTTTCATGTCTTTGAGCTGATCCATCATGGCGTGGAGGTTGGGATCCAGCCATGGAAACAGAATATCGCTTTCAATCATCGTGTCAATATATCTGTGAAAGTAAAACAATTCCTTGAATAGTTTAATCACTTTCAAAGGCGAGTATCGTTGAACATAGGTGACGGAAAATATGTAGTCAAGAGCCATAATGAACCATAATGGATGCAATTTTGTTCTCTACTGCTTGGTAAGAGTTTAGAAAAGAATTTAGCTCGTGTACCCGTTTAACTAACCGCTTGGTGGTATGCTAGTAGATTTCTTTTGACACGCTAATAAATTTACATGAACATTTACCGTGTACAGCCTACCCCTCACATTTGAGGATCATTGGCTGGGTTGGTCAGCAGAAAAAAGGTAAATTACTCGGCTAATAAAGGTAAGATTTAGGCAGCCTACAGGGGCTTTGAAAGTATATAAAGAGCGGTTTTCTCGAAAGACAGAAGCAGGCAAATTGTTTCACTGAATAACTGTTCTTGAGGAAAAGGATAGATACTCAGAGGACAGGCTAGTTTGAAGCGGGCTGAAACTTAGATTGATTGATTGAACAGACGGTTGAAATCGAATGATCATGATTGATTGATTAAAAATCAAGTATTGTCGAAAACTTCCAAATTATACAATAGCATTTCCTACTTTATCTAAAACTATAAAAAGAAGACGAATTTGGCCAGTTTAGGAAATAAACGGAGCAAATGCATCCAGTGATATTATCATTTTTGCTTTAAGGAATGGTGGTTCGAATCAGATTGGCTTACCGCTCGCGCGTTTACTAAAATATTTACCTGTACGTCAACTCCTATGACAGTCCTAAGACATTGTAGAGATCGAGAAGGGGTGCAAAACGAATAAAAGATAAAGACGTATATTAGTGCTGTTGACGTCTGACACTTGTGATGAGTTCCGCTTTCTGCGGAGCATATTTCAGGTCTGCCTACTGTTCAATTTTTCAAATTAGGACTCATTTAATCAAATTTGCCAATTACGTCACCAATTGTAATTTGTTTCTAATGTGTCTTACTCCAGATGTGGCGGAAATTTTAGTCAGAGCATTTTAAAACGCGGGGGACCCCATCGTCGCTATTAAGCGCATACTGATCGAAAATCAAATTTAGCCTACGTAAAGACGCCTCCTCCCTTTGAAAAACAATTGATTGGCGACTGTGTACACAACTAGGCCATCCCCATAAAATGTTTCGTTTCCCATCGCCCTCCCTCTCGTGAAGGTGGGTCTGTCGGTCGGGCAAAAAAAAAGAAAAAGAAAAAAGAATGAACACATGATTGCATATTAAATCTCACGTTTAGTCTGCAAGATATAATCAGATGGTAAAAGATGTATGTTAACAAGACTATCAAATGTCTAAAAAGGCTACAAAAACGAAGTATCGATGATAATTTAACACAATTGGTGTTAATAAGACAAGATCGTGTTCTTGTAAATTAAAGTACTTGCTTCTTTACAAGTGATTCCGAAATTTTTTTTTTTACTTTTCCAAAAAAATGGGTCGGTCGGGTCATGGGAAACGAAACATTTTATGGGGATGACCTTATCAAATTTCCCAAAATATCCTTTGAACGGGTATCGATGATTTTCAGTGGAATCTTCAGTGCGTTACTTATCACTAGACAGCAAATACAAACAAACGACAACCTTGTTCCTGACATTTTAACTTTTGACCTTTTTACTCTAAAATCGTGCTAAATTTTTAAATGAACTAATCAGTCTTCGAAGTCTGCATGCTGCTGCATGCTGCAGTACGTTTTTCAATTTCGCGTTCAGTTTCGAGCCCGCGATCTCTAGCTAGGCGATGCGGTTTATTTCCCACAAGGCGGTGCGAGACTCCCTCCGTCTCCCTCTCCAAAGCGACATCAAAAATGGTGGGTTTGAAAGAAAATATAAGGCATAAACATCGCTTTTCATCGTATTGGCATTGCTCGTTTTATCATTGTAATCCCTATAACACAACCCACTGATAATCTTTCTTCGTTTTGGTCGTAATATTTCCGTTTGCAACTTCTGCGACAATCGAATAGGGCAACCAACAAAATAGTGCTCGTGATCGTCTGTTGTACACATTGCTGAGTACCGTATACATAGAAAACATTTTAGTGGCTGTGCTGTTGTTGAGAGTTTGTTCTTAACATCGGGAAATTTTGGAGTGGTCGATAGTACACAGATGAGTTAAACAGTTAATGCGAGGTTTTCCTATGAACATGATAAATAATTCTTATCTTTACGACTTTCATCTCCAGTTTTAAATTTGTGAGTTCACTAGTTTTGCAGTTGTCGTTGAATAGCCCTTGAATAGATCGTCTGGAAGAATTAATCGAACGGTGTAAACGGTGACCAGTGATTAGTTTTAAAACCGACGTGCGAGCCTTCAGCTAGGATTTGTAGAATGTTTATGATTAGCTTGTCTCCTCCGTTGTTTGGCAGTGTTCCCTTGAGTTCATTCTTGATTGCTAAAGTTGTTCATACTTCATCGTACAAAATAAGCTTAAACAGAAAAAGAAATACGGTCGAGAAGTATTTAACACGGACTTCTTTGCAACATCGAGGTCGTTAGACTGTCTGGGCTGGTTCAAATAGAGGTGATAGAATAGTAATTGTTTACCTGGAGGATGCTTTGTTGTACTTCAGGTGAAGGTAAAAGCTCACGAGCTTCGCGGGAAGAAAAAGGAAGAACTTCTGAAGCAGCTTGATGAACTCAAGACTGAGTTGTCACAACTGGAAGTTGCTAAGGTGACAGGAGGAGCTGCTTCCAAACTCTCTAAAATGTAAGTTCATTTTAAAATCACACTGTTTAAGTTTTCATGTGGCCTCTCCTTATGAGCTATGTCCATCTCTAGCCATACTTTATTCCATTCAGTTGAAGCCTCTCATTCAAACCTCCTGTAATGACAATCTCTCTGGCACAGCTGTGTGGCAATAATATTGTAAAGCTGTTACCGGAGGTTCAGTAATCAGTAATCAGTGCATTGCTGACAGAAAGAGTGACTGTGGACAACTGCTGTCTGCTAATATCTCTGTCTATGGTCTTTAGTTACCTAAAGTAACATTACCTGTTCAGGGCTTAAAATAATGTCCAGTCAATGGACAATGTCTGGCCAAGATGATCATTAATTTTGTCCTAGCCTGTTCCAGGCTCCAAGATAGTGGCATCTGCAGTGATCCATCTAGAAACAGGTAGCAGTGAGTCCAGAGCAGGGTGCAAAGAAAATCATTTTTATAGCTTGCCATTCAGGCAACCTGAAGCTAGCATTTCCTAGCTCAGACGCCATTTCAACTAGCCCCAAAAACTTTTTGACTTGCAGAATTGATTTCACAGTTCTTCCGTTTTTCAAATTCCTCAAAACATCATGTGCCTGTTGGGCAAGTTAAAAACAGAATTCACTAGCCCGATAGCAAAATCCACTAGCCCCGGGCTATCAGACACTACTTTCTTTGCACGCTGCAGAGACTCACACAACCAAAAACCTGTGAGTCCCTTAGACAGGAGTTTGATTTCCACATGGTCCTACATCCATCAGTGTATGAGTTGTACCTGTGAGGAACACTTACACATCAAGAGGTTTTTATTGTCATATGGTTACTTTCAGTCGTTGACATAGAAATGAAATCATGAATAACTTTGTACAGGGAGCAATCTCAAAATCTATTTCTTAAATTTGAGCTCATAGATCCACCTGTCCTTCCCTTTGTACTATTTTTCCAGTGCACGATCAAAATTGAATTCAGCTCTTTCAGGACCAAGTTTTACTCTGATAACCTATGTCATCAAGCCCCGAATCATGAAGAAGTTCCAGTAGCAATTTGAATTTTACTAGTGGGATGCTCGCCATACACAGCCACTGCATGCACTTGAAAAGCACCAGTATGGCTTCATTCTGCTTTGTTATGCCTTTTCTTTGGGCTTCCTCGAATGTCTTTCTTATCTCAGAGCCTTTGAGGGCCATTTTGTGTTCAAGGAGACCAACATACAGAGTGAGCATGGTGTTTTGAAAATCTTGGCGCTGGGCTTCCTTTGCTCGTTCCGTTAGATTTCCTAGTCTCCATGCAGTCCTGACTGGCAGTACATGTAATTGCCATTTTTTTCGTAAACCATCCACTTACTCTTTCAGCCAGGGCTCGAATAATTTTCTTTCCTTGGATTTAGCTTGTGCTGTCATTGTCACATCATCTTTTTTGATTTCAGTTCCTGGTTCTTGTCCTTCTTTTTCTTGACATTGATTCTCAAGTGAGAGCTATGTTTGCCCCTCCAGGCACATAACTTTTTCCTTCTCATTCCACCGAAGAAAAATTAAATTTTAATACAGTCAATATTTGAATAACTCATGTGCAAGCAACAGGACAAGATAGAAAACGTGTGACAAGTCAAAGAAGAAACACTTCTGTAACCGCTGACCATGAACATTGGGCCTGTGATGGAGTTTGCTGAATTATCACATGCTACTTACTTGGCTAAATATTGTAAAGTTTTTTGTAGATAGAGAGGAAAAGACATCAAGCCATGATCTTAATAGAGAAATAATAATTTTTTACATCCAAAGGGACGCATGCGGACTAAATTTTGCACCTTTTCGGAAATTTGTGAGTCTGAGATGCGGGATGCGCAGGTAGATGGATCACTGCATCTGTGAAATTGAGAAAGCGCAACACAAAGATAAAGTGGGAGGAAACTGGAGAGAAGAAGGGTTTTACATGAGAGGTCACTTTTTATACAACTCTTCTCCAATGTGGAGGTGAATAGGGGTGGATAAATACCAGGGCGTGCTGTGCGCCAGCCCTGACAGGCATAATTGTTTTAGTAAATCAGATGAATAAAAATGATAATGTATTTTTGTAAATAAAAGTTTTTCAGGAATACAAATTTAAGGTATGTTTAGTGCATTTTCACAAATTGTTGCAAATTCAGTAAGAAAATAGTTCTCTACCCACTAGTAAACACTGGCAAGGCAAATTTGTCTTTTTCTTTATATTTGGTGCCACAGCTCCTCCTGGTTTTGGCTAAAAATGTTTTTTCCAAGACTGTTGTGAGTAGTGTGATAAAAATGATACTTTTTTTGTCACTTCTTTTTGTGAACTATTGTTGGAGTTTAATATTATACCTCCAGTTTTTTTGGAAGTTCACAAGGTTTTTGAATAATTCGCCCCACTACTTAAAAGAAGCATTTAGCTGTGTTTCATGTGAGAAGGTTATAAAAGTAATACACCTAGCATTTTTTTGAGTTTTACAAAATCCAAACAGTTTCATTTCTGATTACTTCTGATGACAGTATTTTGTCAGATCTTCTTTCCTTGTTGGTGGCTGCTTGTTAATGAAGAGTACAGTAACTTGACTTTTACTGCTAAATCAGCTTGAACAATGAATGGGAAAAAATTATTTCAATTTCATACAAGACGAACTTTGTGCCAGTCCTTTTTATCACTTATTTGGCAGTTGAACATCACTAACGGTCTCCTAATTTTTGTTTAGTTACCTTAATTTAGTCCATTTTTACTGATAGAATTACTTTTGTTGCAGAAAACTTGTACGAAAATCCATTGCTCGTGTTTTGACTGTCATCAGCCATTCTCAGCGTGAGAACCTGCGAAAGTTCTACAAAACCAAGAAATTCAAACCTCTTGACCTCAGGCCCAAGAAGACCCGTGCTATGAGGCGTGCCCTCACCAAGCATGAAGCCTCTCTCAAGACCCTGAAACAGCAGAAGAAGCTAACACACTTCTCACTTAGGAAATATGCTGTGAAGGAGTAAATCAGCTGTCTGTCAATAAAAATGTTGTGTAGATATTCTTGTCCGTGTTTCTTGTTTTTCTTGTGATTTACAGGACTTGAAAAAAAACTTGAATTCCAGGTTGTTCTCTTGCCCAAAATATGCCTGCACTGCAGGCTAATAAATAAGGTCCACTTCTGGTTAACTTGCATTGCTCAAAAACATCGTCGCTTAAGGTCCCTAATATATTTACAAAATGTACCAGATGACTTGTTTCAACTCTTGTCCATTGGGCTAGTGAGGTTGAAAAAGTTACTAGCCCTACTTGTTCCGGTTGACCAGGCAGATCATTTTTTTTAAAACTCTTTACCCCTATAGTTAAATTCTTTCATTCCCTAAATTTAAATTTTTATTAGATAATATTCAATCAGGCCAATGCCTCTAGCAGAGTCCATGCTAGCCTTGAAAAAGCAGCTGACATTTTAAGATGCTGCCACTGGTTTTCTCCACGAAATGAAGTCTGGGAAACAGGGGCAGAAATTCAATCCCGATGACCTAGATCTTAGCCTTCGGATGCAGACGTATTTCCGGTTGTCACTTCTCTCCACTGTAGGGTACCCAGATCTGGGTAGTGCATCTGATTGGTCGTGCCACATGGCAAATTTGCTTCAACCAATAACATGCACTATCCAGATCTGGGTTGTGATGCGTCATCAGTGTGGAATTTCAGGGCTTGTTTCTCAGACCTCATTTGGTGGAAAACCAGTCGTGGCATTGCAAATTGTCACTTGTCCCTGCTAAGGAAGGGCTTTTTGTTCATTGCCTCTTCATTTGGTTCTGTAAGTGGAGGTGATTTCATGTACAATTTTCCCTTTGTTTTATGAGGAAAGTGAAGGTTATTTGGAAGGAGAGTTGTACACTGGTCTACTTAGATCTCGGCAAAGAAAAGTCCCAACACCATGTCATTCTGGAAACACTGTACTGTACTTTGTTTGAAGTTGACCTTTGATACAGTCAACCCCATAGTGTGAGGATTATCGAGGGGGTATAGGATGAGTATGGGGGGAAGTTAATAAGCGGCTGGAAGATAAGAGAAGCAGGGTAACCAACTGTGAAAGTTTTGATTTTATTTGTATTGAGCCGATTGACTAGTGTTTCTTTTGAATTTTAGACATACAACAGTTAGCACAAATATGTGGATTCTGCTAGAAGAAGTGCAAAATATTGGTAAACTGTAACAAGTTGAAAACTAACACTACAGTGTTGCAAAGTCATGGGGGGCAAGTTTGTGCACCCTCTTCTCATAAACCTAATTTTAGGGATGTTTACATGGAGGGAGGAAGATCCTAGCACCAGGAAGATCATCCTAGTAGCATATGTTTGCTGTAATCAGTTTGCACGCAAAGGAATGCACTGGATCTTCCTAGCTTAGAGGTAGGAAGTTCCCGGCACCATGTAAACTGCTTTCACTAGGAAGATCCTAGTACTAGGGACAAACCAGACAAAAATGGTGGTGGACCCCCCCCCCAAGTTTTCACAGAAAGTAGAGAGAAGTTCTTCTTTTTGCAACAAAATCTGTACGTGTTGCACATTTTACCAGCCAAGGCAAACTTGTTTTGCAGTAAGTGAGTAAGTCCTATGTATGGCATGACTCCCGCATAATTTTGCCCAATCAGTTATTAATATGCATGCAACTTGTGACAACTTTCTTAATGTGGGTGGTAAAACATACAACATTGCGTTCAACCCCTGTAGTAATGTTCCAAAACAAGTTGCCTGTTGCCAGTTTGTTCTATTTTTACTTTTCAGTTTAAATCCTGCAATAAAACTCGTGAACTAATAATGCTAACTGGCTGCACTATTAGCACCTAAATGTTATAAAAATTAATAGTTTCTTCCTACTTAAGAATGTCATTGCAGGATTTATCAAAATAATGTATCTTTCTTTTTATACATATTGAAGAAATGGATGACATGTATCACATGGGTTAATGCAAGTAACTTGCTTTTTCCAAGACTCCTAAGCTTATTTCAGGAGCTAGACCGTTTCAAGATGCAGTTTACAAGGAAAGACTGCAGTGCTGTTCTTTGTGACCGGTCCCATGAAACTGTCTTTCCAGTCTCCAGTCTGTCTTGCTTTTCTCTTGGATTCTCAATTCTACCCTCCATGAAGAGTGGATATAAACACAATGCTGTCATTTTCTTGCAACTCATAATCCAATTCTCCCTGTAACCAACAGAAAAAGAGGGCTGGTATATGTTAATATTCAAAAAAGAAAAAGTAAGCAACAGCAATAACAACAGTTATCTCTCAGATTATGGCCATACCAACAGCTCCCAATCAGTCTCATTTATTAGCACCAATATGCCAGGTCGTCTACAAAATAGTAAAGAGATAAAAAAAGAAAAAAGTGTATGAAAATTATGAAATACAGTACCTTTTGAAGTTACAAGCCAGAAATCTTTTAACACGCTAAAACAACAAAGGTGATTTATAGAGACTTTTTCAAAGTTTGTTCTCCCAGGAGAGCACTCAAGGGACGTTTGATTAAAGGTTTGCCGCTGAGGCTTTCAAACCCTATCTAAGACAAATGTCCTACGTTCATGACCCCGATTCACTTTGTTTTGCACACAGAATTAAGTTTCTTTTTTTTAAACAAACTTTTTGAAAAAAACATTGTGGTACCACTTAAGAAGACCGCTCAATGGCAGCCTTCACACTCTTTTTAAGGCTTCCGGTCCAAAAACACATCCTGTTCAAATTGCTAAAAAAATAATACCATGTTGAAGACTCAAGAACCTAAAAACCATACTCTGTTCAGTGGCACATACATCTTAGACATATATACCTGTCTAGGTCAAATAAAAGAGTGACCCCCTCTCAAGGGGTTTGCTCATGGTATACTGCATATTTTCTTGGAAGTAGAAATCATGTAGAAGTGAAAAAGCCTGTACAATCAATTAGACCAGTTACAGTGGTCACTGCCGACTACATGTATGAAATGACATCTAATCATTTCATGTGCTAGGAAAAGTCAGGCTGCCAGGATGACAAAAATAATTTATCAACTCCTGTTATTTGCAGAGTACACTACTGGAACCACAAGTTGGTGCTTGTAGTAGCAACAGTCCATAAAAGAAAGGTTTGAGGAGAATTTCCTTGGAAAAGATGTGCATTAAAGGAGTAACATGTATCTACATTGTACATTTTTAAATATACAATAATATTGTAATGACAAAAAATGGATAAAGTAATGGTTTTCAGATTATTGTGTCTACACATTGAAAGATGGCTCTCCATGGGAGATCATGGTGGGGCCTAACCACCCCTCAAATGTCGCATGAGTGCTAAATTTACGTATTTCTTACAATAAAATATGTTATTTGTTAACCAAACTTGCTTGATGGACTACGATTTAAAATGGCGGAAAACTTTTTTGGGATTTTTTTAGTTAAAAGTACAAACTGTGACGTCACACTGGCTGATGTCACCAAAATGGGAAAAATTGGTTCTTAACTTTTTGAGTGAAACTTACGTCATCTGAAAGAGCATCAGAAGAGGAGCAATGGGACCTTAAAAATATTTTAGTGTGCACCGCGGATCCATAGTTTTTCTTAAAAAATGATTGCTCTGATAATTTTTTACAGTTTTATACAAAATATTATAAGCATATTATTTTTTGGTACCACAAACCTTTCACCTTGTACTAAAATCGTATGATTTTAGATTTTTCTTTTTTGACTTTACAATGCCAATTTAGGAAGAACAAAAAAATGATCATGTGACATTTTCTGACATCACAAATTTGTTTTTTAGTATTCTGCACAGTTGGGAGTTTCGTTTTTAAAATGTATTTTGCTGTTTTAGCTTTTGACAGTCAAGATGTCTCATATGTAACTTAAATAGCAAGGGCAATTTAACAAGAAAACTTACAAAAAACTTAAATTCAAATTGTATTTCCATAGGGAAGGGGGGGAAGGGGGGGGGGGGGGTCCAGTTTTTGTTCTACAAATTTATCCAAATTCAAACTGCAATATCTCAGCTCATATATGGGATACTGCAAAATTTTTTCCAGCTTTTAACTCCCCTTTATCAGATCTTTCAGGAAAAAACAAAAAATTTGGGAGATTCAAAAATTTTAAAATTTAAGTAAGAATGACATCAGCAAACATGACGCCATAACTAAATACTTTAAGACATGCTAGCAACAAATTTGACTGTCCTGAAATGTTGCATTTTCAGGCCAACTTTGGTGAACAAAGCTAAAAAACCAACAAAGTTATTGTAAAATAACACAACTACCCACGCATTGATGCAACATTTAGGGGTTGGTTTGGCCCCACCATGGATACAACAATAAAGCTACTGGGACTGACTAGAGTGTCTTTAAGAGTATATTACTGGTTTTTATATGACATCATCCAGATTTACATATACACTGGGGTGGAAAAGAGGTCCAAAGCTACAGAAGAAGATTAAGTTCCTTTCAATTAAGTATGAAATTTTTTAAGTTCTTACACTGATTCTCCTTGAAGAAACAATTCTGGTCTTTCTTTCAGCAAATTATCTTTAATCCATATCAACAATCTCCTAATATTCCCTGTGAATTCAATATAGAAAAGAACTTGTTTTAACATGAAACTTTATAATAGTATTCTAATAATAAAATCGATTGTGCGTAAAGGCAGAATCTAACTGACCCTTTAGCAGATCCTGGTTTTCATGTTGACCACTAAATGACTGATAGTCTGATCTGCATTTGTCTCATCTTCATATTTGCTTCTACAGGTAGATAAAGTGGACTAAGATTTGAGATTAGGGTTCAGACTAAACCATGAGTTCACCTCATAATTTCAACAGCAAAAAAGTTGTAAAGCACACTTTATAGAATGCAAAGCAGCCTTAAAAGACTTTTTCAAAAGTCTAAAGGAACCTTTGTGTGAGATTTTTTACAGTCACTCATTAGAACTTGGACATTTTATCCACACTCTGCCCCATCCCTGAGGATGGCAGGATTTTGAAAAGGGGTTTTCAACATTCTCTTGACAGAATCCTTTGGATATATTTTCAGCAAAGGTGCCAACAAAACCCAAACCCTTGGAATTTCATTTTTCAGATGTCAACCATCTTTGGAGAGGTGGGGGCGGGGCAGGAGAGTATACACAATGGAATGCCCCACCTGACAATGGGGCTGTATAAAATGCAGACTGTGGACTTACCATGGGTCATTGTTTTTAGGGTTTGAAAACATTGGGTCTATTGTAGTCATGTTCAAGAGCTATAATGGGACAGAGACGGAAACGCCCAGTCTAGCACTTGGGATATGTGAATTTCACCAAAGTTATTTTTAGACCAATTAAACGCTTGAATTAATCAGAAATTGGTTTCCCGAGAAGTCCGCAAACTTTTATTCAGTGCTGTCAAGAAATACTGGTGTCCAGGGTGGAGCTGAGTTTCATTGCCAAAAGTGATTTTGTAAACAAAGGAAATCATTTTTATCTTGAGAGATTGTTCCAATTAGGAGCTAGATTCCAAGATTTCGTTGGAGTTTACTGATTTGCTAGATGATATATCAATTTTTTTAGGAGGAATTGAAGTCTGTGGACAGCGATCCTAACCATGAAATTTTAATTTCAGTACTGGAACCTCGGCAGGAAGAAACAAACAACAGCTAAAGGCAAACAGAGGAGTGGGTATAATCGTCACACAAAACAATCAAAGCAGCCAAACATCAATTCCAGTGAAGCGACATCGACGCGCAATACGCACGAAAACGCTAAAATGCAAGCAAATCACACCAGAAATCAAAACAGGAAAGCAGCAGAGGTGCTACTAAAGGACTAGAAAGTAAACTTTGTCCCAGTGTTAGAACTTCGTATCAGAACAGCTCTAACAATAAGTCAAGAAAAATTTGGAAACCAATCGAAAGCTAATGACTAATCAAAGAAATACTCGATGCTCAGAAAATTGTATCTGGAACTTGTTTCTTCAGTTGCAGAGGACGCAAACAAAACCCATCAAGTTCATTTGATATTCCAGGTTGTGGGCCCGGCGTGTCAAAACATTGCAGGACACCATCACATTTGGGGACAAAAGAAAATTGCTTTTAGTTATTCAGATCCAGGAGGAGCATTGGAGAAAATTAAACAACCTAAAACCCTTATTTAGCCACAACAAAGAGTGTTAAGTTTGCATCAGAGGGCCAATCCTGCCGACCAGAAACAAAACCCACAGAAAATCAATATGTGTGTCATGACCTCTCGGTGTGAAATAAGCTTGTTAAGGTGACTCGACCCAGTTTTTTTTGGGGGGTACCATCCTACTTTGAAGCTCTCTGGTATCCCCACCTTTACTTTTATCGTAAGTCTAACACATAGAATGGATAACATATAGATCAATCTACAATATAACATAAAATTTTTGGCGATCGGAGTAAATGTCACGTGGTTATAATGCCACGCCCCTTTGAGGTCTGAGTCGAAAATCTGCTGTTGCCGGCATTTTTTCGTGAAAATCTCTCGGCTACACATAGTGCGCATTAGTGCCTTGCGCTGAACAGAGTTTCACCAAAATCGCAAAGACCCAATTCGAGAAATTCAGCGGTTTCCAAATTTAGGTCATAATTTATGCGAAAATGATAAGCAAACTTTACACGGATTATATCTAATAAACTATGAGATTCATCTCTGTATTTTGGGCATCCTTATAACAGATGGGTCCTTGCAAGTCAGCAAAACGCTTTAGGGCCTTGTAGATGCGCGCGATTTCGAGCAAAGCAAACATTTAGAAATTATAGTTTTCGCTATTTGTGGACGTTTGTCAGCGTTTAAGAGTCAATCTCACGAAAACAGCATTTTCTTAAAAATTCGTAGTTTTTTTTCCTTCAAACTTTTTCAGGGCCACAATTGATTAACTAACAACCCGGACTCTGAATTTCATGGTCATTGAAAAACTGTGACATTATCTTCTATAAGCCCAAACTTGAGTAAACATTGAAGATTTTTAGCGTTTTGGCTGAGTTTGTGCTTTGGGAGTTGTCTATTGTTTCTAGTCTGTCATTATACAGCATTCTTGTTCAGCACGCGTGCAATGACCGCGCTTGGCTGACTTCCGAATATGATAATTTTGGTACAGTGAGACAGGCCATCGCGTGATACATAGAGGTTTAACTCACAATTTTTAATCAATTCTCGTGCTTCTTGTGCCTTTGCAAAAAAATCAAGAAGTGCTACACACTAAATCTACTTATTATTAAAAAAAAAATATCATTTTTTCATAGGTTTAATGCAAGCCAATAATTAAACCAACTCGTGACGGGAATTCCTTCTATTTTCTTATACTAAATTATCATATCTCGAAGAGCATTCAGAAGTCAGCCAAGCGTGGTCATTGCACGCGTGCTGGACAAGAATGCTGTATAATGACAGACTAGAAACAATAGACAACTCCCAAAGCACAAACTCAGCTAAAACGCTAAAAATCTTCAATGTTTACTCAAGTTTGGGCTTATAGAAGGTAATGTCACAGTTTTTCAATGACCATGAAATTCAGAGTCCGGGTAGTTAGTTAATCAATTGTGGCCCTGAAAAAATTTGAAGGAAAAAAAACTACGAATTTTTAAGAAAATGCTTTTTTCGTGAGATTGACTCTTAAACGCTGACAAACGTCCACAAATAGCGAAAACTATAATTTCTAAATGTTTGCTTTGCTTGAAATCGCGCACATTTACAAGGCCCTAAATTGTTTTGCTGACTTGCAAGGACCCATCTGTTATAAGGATGCCCAAAATACAGAGATGAATCTCATAGTTTATTAGATATAATCCGTGTAAAGTTTGCTTATCATTTTCGCATAAATTATGACCTAAATTTGGAAACCGCTGAATTTCTCGAATTGGGTCTTTGCGATTTTGGTGAAACTCTGTTCAGCGCAAGGCACTAATGCGCACTATGTGTAGCCGAGACATTTTCACGAAAAAATGCTGGCAACAGCAGATTTTCGACTCAGACCTCAAAGGGGCGTGGCATTATAACCACGTGACATTTACTCCGATCGCCAAAAATTTTATGTTATATTGTAGATTGATCTATATGTTATCCATTCTATGTGTTAGACTTACGATAAAAGTAAAGGTGGGAATACCAGAGAGCTTCAAAGTAGGATGGTACCCCCTAAAAAAAACTGGGTCGAGTCACCTTAAGTCACAACTTAGAACCCTCCAGAGCATAATCTACCCGCCAGAAGGAAAAAACTTATTAAAAGAAGCATCATTTTAAGCATTTTATTTCATTCTTTGACTTTCGTCTGTTTCCTTTCATAAGCGGACTTCTTCTCATAGCCTCCTCGCAAGGGAAACAAATCATTGCTTATCCTACGCTTTCGAGTAGGAACGCTAAGGTTCATCCAAAATATTGATACCGAAATCTAGACGCCTGTAAATCTGACTCGAAAAGGTCATGTTCAATATTCAACAGTTGCCATTACAACATTCTACATTGTTTGCTTTGAGGCAATCACGCGTGGACTTGATGAAGTTTCAAACAATCGATTAAAATGAGTGGACGTCCCAGGAATTAGACTTCCGTTTGATTACAGCCTCTAAAAATAACTTTAGTGACATTCACATATCCCGGCCAACGCCCTAAGATTCCCTCTCTGTCCCATTATGGCTGTTGTCACATTCTAATTCTCATGGTCAAGACAATAGTGTGAAGTCTGCGTTTTACACCGACTGGAATTTGAATTGTCAGACGGTCAGTGTAAAACGCAGACTGCGGAATATTGTTTTCACCATGCCAATTAGAACGTGACAACAACAGTTCCATTGTTTTCTAACCCTAAAAACAATAGTCCGCAGTCAGTGAGTCTGCAGTCTCCATTTTACATTGCTTCATTCAAATTCCCTGATCTGACTTTTCGTTGACTTCTTATGTAATAACTGCAAGTAGAAATTAATACTTATACTCAACTACCGGACACAGAGTATTTTGACAATCGTATCCCGCTACTGGACATATAGTCGCGCGGTGTAAACCACCTGCCAATCAGGTTGAAATGGCAAATCCTACTCACATGGATTCTCGTTCGTCGGTAAAAGCACCTCGTGTTCCTTCACTTTGTTGAATAAAAGCTCGGCTCCACCACTAAACCAGAGAGAAAAAACTGTCATGAAAAGTTCACGGCTTTTGTAACCTTTCTTGTGATCAAATTCTTAGAGGAAATCTCACCTAAATTGCACGGAAATTTTAAGTCCATCCGCCATTTCTCAAGCTCTTGGGCACATTTGAGTTGAATTACTCCGCTGGACAAAATTTCGCGGGGATAAAATTTTGCCGCGCTCTTTGGTCTGCACAAGTCAGAAGCTCCTTTTCGACTTTGTCTTGTTTTTCTTTTTTACATATGACGTATTCCTCTAAGCCTGAATTTCATCCGATTGCTTCGAGTCGTTTTCTCCTCTCAGTTACTAAGGGAGTAATAACGACTCGAAGTAATTGAATGAAATTCAGGCTATCTTCCTCTTTGATGTCTTTGATCAGTTGCGAGCGATAGAAAGGAAGAAAGGAAGAAAGAATTTCAGGTCTGTTGTATCCAAAAAAATGTAGCCTCTGTGTTGCGTAGCAAGATTTTCAGCTGGAGAGCAAGCGAGCAAAAAAGGAAATAGTAAAGTCATGAAAGAAATGAAAGAGCATGAAAGGCAAAGGAGAAGAGGAAGCCCTTTTCCCTCCAACCTCCTGTTTATTCCTCTTTTCCCTTCTCATTCCTACTTTCTCTACAAACTCGAGCGTGGAAACACTTTCTAGACAGGCCAGAACAAACGCATTTAGTATTAACTGATTTTTAACTCACAAGAAAAACCATCTAAGGTAAGCGTTCTTGCCAGGGTCGTATCCAGCAATTTTCCAGTGGTACGCACAGCTTTACAAATTTTATCATTATCAGTCTGTGGAAAATATCTTGGACGTTGGACTGTGTTCTGAAGGCAACGGTGACCACGGACCTTCCTGCGATTGTGTGTGGTAAAATAAGGCACAAACACTACATTTTGTTTGAAAAAATTATTTGCAAACGCAAAAAGCACAGAATATAGGCAATTTACCTTTTGTTTCTTGCTTTTTTCTTGCTCTATGTAAGGGAATTCAAGACAGTCTTGGATTCAGGACTCCACACCGTGGATTCTGGATTCCAAGTACTGAATTCCAGATCTTTTTCAGTGGATCTTGGATTCCGGATTGCAGTTGTCAGTGGGGTTTCGGGATTCCTACAGCTGTATTTCGGATTTGAAGGCCCAGGATTCCACAAACAAAAATTTCCCGGATTCCCTCACATCGGGAGATTTTTCTATATATTTCTATATATTATTAGCTCAGTAAAGTTTCACATGTGCGCATACAGGTTGTTACTCCCCGATCTCGTTCCCCAAGGCTGCGATCCTGCGATCAGCAACAGCGATGCTTGTTTCGCTGGAAAAGAGTAACGGAGGCTCTGGGGACGAGATTGGCTACGCCAATACTACAATCGTGAACAAAACCGTCGAGAAAATTGTGTACTTGGGAAACATTTTTCTAAACATCGTAGCTGTACCGGTTCTTCCCTCTCCCCCTTCCCCTGAAAGCAATGTTGTTGAGTATTCAAAAGAAAGCCTGATCCTTGGGCGTTTGTAAGAAGCAACATTGAACTGAGGGAAGGGGATTTCTTTCCGCAAAGGCGTCGTTTTGGAAATAGCTTTGTTGCGTAGGAAAGTGGACATGATGGGGAAAACTTTCTCAAGTAGTTTTGTCCGGGATTGTAGCATTCCTTTGTGACATGACCTGTAGCTTTCGCGTGACATTGCTATTGTGACGTCATTTCAATTTGTTCGTTCTAAACTATCCATACTACGTAGAGAAATGACATCTTATTTCTGTGGACCTTTATAAAGGTCAAGTATGACTTTTTTAGCAAAAACCACAGTTAAAGAAAAAGCCATTTGCAAGGTAAGTCTTCTCACTTTTAAAGAATGTTTTACTCGGGTTTGGAAATAATTCGTTGACTAGAATTTTAGCTTTGGACCGGTTTTAATGTTTATTTTAGTTAAGAATCAGCTGTTCTTGTCAAGATGGACATCGTTCTTCCAAGATTGCAGCGGAATCTGCGCAGTATAGGAAAACAGTTAAGTAGGATAAAATTAGATTTACCCGCTCTAAAAATTAGCCTGTTCCGGTCTTTGAGATAGTGGAGTGCGGCGAGAAGTTAGGGAGCAGCGGAAAACAATAAGGAGAGAGGGAGCGCTTTCCATTTAGGAGGAAAAAAACGGAAATTTCGGTGGGAGGAAAAGTGGAATTTCCGATTAGTAAATAGTTGTTCTATTTGGTCGTAAACCCCGGTACGTCGCTGTGCCCGACAGATTTTCTTGCCGTGGACCTGGAACTGGTACAAACTACGAGAAACGTGTAAATGCAACACGAAATTCCGTTTGGAAATTCCAACCGGGAAAACGGGCCCACCTTTTTAGATTTTCCACTTTTTCTGGGAATTTTCCAGCGGGACGAACCGACGAATCTGGGTGCTTACCATTTGACAGAAAATTTCGGAAATTCCGGATGGAAGGTAAATGGTAAGGTCACTTTTCGGAAATTCCAACCGAAAATTGAGGAGTACTTTTTGAGGTAGTCCTTTCATTCCGGTTGGTACGAACCAAACGGAATGTTTCTTACCATTAACCAATTTCTTAGTTCCTTCCCGGTTCCAGACTCACGCTTCACAAATTCGCCTTTTTTTGGATTCAAACTGTAACGGATGTGGTATTTCTACGGTAAACTGGTAAATTGCTTACCATTATGCTTTCGACACCCCAACCGGTTTTTTCTGTCAAATGGTAAGCACCCTCTATTTACCGCCGAACCGGAAATCCCGGAAATTTTGACTTGATGGAAAGGGCCCAGGGAGAGGGAGGAGGAAGGAACGCCTGTGAGATTTGTTTCCAAAGGTCATTGCATCTCTTTGCGCCGGCCGTTCCCACAATCTGAAGATCTCTGAACGCCTGGAACAGGCTAAAAATAAAGGAAAGAAAAGGAAAGGCTCTCTGCAGAGATAAGTAGAGATAAATTTTGAATCGCGTTCACTTCAAATGGCGAACGTCAAAATTTACCTAACAGCCCGTTCCATGCTCCGAGATAGTTGGGTCCACAAAATTGAGAAAGCCCGAATACGAAAATAAAATCCAAATCACGCGCTCACATTTTCGCGCGCCTTTTACTTACGCCTCATCTCCACTATATGAGAGCTTGGATCAGGCTAAAATTAATGAACCCCGTGATCAAGTCTCCCTTCACTTGTTGTAAAATACTATTCATTATATGGGCGGACACAAAAGTAGTTTTGTGGGAGTTATATCCACAAGGAGTTATTTGGACAGTTTTTATTTGTTAAATGGACGAGAAGTCGCCTAATGTTTCGCTGCGTATATAAACGAAAAGTTTTGCTTACCAATAAAGAAGGTAAATAGTAGAGGTCGCCCTCTTCCACGATACGATTTTTTTCGTGCGCTATTTTTGTTTATTTTTATTCCATGTCTCGATCATGTTCTTCTACACCCTCGAAAGAAAAATCTCTATTAGGGTGAGTTCAAAGCTGGTAATATGACAATTTCTGACTTTGACTGGGAACATGAAAACTTCTGACTCCTAATATCTAGTGTGCTGTGTTGAAAGTCCCTTTATTCGAAGGGTTGTAACAGACTATCTGACTCAATCTCGGCTGAAGCCATTTATGACATTCATATGGCCGTACCATAACCATAGAAAATGTGCTTCACCTTGTTGAAACGGATTTTTCCGTTGGTTTGTCTGTTGTAGAAAGACTTTGGCAATATAGTTATTCGGATGAGGACTACCGTATTCAGTCGAAAAAACGCTGCAGCGCACATTAAATTCGACTTGACAATACTGCATTTTCTGAAGGCGACGTTTATAAAAAACTTCACATCTGCCAATAACTGACGTAATCTTCCTTTTTGCTGTTGATTACTTTACAACAATAAAGACAGAAAAGAAAAACTGAAAAAAAAAACCTTTTTTCGATACGGTTTCGAAAATTACTTTGAAGGTGGCGGGGGCGGGGGGAGGTGGTGGCTGGGGGGAATGCTTTTGCACTCGCCTCGGTGGTAACCGGCGGTGTCGATGATCGTATGTGAGACATCTCGCCGGTGGCTATGCCATGCTGATGAGTCCTAATGAAGACGAAACAGCTGTCCATGGCTACTACTGCCGGGGTTGATATGGTTTTGCGCATTCGTAAGGTACTGGCCATACCGCGGAGTTGGTACGTGTGCTTCAGTGCTTAAATTAGAATGGGAAATATATATATGTGGCTCTATATACGTCACGGTGATGTAGTGTATGTTCCATTCTACCCATTCTACTAACTTCCGGCTCTCTATGAATAACGAAATGGTCACTGAGAAAAGATGAAAGTCTATGGGAAAAAAAATGTCGAGGAACCTGATTGTCTGCTGTTTGCTTTCCTACTCTATTACTGTTGTTAGAGAGTCCAGACTAATAACCTTGTTTACGTCACTGTAGGATTCGTAGTCTCCCTTCAAGGATTCGACGTGGACTGAGACGAATTTTTGCTCGCCTAAGTAGGTCACGAGATTCCGAGAGAAAACTGAAGCGGTTTCAGAGCAGCATGGAAAAGATCTTCAGTGTCAATAGCCGAGGAAGTCGGGGACCAGAATCCTCGGGGTTTATAAGTGACGAGGAAGATTTGGACGATAATCCCCCACCGGATTACAGTAACTCACAGCTTAAAATCAAACTTACATCAGTCAAACCAGGAGCCTTAATGACCGAAACCGACGGACCTATCGAGATTGAAATGGTAGTGCTCAAATGATCTTTGCAATAGCGAACTGTAATAGAGCAGAACAGATACTACAGGGAGGGGGTAGGTGCGTAGAGGCTGGTAGGTTAGAGGGGGTGGTGGTGGGGTGCGGTGCTAAAGGCCTCTGAGGCCTCTAAGTTGCCTACAAACGTGCTCAAAATCTCTGATGCTAAGAGAAAATGAATAAATGATACGTATGGTGACATGATGACTTAGTTTGAAGGCTTTGGGGCTCCATCCTCTCTTGCTGAGAATCAATGTGCTTGTCAAGGGCTCATGATATTCCCATTTCACCAAGTGGTGAGTAGTGATGAGGGATAATTCCCTAGCTCTCTGTCTGATCGCGTGCTCTATCACCTTCTCATCACCCAATTCCTCACACGGGAGCCTATTCAAAGGTTTTCTTCCCAAGCTCGAGATATGAGCATCATCATGCTCAACAACGTCCTAACATCTCTATCACACATTTATCGCGCTTGTATCTTCGTATGGAAGCTCAAAAAGGAGATATTTTACTTACTTTTTCATCCCATTTGTTTCGTTTTATCTTCGCCTAAAGAGGTATCCCACTTGCTTTCGTGGCATCAGTCGCTTGTAAAAGAACGAGATGTATGTCATATTTATCTTGCTTGATTTGTCTCATGATGGTTTAAAGAACGAGATATATTACACCACCTCCCAGAGCTATTTGCACTTTGTTTCTCAGTGTAGTACCCCCGATAAAATTTCGGGCGACATCCGCCTGGGCAATGACGGGTGAAGACAAGATCTGTATCCAAGAAAGTCTTACTTCAACAAGAAGGAAGCTATTTCACAAATATAAGTCACAGCAAAAATGCAAACTTCTATATATTTGGTCTTTCTATGGGAACATGTTTCTTCCCAAGAATGGTGCCAGCGCCCCATTTAAAGTTTGATCCCGAGAAGATCTTGCAAATGGGAAGCGAAATTAAGGCCTCCTTCACCATCTAAGAATTTTCAACTACAGCTCAGGTTTAAGATGCTGTTTCAGTTAAATGATACAAATGTAAGTAACGACTACCAAATGACTGGCAGAAATTGCGAAGATCTGCTTGACCTACCTTATTCTTCAGGAGGTCTTAGAACTAAATACTGCCAAACTCGCGTTAATAAGGACACCGAGGGGTCATACAAAGTGTCCGGTCATATGTTATGTAAGTCAAAAATATACCTTATGAATGAACAAAATACTAAAGAAATAAAACAGGACATTAGCATAATGAAATTAAACAACTCTAACCATCACAAAGCCGTCATTCCAAGGATCATGTCTATGAAAACATTCAAAACTAAAGTCGCCAATTTGTATCTAACTTAAGCAAACACAGGTCTTTACATAACTCGTTAAGGCCAAAACGGGGACCATTAACGTGTTAACCGGGGTACTGTAGCTCTGGGAACAGCGACATACTATCAATTGAAGGTTTTTTTTAACTTCAAAAAGGAAAGGTTTATTACAGGATACAGTAGAAAAAGGGTAGATAAAGAAGTGTCCGCATTAGCTAGGTTAACTTTACATGATCTGTTGACTGAGCAAGACATGAAACAAGAGTCAATTCACTGTCTGCATTAATGGTTGTCCGGATTAAGCGGGTGTCCATAAAGCAACGTGCAAAGCCAGCAGTGTTGGGAGTTGTTGCATCAGTGTTGGCAGTGGTGTGCAAACGGATGCAACAACTCCCAACAATGTTGGACCTGCCGTGCATCGTGGGAAGGATACAACCAAAAAAGAGTTTTTAGTATATACACATTAAGTGATCTTGATGATTTAAGCAATCTGATTGGTTCGCTGTCTCGGACTATTCAACAAGATTCACCTCCTAGCGAGTGGATAACGTGTGAGTTCGGTTTTTTCCCATTTTAGAGAACGATCTTTTAAAAGTCGACAAAATCCTAGGGTTGACTTTTTTTAGGCAAGAAAAGACTTTGAACGATTCAGAGTTTTGTCGTCGATGGATTGTTTACAATTCCTGTCTATTAGCGTAGAAGAGGCCGTTTCGTGAACTCAACGTCTCCTAACCAGAAAAATTTGGCCCAGAAATCAGAGTTTATTGATGACAAACAAATCTAAAAGCAAATGTTTGCAGAAATTCTACGTTTCAAGTAAATAGGACAAAGAATGCTACATGAAGACGACGTCTTACCTCGAGGAACCGAGCTGCCATTAATTTTTCAGAACTTCATGCGAAGAACGACACAACAAACCTTTTCAGCAATAAACTTGGCGAGTCAACAGAAAACAACAAAGCTCTTCTTTCCTTCTCAGGTAAGGAAACAATTCAAACTTTAAACGGTTCCATTAAAGTCATTACGCTGTTGTTTGTAAAGTGATATCAGCTTGTGAATTGCAATGTTTGAAAATTCTACAAAGATCTATTTTTAAAGTTTCGCGTGATTTTATCTGTCAATCAAATCCGTACTTTTTAATGGTTTCGTCTCTGATTTTGTTGAGATCACTTCGTGTGTATATATACTAAAACAATTATTCTTTTCTATATCGGTGAATAGTGCTTTAGGAATATTTACTAAGCCGCGAAAATATTCAAAGAATATTTGTTAAATATTAACACACAGGTGGCCCAAGCTCAGTATGAGAGTTTAATCATTAAGCCATGTGGTCAGGTTACTGTATGGGCTCCTGTATGAACACATTCCCAAGAATGTTGAGGATAATGAGAATTTCAAGTTACTTTGGTACCCAAAGTCCATGGTTTGGATTCCCCACGAAGCGAAAGCCGTCAGGCCGTCGCGTAGCGAGTTTATAAAAGGGCCGCTTTAGATCGAGGACGCGACGAATCTGCGACGTGGCCGAGATTAATTTTTCACAGAGAAAGCTTCCTGCGCATGCTCGTTCGTACAAATTTGACGCAACAACACCAAGAACAACATCTTTTAAACACGTTAAGTTTTCAGCGGAGCTGGTGTGGTCGTATATAACATAACTCAAACTGAATAAAAAGTAGTATCGAAAGATACTAAATACATTTACCCGGCTGACTTTGCACGATATTATTTACATTTTAAAGGTTTCGATCTACAGTTTTCTATTTACAATGTTTCAATTGTTACATTTCTATTTACAATAATGTAATTACTTTTTACAATATAATTACATCTGCACTTTTTTAAACCCCTCCTTGAAGGCACCTAGGCTTTGCTTTGCCCTGGTCTCATCGTCGCGACGCGTCGTGAGTCAAAAGGATTTGGCGTTGTGTAGAAAGGTGAGTATTAATTGCCTTTGTTTACGTAAGTACCTCCTCAACCTAGAATTCGAAACCCAGATTCGTTTACAAACTTTCTGCCGAAATCTACGCCACAAAAGTAGAAAAGATGTGAATTCTGTTTACTTTATTTATGTGCAGGTTGAAGAGATCAGGGAAACGAAGGTGGAACAGTATAAGAGCTTCTTCTTCTGATTCTTCTACAGAATTCGAAATAAGCTTCAGTTCTTCATTATTTTCTGCAATTTTCCGTTGTCTTTACCAAATTAAAAATTTACACCTGAATTCGCTGAGAACAAGCAGACTACGATTTTTTTTGCCATAGAGGCATTATATAGTTAAAAATATGATCTAAACTGAAATTCAACTCAAGTATAGTCTCATAATGCTTGTTTTGCGGTTCTGTAATGCTAGTATAGCTCGTAGCTGTGTCTAGATTGTTTTTCACACGTATTTTATTTACTAACAATGTCAAATAACTGCTGGCATGACTGAAGCGGCAGGTTTTTTTTTTTGCAGGTCACAGGTCACAGGTTACAGGTCACAGATCATAAATAAAGTTGGGAGACGATATCTCAAGTTAGAAATATAGTGTTTTAAAAATACTGTGGCATTTGCATTTCTAAGACCATCTTGATCTGTATTGGTATTTATTTACACTCGGAAGTAAAATAGGAGATGTAGTCACAAAGGCAGTGCCATTTATTTTCCGACAAACAGAAGCGGAGAAGTATCCCCTAACCTCACTTGTGGTGCTGAGGTCAGTGAAAAATAAGAGACACTCGAAAGATTGTTACATGAGGAAAACCCGTGTGAACCACGAGCTCGGTTTCCGAAGCTATTAAAGATGGCAGAAGTTATAAAGGTAAGCCAGATACACAGTTCAATTTTTGTTCATTTTCGCATTAGGCAGTTGTCTAACTACATATTTCGATAGATTGCTAGTTGCCGTTAGCTACCAGTTAGTTAAATCGATCAACACTTCCTCATCGTACAGAATTTTAAAAGCGCAATGCACGCAATGTTTGCAATCGACCTTGCTCGAAAGTCCCCTTGTTGATTGAAATGACACTTCAATGTGCTCTATTCCGATTTTTTTCTGGCTAGCAAAGATATTATAAGAGACAGTTTAACATTATTTTGCTTTACGGAATAAAAAAGCACACTCTGATAGGACTTATGAAGTTTAATAAACTCGATCTCTGCATTAAGATTACTGACGAACAGCTTATACTTATCCGCTCTGGAATACAAGTTTCAACAACGGTGTCTTTGCGAAATTTCTTGTCATATGCGTTTTGTGTTTGGGGAATCTCCAAACAGCCGTGCTTTAATTATTTATAAATCATGATTATTGTATTTATTTAAAAGATTATGTATTCACTTCCAATTTATTTTCAACCGCCTAGATCTAGATTCGTCTACTGCGTGGCAAGAAAAATTTGCGGGAATTTATTTTGCGGATTGGCAATTTTTGGTGTTTTGCGGGAACTACTTTTTGCGATTAGGACAGATTGGTTTTCCTGCTGGGATGTTAGTCAGAAAGTACCCAGTTCCCAGCGTTGATAATGTTTTCGTTTTTGTTAACTACTTGCAATATAAATATATATTTTCAAGTAATTCATTGTACACCGTTTTGTCTCTGAATGAAAGAGGCAAATTGTATAGAATATTTATTCTGCAGTAAATTTTTGCGGGAAAATGTTTGACGCAATTTTTGTGGCTCAGAAGATTCCAAGCGTGCCCATCCCCCCCATCCGGGCATTTGTCATCTTGTCGGTTTCCCGGCGGTGGGAAATTTGTCACAAAACTTCTGCCCGGGGGTAGGGCATTTGTCAATTCTTCTTGAAGCGCTTAACGTTGTTCCTTTTTCAATATTTCACTTAAAGATATGTCCATTTAGATAGCTTTAGAATAATTATACTTTAAAGAGGTATGTGTGGTTTTCCCACAGTACTTTTTGCATCCGTCTAGGAAATTGCTTCCCGCATCGTGATCAGTTCGCACATGAAGTAAAAACAATAAAAAGAGTTGAAAGGAAAAGGCACTTTCTTTTTTCGTGAAGGCATAGAAAAACTTTGCGACACATTTGAAAGCCATAAATATAAACTTCGTGTATTGTATGATCAATGGACCATTAATACACTAACGAAACGGTTCCATCGTTTGTTTGACATCGTTATGCGAAAATACCCATAATAAGCTCATTGGTTGTTTGTTTATCATTCACTATATTTTAAATCGTCTTCGAAAATAAGAAAGGTGTTATTTAAAAATCCTAGTTTATAGTTCTGTCATTGATATTAATCAGATGGATACGATCTCTTTTTTGTAATAATTATAACTTGAGGCTATGGGCGACGATTTTCGTAGGGCGCTTTAAGCTTTTTCATCAGCTTTTTAGAGATTTCCCATAAGTTTGGCATTTGCAGCTTATTTGCGTTTGCACCTTATTTTTAAGTCCCACCGTGTGGCATCAAACAACATTCAAAGAGCAGTAATCGGAAGAGGTCCTTTCCAGTTGGCTTCAGAGTTTTCACACTTTGAATGCAGTGAGGAAAGGTGGAGGACAATGACACCTGAGGAACGTAGAAAGCACCTTGCGCAATTCGACCCATTTATGAGGTTTGACAAGATCTGCACAAGTGAGGTCATCCTTCCCATGCCCAGTGGCGTAATAAAAGAATGTCCTCAATCCTTCCAAAAGGATGATGAAATATTTATCTCCTATTCGAGTAATGATGGGGGATTTATCGACCACCAAGAAGTGCAAGTTTTGACCATGGAGACAAGTATTAGAGAGGCAAAGCAAGTTTCAGGAACTGGGGCTCAAGGATCAAGCCGTAATCTAACACCTCCATCTTCCGCGACATGTACCTGATCGTCAACCGTATCTACGGTATCTACTTACGAGAGCAGTGAACTTTCCTCTTTTATAGGAAACTTTGAACACTCGGGACCTACTGATTGCATGAAAGGCTCCTGGGCTAATGCACAAACCATAATAAATAAAAATGGAGTGGGAAGCTTTCCAGGCTTACCATCAAAACTAGAGGTAATTTCGCTCTCTCAAGGGGATACGTGCCATGTAGTGTCCACTTCTCGATCTCACGTCATCCAGTGTGACGAGAAATGCTCCAAATACAAGATGCACAAATTATGTGCCCACACTATCGCTGTTGCGCTCGAGAGTGGACTTCTGTATCATGTTTGCAGAAACTAAAAACAAAGTATTTCCTTTATGGTCCAGTCTTTGATTCCAGCCGAGTCGGCAAAAAGGAAAACGAGAGAAGAGCCCGAAAGAGAAAATCAAATGAACAGTATGGTAGCCGCCATGTTAGTGGTTTTAATAACAGGATACAAGTAACTGTCGATGACACCTCTCTGACAGAGGGATATGAAGTTGTTTCTATCCAAGAAACATCTGCGCTCGGTTGCTATGGTTGCAAATACAGAATTCGGAAGAAGGCTTCTGATCTTGTACCTGGCGAACCATATGATATTTTTTTAAGAAGCAAGGAATGCAGGGCGTTAAGAAGAAGAGGCAGTACTTCCACTGCAGTCTCCATTTCAAAAGACCCAGAATATGTCTACTATCATCCATTGAAGTCATGTGTCCCAGGAAAGAATATTGGGCAAGAGATTTGAGCTGAAGCGTCGACGAAAAGTAACTTAAGTAAAAAACATAAAGAACCCATCTGGAGAGAGTTTGGTCTTCACGTTTAGAGAGCGAACTGCTATTTGGTGGCGCTATCAAGTTGAGGTATGACTGAATTGTATTTTAGAGTTTTCCCACTAGCTACAGTATTGCTAACGCGCCAGTCATTCTATCAGCACTGAATTTCTGCGTGGAAAATCCCAAAAAGAATATGAAATCTATGAAATGTCTAAAACACGATGATATTCTTTGCAACCGTTGCTAGCGATATTTACTAAAGGCTCGAATGAAGTGTTGAACTGGAATGTTGGGTTAGTTTGAATATTCTTGCATCCTGGAGAACGTGAATTTTCTGTAATTAAGTAAAAACTTTTCAAGTCCTTTCCATTATTTTATTACAGTATGACAAAGGTGGTGCAAATGATATCTAGGTTTGAACATATATGGGCGTTACTTGAAGTGTTTAATAATATAGAGTAGTTCACCTTAACAGGACTCAATCCTTTTCTTTTTGCCAATGTTAACGTCTTTTCTACCATGTTAAGGCATAACCCAGAGCCTAATTTGGGTAAGTCAATAAATGCTGCGTCATGATGTTTTGCACTCACAAATGACCCATCCTTCAACCATTTAATATTTGTCTCCTTTTTTTCAACTATGACGTCGTCATACACCTGACCACATGTTATTAACCTTAAAGAATTAAGAGCTTGTGCTGATACCTGTTTTATGCTCTACGTAATCCTTCACTTGAAGAGTGAAAGAATATTGCCACTATTAGATAGGATAAATCGTTTTCTTTGAACGGGGTCTGAGATTTCAGGACGTGTCATGCCTTAACATACTTCAGTAATAATGATCACAAGCATAACTGAAAAAGTCATGTTACAGCCACAGAGTTGCAGAAGATGGAACATTCCGAACTGATCCAGAATTTATTCACTCGAAGCAGTTACTGGGTATGACAGATGGAATGAAAATCACTCTTTAACTGCACGATAACATAGCATCCTTGTTACTAGTGAAGTACTTAACTTTGAGGTTAATTAATTCTTAAAGTTTGTTAGAAAGAAACCTTTCGTTTACGTTCTAATGATATATTTAACTAAGACGTTACTGTTCGAATAAAAGTGTTAGGTATTTTAAAGAAAAATATGCGTCATAGCTCATTCATCAAGCCTCAAAAATTTTGACTTGTTATGTAATAAATCATTTATTATACTAAATCTGCGTCAAGAAACCTCAGTAAACAAACTGTTTAAAGGTTTTTTCAAAAAGACCCAGCGTCATCTAAAAGAGACCACTGAGCAATTGCAGTCATGTTTGTGAGCAGAGCGTCAGAGAAGAATGAGACAATAAACATTTTTGTTTGCCGTTATCTGTTTCTTCTCCCTTAAATTATCCGTATATAATTGTGAAGTCATTTGTGATGGCCGTTCACACCTAAACATTCCTTTCGATCGCGCCTTTCGCTCACCGTTTCTCGAGCGCCATTACTTGGAAACACAGCGACCGGTGAATAAACAGCTCAAGGACTCGCAAGTTACCTTAGTGTATTAGTATTAGTATTTCTGGCTTGCAAGCGATATATTCGGTGGTCATGTGTTTGAATATAATGACCCTCAAACAGTGACTCTGGATCTTTAAGTAATGTTTAAAAAAACGAGCATGTGTGTATTATCAGGCTTAAAAACTCGAGACAAAGCCAACATTTTTTAAACCTGATAATACGCGACCGCGAATTTTTTTATCTAATTCGAAATCTATCATATTGATCAACTCATTCTTGCCCTAATATTAAGGTTTGGGGTTATTTTAGTCTAAGTTAGACGTAAAGTTTAGCTGTGTCTTTATCAGATATAAAGACACTCATTAAACATTCATTTTTTCTTTATGACTTAATAATACGTTTTTCAAACGTACGTTCCAATGGATTGTTTACAAACTAGACCCCTCAGCTCTCTAATTGACCTGTGACCTGTAACCTGTGACCTGCAAAAAAAAGCCTGCCGTGACTGACGAGCTGAGGTATTGTCTCCTAATTCTTGTTGTCTACACCCAACGTTAATATAGCTGGCACCTGTGTTTGGATGCTTTTCTCCAAGTGTTTTACGGCGTATTTCAAGTGCTCGCTGGTGTGACTGAAGAGCTGAGGTATAGTCTCCTAATTCTTTTTGTGTACACCCAATGTTACTATAGCTGGCAGCTGTGTCTGGATGGTTTTCCCCAAGTGTTTTACGGCATATTTCAATCGCTCGCTTGTGTGACTGAAGAGCTGAAGTATAGTCTCCTCATTCTTGTTGTATACGCCGAATGTTATTAAAAGTGGCAGCTCTGCCTGATGGTTTTCCCCACGTGTTTTACGGCATATTTCAAGTGCTCGCTGGTGTGACTGAAGGGCTAAGTATTGTCTCCTAATGCTTTTTGTGTACACCCAATGTTATTATAATAGCTGGCAGCTGTGTCTGGATGGCTTTCCCCAAGTGTTTTACGGCATATTTCAAGTCCTCGCTGGTGTGACTGAAGAGCTTAAGTATAGCCTCCTAATGCTTTTTGTGTAGACTCAATGTTACTATAGCTGGCAGCTGCGCCTGGATGGTTTTCCCCAAGTGTTTTACGGCATATTTCAAGTGCTCGCTGGTGTGACTGGAAAGCTCAAGTATAGTCTTCCAATGCTTTTTGTGTACACTCAATGTTATTATAGCTGGCAGCTGTGTCTGGATGGTTTTTCCCAAGTGTTTTACGGCATATTTCAAGTGCTCGCTGGTGTGACTGAAGGGCTGAAGGATAGTCTCGTAATGCTTTCTGTGCACACCCAATGTTATTATAGCTGGCAGCTGTGTCTGGATGGTTTTCCCCAAGTGTTTTACGGCATATTTCAAGTCCTCGCTGGTGTGACTGAAGAGCTTAAGTATAGTCTTCCAATGCTTTTTGTGTACACTCAATGTTCTTATAGCTGGCAGCTGTGTCTGGATGGTTTTCCCCAAGTGTTTTACGGCGTATTGCAAGTGCTCGCTGATGTGACTGAAGGGCTGAAGGATAGTCTCGTAATGCTTTTTGTGCACACCCAATGTTATTATAGCTGGCAGCTGTGTCTGGATGGTTTTCCCCAAGTGTTTTACGGTATATTTCAAGTGCCCGCTGGTGTGACTGAAGAGCTGAAGTATAGTCTCCCAATGCTTTTTGTGTAGACCCAATGTTATTATAGCTGGCAGCTGTGCCTGGGTGGTTTTCCCCAAGTGTTTTACGGCATATTTCAAGTGCTCGCTTGCGTGACTGAAGGGCTAAGTATTGTCTCCTAATGCTTTTTGTGTACACCCAATGTTATTATAATAGCTGGCAGCTGTGTCTGGATGGTTTTCCCCAAGTGTTTTACGGCATATTTCAAGTGCTCGCTGGTGTGACTGAAGAGCTGAAGTATAGTCTCCCAATGCTTTTTGTGTAGACCCAATGTTATTATAGCTGGCAGCTGTGCTTGGGTGGTTTTCCCCAAGTGTTTTACGGCATATTTCAAGTGCTCGCTTGCGTGACTGAAGGGCTAAGTATTGTCTCCTAATGCTTTTTGTGTACACCCAATGTTATTATAATAGCTGGCAGCTGCGCCTGGATGGTTTTCCTCAAGTGTTTTACGGCATTTTTCAAGCGCTCGCTGGTGTGACTGAAGAGCTTAAGTATAGTCTTCCAATGCTTTTTGTGTACAGTCAATGTTCTTATAGCTGGCAGCTGTGTCTGGATGGTTTTCCCCAAGTGTTTTACGGCGTATTTCAAGTGCTCGCTGATGTGACTGAAGCGCTGAAGGATAGTCTCGTAATGCTTTCTGTGCACACCCAATGTTATTATAGCTGGCAGCTGTGTCTGGATGGTTTTCCCCAAGTGTTTTACGGCATATTTCAAGTGCTCGCTGGTGTGACTGAAGAGCTGAAGTGTAGTCTCCCAATGCTTTTTGTGTAGACCCAATGTTATTATAGCTGGCAGCTGTGCCTGGGTGGTTTTCCCCAAGTGTTTTACGGCATATTTCAAGTGCTCGCTGGTGTGACTGAAGAGCTGAAGTATAGTCTCCACATTCTCGTTGTGTACACCCAATGTTATGATAAGTGGCAGCTGTGCCTGGATGGTTTTCCCCACGTGTTTTACGGCGTATTTCAAGTGCTCGCTGGTGTGACTGAAGGGCTGAAGTATAGTCTCGTAATGCTTTTTGTGTAGACCCAATGTTATTATAGCTGGCAGCTGTGTCTGGATGGTTTTCCCCAAGGGTTGTACGGCGTATTTCTAATGCTCGCTTGTGAGACTGAAGAGCTGAAGTATAGTCTCTTAATTCTTGCTGTGTACACCCAATGTTATGACACACGTCAGCTGTGTCTGGATGGGTTTCCCCTCGTGTTTTACGGTGTATTTCAAGAGCTCGCTGGAATAAATGAAGAGCTGAAGTAAAGTCTCCTAATGCTTTTTGTGTACACCCAATGTTGTTATAGCTGCCAGCTGTGTTTGGATGGTTTTCCCCAAGTGTTTTACGGCATATTTCAAGTGCTCGATGGTGTAACTGAAGAGCTGACGCATGGTCTCCAAATTCTAGTTGTATACACCCAATGTTATAATAAGTGGCAGCTGTGCCTGGATTGTTTTCCCCACGTGTTTTACGGCATATTTCAAGTGCTCGCTGATGTGACTGAAGGGCTGAAGTATAGTCTCGTAATGCTTTTTGTGTACACCCAATGTTATTATAGCTGGCAGCTGTGTCTGGATGGTTTTCCCCAAGTGTTTTACGGCGTATTTCAATTGCTCGCTTGTGAGACTGAAGAGCTGAAGTATAGTCTCCTGATTCTTGTTGTGTACACCCAATGTTATTGTAAGTGGCAGCTGTGTCTGGATGGTTTTCCCCACGTGTTTTACGGTGTATTTCAAGTGCTCGCTGGTGTGACTGAAGAGCTGAAATATAGTCTCCTAATGCTTTGTGTGTACACCCAATGGTATTATAGCTGGCAGCTGTGCCTGGATGGTTTTCCCCACGTGTTTTACGGCATATTTCAAGTGCTCGCTGATGTGACTGAAGGGCTGAAGTATAGTCTCCTAATGCTGTTTGGGTACACCCAATGTTATTATAGCTGACAGCTGTGTCTGGGTGGTTTTCCCCAAGTGTTTTGCGGCATATTTCAAGTGCTCGCTTGTGAGACTGAAAAGCTGAAGTATAGTCTCCTAGTTCTTGTTGTGCACACCCGATGTTATTGTAATTGACAGCTGTGTCAGTATCGTTTTCCCCAAGTGTCTTACGGCGTATTTCAAGTGCTCGCTGGTATGACTGAAGGGCTGAAGTATAGTATCCTAATACTTGTTGTATACACCCAATGTTATTATAGCTGGCAGCTGCGTCTGGATGGTTTTCCCCAAGGGTTTTACGGCGTATTTCAATTGCTCGCTGGTATGACTGAAGGGCTGAAGTATAGTCTCGTAATGCTTGTTGTGTACACCCAACGTTATAATAGCTGGCAGCTGTGTCTGGATGGTTTTCCCCAAGTGTTTTACGGCATATTTCAAGTGCTCGCTGGTGTGACTGAAAGGCTGACGTATAATCGCCCAATTCTTGTTGTCTACACCCAATGTTATTATAGCTGACAGCTGTGCCTTGATGGTTTTCCCCACGTGTTTTACGGCATATTTCAAGTGCTCGCTGGTGTGACTGAAGAGCTGAAGTATAGTCTCCTAATTTTTGTAGTGTACGCCCACTGGTATTATAGCTGTCAGCTGTGTCTGGATGGTTTTCCCCAAGTGAATTACGGCGTATTTCAAGTGCTCGCTGGAATGACTGAAGAGCTGAAGTATAGTCTCCTAATGCTTTTTGTGTGCACCCAATATTATTATAGCTGGCAGCTGGGTCTGGATGGTTTTCCCCAAGTGAATTACGGCGTATTTCAAGTGCTCGTTGGTGTGACTGAAGAGCTGAAGTATAGTCTCCTAATTCTTGTTGTGTGCACCCAATGTTATTATAGCTGGCAGCTGTGTCTGGATGGTTTTCCCCGAGTGTTTTACAGCGTATTTCAAGTGCTCGCTGGTGTGACTGAAGGGCTGACGTATAGTCCATCATTTTATACTGTGCATTTCCCACTGAAAAGTAGCTGGACGCTAGATCTTGACGATCTCCGTGCTCTTCACTGAGCAGCTTCTTTCTTAAATTGAGTGCTTGCTGATGCAAATGCAGAGCGGTAACAAACTGGTCTGCATTGATCTCTTTGTTCCCAAAGTCATAATACCAAGTCGCTTTCTGTAAAAGTTGCTTTTTTAAGCTGCCTAGAGGTTCACTTACTAAATTTGTGTGTATCTCAACACTGGGAGAATACTTATGAATAATGGCTGATACATGATCGTAAAGCTTAAGAGGCGATTTGTAATTTTGCGATAGTAAATACTTTAATTGCCTTTCGTAGGGAACGTCCAGCAACTCTTGGTCCTTTTTTGCCATCATCTCCTTTCTCATTTGAAAGGCATTCATAATTGAATTGAAAGCAGACGAAAATTCGTCAAATTTCATCAGGGCGCTGTCTGTAGTGAGGTAACTGTCACTTTCATTGTGCTCCGTGTTAACGCATTTCATCCAGATGTCTTCAGCTCTTTTAAGCAACTGAAGAGACAATTTAAATCTCCGACGTTTGCTCTGCACCAGACAGAGCTGAAACAGACTGTCGCCAACTGTTGCGTCCTCTTCACCCATTTTAAGCGTTCGGATTCCAATAGCAAACCGGTGCATAACAAAAGCTGACGTGTAGTCTTCTTTGCGATAAAAGGTTCTTCCCAGCTCATAAAAGATGTCCGCTGTTTCAATTTGTTGTTCTTGCTGTAGGTCTCTTCTAACGGAGAGTGCAAAGTTAAGTGATTCAACAGCTTGGTCAAAGTATCCCATCTGATATTGCGTGCGTCCTAACTGGTAGAAGCTTTGAGCGATCTCCGCATGCGGTGTGTCTGTATACAGTAATTGCCTCATTTTCAGCGCTCGCGTGAGATACTCAAGTGCAGAGGGATACCACCCCATTTCAAATTGCGTGACACCAATTTCATAGCAACTGTTGGCAGTGTCAGTGTTACGCTCACCTAGGACATCTAATCTGATACTAAATGCATCCAGATGTGACTGTAGAGCCGTTTGGTAGTCTCCCAGACAGAAGTATGTCTTTCCTATTTCATGGAGGCTGTCTGCCGTTGCACTGGGATTTTCTCCTATCTCATCTTGTATAATCGTTAGTGCTTTCCCGTGTGAGTCAAGTGCGCACTCGTATTTCTCCAAAAACCACTGCGTAATTCCTAACTCATGAAAACTTTTTGCAGTGTCTCTGTGTTTATCACCCAACTTCTCTAATCTGATTTGAAGTGCCTTTTCATGAGACTGCAACGCTGAGGAATAGTCTTTCATTTCCCATTGTGTAAACCCTAACTCATGATAGCTAGCAGCCACTTTTAAGGGGTTTTCTTCAACAAGAATTAACCGAATGTCAAGTGCACGCTGGTGAAAGAGCAAAGCTGAATTACAATCTCCTAGGGACCTCATGATGTTCGCAAGTTCATGATAACTGTCGGCTGTGTCTGAATGTTCCTCGCCACATAGGTCTATTGTATAGTCCAGAGCGCGCCTCCCTGACTTAACGCTTGCCTTGTAATCTTTCATTCGTAGATGAAGAACAGCGAGGTACGAGTAGCTTCTCGCCAATGCTCTCTTGTGGTCATCCTTACTACTCTCTTGGTCTACGGAATTAACATCACGGACTAAAAGCCGGCTTAGCACCCTTTCCCGAACACCGATTAAATTCTGGATTAATTTGATTGCTTCTTCGTAACTGGTCATCTCCGCAAGTACACCAGCGATAAACCGCTGGAGATAAAATGAACCATCTTTGGTATTTGAAAGGAGGTTTGCGTCACTATTTTCTTTCATCTGGAGAACATCCTCTTTAAAGGTTTTCATTCGTTCAGCTGACGAGAAAAGCTTGGTTGCCTTAGTAATAAGGAAATGTACCTCCAACACCAGCGGCAGATCTTGTTGATCGGTGATTCTTTTCTCTTCTGGGCTAAGAATAAGGTCACAGCTCTTCCAAGCTCTACATTCGTCTATTGCCTTTTCGAAATATTTGGTAGCCTCAATTTCATTGATTGTTGATTCAAAATATGTGGCAACAATCTGACACATAATGATCTTTAAGATCTTCAGAGTAGGGTCAGTTGCGTCCATTAAATGCGCGAGAGACTCTTTCAGATATTGCACACCATCCTTCATCTGTCCATTTGAGAGCTTGTGGATCCCAAGACAGCAAAACAATTTTCCTTTCTGTTCACCTGAACTGCAGGCCAGAACTTCGTTTGCTTTAGAAGAAAGCAGCCACAAAGTTTCTCCTTCATCTGATCGCCAAGTTACTTCACTGAATCCCTTCGCAAGCAACAAGTGATTGTAGGTGGTCATATCATCACGCTTTGCTGCCTCAGTTAACGCTGTATCATAGATTTTGTCAAAGAGAACTCGATCGCTCCACAAAACTGTGTCCATAAGCAACATTCCCTGAATCAAGGCCTCAAAAACACTGTCGCACGTTGAATTGTCAGAGCAGCCGTCAATTAGACTTAAGATGATATTCTGTTTGTCTTGATGAAAATCCGTGAAAGCTGACATGGACTGCCCTGAAACAAAGCGTTCGCTAAGCTTTCCAAAAAGTGAAATGTAGAATTCCAGTAAGCGGGTTTTTGACCTATGAAGAACATCCTTCATTTGCTGTTCTCCCTTTTGCTTTGCAAACAGGCAAAGAATTTTGTGAAGCTTGAAGGATCCTGTTTCCGAGTAGGAATCTATGTATGATTTTCTCATTAAACTTTTCAGGATCGGTTCAGCATCATCCACTGATATTTCCCATACAGCCGCAGCAACTTCCACAGGAAAATTGCCAGGAATAACGGACAAGGATACGTAGTGTTCTTGGTTTTGCGGTGACAATGTCTGGTATGATGATTCCAAGATGAAATTCAGTCTGTCATGTTTTAACTCATCTCGATCATCCATTCTAGAAACATCAAGTTCAATCAAACGGATAAAGTTGTCTATGGCTTGTTTCAAGGGCAACCTTTTCTTTTGGGGCATATTGTTGCAAAATAACCGAATGGCAAAAGGCATATGTCCACAAAAATGTGCGATATTCCTACAGTCTTCATCAGAGGGACAACAGTTTTCAACAGAAAGCCATCTCCGCACTAGTGTCTCAGAAGATTCGTGATCTAATGATGCTACACTTACCACCTTAATGCCCAGCGATTTCAACTTTGAAAACTCCAAACATTCCCTTGTAGTAACAAGAACTGTAAGAGTTTCACAGCTTTTCAAAATTTGTTCAATTAAGCAAATAAAACGATCTCGTAACTCTGACTGTAATAAACAATCGGCGTTATCAAGAATAAAATACGGTGCCACAGATTCTTCAATTTTACTAAGCTGGTTTAAAAGGAAATCCCACGTCCAGTTTAATTGTTTAGGTAACGGATCGACAAAAAAGCGGCGAATCGCTGATATTAAGTTTTCCTCTGTGTCAATGTCGGTAAGGTCGATGTAATAAGCCGCATTTTCTTGGGATTTGAGAGTTTGCCCCACTGCTTTTGAAACTTCAGATTTGCCAGATCCTGGTGGGCCATACACGGAGACAATACGAGTTGACCCAGGCTTCAAGTGGCTTACAATCTCCTCGATCTCTTGGTGTCGGCCAATAAAGTTTTCATCAGTTGAAGGTAGCTTAGGCTTACCTTATGAAAAACAAAATACTGATTTAGCGCGGAGCCGGTACAAGTTTAAAAAATAAGAACCGTGTTTTAGTATTTTTTATGACTTTTTTTAGAGACCTTGATATTAGTGATCAAGGTTAATCCAATGAAATAAACATTCATATATGACCTGGGAACTAAAAATATTTTCAATATGAGGTTATTTTTCATTCCCCATTGAATCCTACTATCAGACGCTGTTGAAGAAAATGAAACGCTGAAGAAATTAAGGCCCTCAGGGGAAAGAGATTTGAACCCAAGATCGGATGCAACGCTCTGTGAAACGGAACAAATCAAGCCGGCTAAAGGTAGTTAAAGTTGGATAGAGGTTTGTGCCCGGTCATCGTAAACCTATTCGCGAGGCCTAGCTAGGAATTTTTTAGGATATTTTCTTTTCCTTTCTTTTAGGATAGACTTTCTTTTCTTTTAGGGTAGTCTGTGGGAACTGTACACAGCTAAAAGTCTCACAAAAAGTCAAAGGCTGTATTCATTGTTAATACAGTTGAACCTTTATTAAACGGCCACCCTCTGCGGGGGACAACTGGAGAGCCACGGATCCTACGGGATCTCAAATCGTCTTCTGCACAGATATTCTCCAAAAATTGACGTTGGGTGCCCCTGATGATATAACACGTCAGCATGTAAAGGGGAACTTTAATTTTCCGCTGCTGTATCTCATCTCACCTACCCAGACCAATGACGCCACAAGTCAGTTTCCTCATGAAACACCTAGTACCCTTTTTACTCTCTTGAGTAAAACATTACTTTTCACAAAGTGGTATGATACGTAAAAAAAAGATAAAGACAAGGGGAGACTTACCTAGATTTGTGCGCTTTAATAAGTCCGCACTCTTTCTCTCTAACTCGTCCTCGCGGTTCCTTTTTTCCTCATTTGCTGCTTGAAGTGATTCTGTTGATAGGGTAAAAAAGTTAACCCGAGGAAAGAAAATTAAGATTATATAGAGAAACCCACAGAGGTATTAGGCACAATCTGAAGCATTCACTGCGGGAAACAAATTCATTTCAAGCGGTATACTTAGCCCTGAGTTTATGTTTTGACCGGGAGGGGGCGTTCTGAGAGGGAGTTCTGCCCCCCTCCCCCCCCCCCCAAAAAAAAACCCTAACCGCATGTACACGAGGGGAAGGGCTCTCTCTTCAAGGAAGGAGTTATAGTTAACCCTGGTTATACGTTTTGTTGTAATCGCTACAATCGAGGGAAAAAGTTGAATGATACCGAAGCGATTTTATGGAAACAACTCTTTCACAAACGTCGATTTGCTCGATAGCAGCGATTGTTGCAACAACTACTGCAGATTTAGACTTCAGTTAATTTTTGAGACGAGTTTTCCTTATTTAAGTTTGTAACACTCGTTATGGTCGCTGTCCTTGTTTTAGCGATCGTAGCCATCAACCAAGCTTAACAGATGTCAAAGATGTCATATCTTCATGTCACAAGCGTGGGACAAGGGAAAATCTTATAGGTCCTTTTTGGGAATAGAACCGCTAAGACCAGGATCATATCACAAGACCTGTGGGAAAATTAAATTATTGTTATATTTAACAATTAATTAATGAGGCTGAGTATCTTATGAAGAATTATGTTGATCGAGGAGGGTGTTTTATCCGTCAAGGCCGTCGGCCGAGGCGGATAACACCTTCCGAGATCTCCATAATTCTTCATATAATACGAAAGCCGAATTCAATTAATTGTTTTATTATTCATTCAAAATAATTCCTAGTTTAAAAACATAGCTAAAACATGCTTACCTCCATCGATGTTAAGTTCATCTTCGATAGTGCACGTTTAGAGTTGTTCAGCTCCGCAAATATTTCCAAATAACAGATGTCACCATTCGAGTTGTCTTCCTGCTGTTCTTGCCATGTTTTTAGCTATTATTTCGCCTACTTCTTACTTTTGAAACGAGTGAAATGTCCGCCACGTTTGTTTTCACAACCAAAACAACTCAACCCCGTCCCCAGGTCGTCTCGGTTAACGGTGCATTGACCTGCAAGGAAGCTGCACTTTTGACGTCATCGCTTGATTAATCGCAAAATTCTTCCAAATTTGGTAATCAGTAGCTGATTACGGTGAATTCTGCGTGTGCTTTTAGCCAATCAGAATCGGGGAAATATTTTGAATGAATAATAACTAGCATTAAAGACTTTCTACCCACCTACCTACCTTCATATTTGCTTTCCAAACCAACAATTCTATTTTGGACATCATCGACTTTATTGTCAACAAACTCAAGCCTGTTTGTTACTTCGGCAACGTTGTTTTCAACACCATCAACTTTGTTTTCAACACCACCAACTCTGTTTTCAACATCACCAACTCTGTTTTCAACACCATAAACTCTGTTTTCAACATCATCAACTTTGTTTTCAACACCACCAACTCTGTTTTCAACATCATGAACTCTGTTTTCAAAACCACCAACTGTGTTTTCAACACCACCAACTCTGTTTTCAACATCATCAACTTTGTTTTCAACACCACCAACTCTGTTTTCAACATCATCAACTTTATTTTCAGCATTATCAACTCTGTCTTCAACATCATCAATTCTGTTTCCAACATCATCAACTCTGTTTTCAACATCATCAACTCTGTTTTCAACACCACCAACTTTGTTTTCAACACTACCAACTCTGTTTTCAACATCATCAACTTGTTTTACAACATCCTCAACTCTGTCTTCGACATCATCTACTCTTTTTTCAACATCATCAATGTTTTCCATCTGCTTAAATTTGTCCTCTAAAGTCTTCCAGCACTTTTCCACACCATCCTCCAGTAATTTCAGGTCTTGTTGAACCAGCTGAAGCAAATGTTGATCTACTGGTGAGTTTATGCAGAGGTGAGTTCCTTGAAAACAATGAAAACAAAAATTGATGAGGGAAAAAAAATCCTGTTTGAGAAAAGTTACAGTGTCGTTTTTAATCAGATCAGACTAAGTAGGAAACTGTTTTGGAACTTTTCTTTTTTCCAAACTTAGTTCTTCAATTGTAGACAAATGTTTGGCTAGTATTGCTCATAATTTCCGTGAATAGTTCATCCATAAAATGAATGGCTTAAGCAGGGTGCAAAGAAAATCATTTTTACAGCTTACCATTCGGGCAAGCTGAAGCTAGCATTTACTAGCCCAGACTACATTTCAACTAGCCCCAAAAACGTTTTGACTTGCAGAATTGATTTCACTGTTCTTCTATTATTCGACTTTCTCAAAACACATCACTTGCCCGTCGGGCAAGTTAAAAACAGAATTCACTAGCCCGATAGCAAAATCCCCTAGCCTCGGGCTATCGGACACGACTTTCTTTGCACGCTGGCTTAAGGCCGCAGGAGCACACCAATCTAAAGTATGAATAAATTCATAGGGCAAACCGCTGCTTAGGTGGAGTAACCCGCCTGCCCATATAATCTCTCATTTCAATTTGATCACGTTTACATGATAGGTGGGGTGACTCGCCAAGGCGGGTAGCCCGGTCTGCCAGACCGAGTTACCCTCTCAGGCGGAGTCAAATTTTGCCATCTAAACGTTTCCGGGTAGGGTAACCCTTCTAGCCGGGGTCGGACTCGTGATATATCAAATTCTCGCAAAATGCACTTTGACCGTGGCTTTGAATCATTGTTAAAGATAACAATAGAAAGCCACAGTACTGAAGGTTGCAGCAATAACAACAAGTGAATGTAGAAGTGCATTAATCGCCAAAACACGTGGTTTCCCAGCATTTTTCTTGTTACGTGCTTAGCAACCATTCAATAATCTTGAGAAAGTGCACCCCGGGATAGCGAGCCATTCCGAGGGTTATTTTTTTACCCCACCAAAGCGCGTTACCTCATCTACCCGGGGTCCCCCACCTCCATGTAAACAGGCCCTTAGAAAGCGGTCACGGAAAGATTACGCGATGAGCCACGCACGTGAAAATCCATAAAAAATGGCGAGTTTTTGGTTGGTTTTTAGCGCGAAAAACCCTGCGAAATCCGTTACGGTTGCATTAATCGAAAGTAAGAATGTTGTTTTGATGTTTCTTGATATTTAAATCCGGTGATACCCTCATCAACTGGTTACGAGTAGCTCACAATCAGAGACAAAAACTCTCAATGTCGCTTCAGTCCTATTATTCCGCCACATTGTAAAGACCAAATCGTGGCTCGAACGCGGCTCTGGTCTGTTAAATTCCCGGATGAAAATGAAATGCGCATGGCCTTCGAGCGAGTAGCTAGGTCGCGCTATTTTTGAGCTCTAGTTCGGTGTAAATCTCTGTTAAATTTCTATTACTAAAACCTAAAGCAAAGCGGAAGAAAACGATGGATAAACTTGGAAAAGAAAACGAAAAGTTGAGAACCGATTTACAAGCGACCAAAGAGGAGGTTGAGAAGCTTTCGAAGCTTGTAACTGGCAAACCGTAAGATGACGCCTCATCGTGTCCTCTTTCACCTGGGCAAAGCAAATCTGTTGACTTTATAAGAAGTCAGTACGATGGAATCATGGAACAGCTACAGTCAATTAAGGCCAAATTGAATGGTTTTGACCACAGATGCAATTAATTACGTCTTGCTATTGATGAAATGCAGGCTTACAGCTATCAGTATAACATAAAAATCTTTGCCTTACCTACTTTCGCGGAGCGAGAGAACTCAGAGTCGACGGTTAAATTATGTATACAGTTGTTTCACTCAATGGGAGTGAAGGATGTTTCTATGCAAGATATCGATATAGCCCACCGCGTTCCTGCTCGTAAAGCTTCAAGTCGACCGAACCCCATAATTTGCAAATTTGTTAGGAGACAAGTCAAAGAAAGAGTGATGGCAGCACGGACAGAGGTTTCCAAAGTCACCCCGAGTCAGTTGGGTTACGGCGTTAAAGTGTCATTGTCACGGTTTGGTATTTACGATCACTTATCTCCGCTTAACCAAGCACTCTTAACAGAGGGAAAAAAGGTTCAACAAGCCAAGGGCTTTAAATTCTGCTGGGCAAAGCAAGGTTCAGTATTACTTAGGATGACAGATACCTCGCGCATTTCATAAACTGAACACTTTTCAAGATCTTCAGTCTTTGCAAACCGGTGAGGAGTAGACTAGAAATAGTTAATCATTACACAAAGCAATTGAAGCAGATCAACTGGTGATTATTCAGAGGAATAGTAGGCACAGAGGAACCAGTGTGGGCAAAGAGGAACGGTAGGCACAGAGGCAAATCGATCGCAATTCTTAACAGGTCGTCCGGCAGCTGTTTCTCCGGGAATAAATTTTAGCACATCGATTTTATAATAATTTCTTTATGTCGAACATGAATCTCGTTTGCGGACTCGATTCCAGAATAGTCTGATAAAAAAATTTAAGCTAATCGAGAACGAACGTTGTCTATCCCTCATACTTACTAGGTATACCTATCGATAGAGTGCCAACGAGCAAATCATGCTTATTTTGCTTAGGAATAAAATTCCTTTTTTTTCCCATTTGACTGTTTCTTGGTCCCTTCCTGTTGCAAGGATTATTTTCTTGAAAAGTTCTCGGATTCAGTCTGGTGGCTTTACAAACCAGCTATGTAAAAGTGTGAAGTGCTTTGAAAGAATAAAGTCAGCTTTGCAGAGGAAGCGATCGGGAATATTATTAAGTCCAGCTACAAATCTACTGTCGGTTCGGTTCCACATTGTTCATAAATATTTGCACAGTTTAATCATTTACACCTCCTTTCAAATTTCCCGAGTCTTTTTGTTATCGGATTGAAACTTAAAATGATTCGCTGGGCCATCTGAAATGTTTCCAAGGACAAGCGATGTACGGCACGTCGGTATTTAATTTTAGTTCATTATTTTTATACTGAACTCGGCCACGTTTCGAAAAAAATGGCGTTGTTTTCTTTTCCTTTGTCGTTTGCTTTAGGCTTGTAATTCGTTTTTGTTTGCTGGTTAGATTTTTTCCCCAACACCAGATTTTCCAACAGAAGCGACTGCATTCTTCGTGTCAAGCTTTCCTTATCTCCTCGTGTAATCTGATCCTTTTTAGTGGTGAGAATATTGCTTGCTGCACATAGAACACTTTTGCTGTTTTACAAACTTCTCTTCGTTAAAATTTAACATTATGGCCCCTAAAATTAATAGAATATATCAAGTGCTTATGTCTCTTGACTGCGGTGGCCGGGTTTAACGAAAAAATTTAGGTAAAGAAACACAGGAAGTCGCGACGGCGGGAAGTGTGTGAAATTTTGTTTGTTATTCAACTTGAGCCCGTGCGCCAGGTACTGCCTTTTGATTGGTTCACAACTGACCACTTGGTCTCAGGGTAATCTACATTACATTGAGTTACACTTTTTTCAGCTCGATCGAGAATTTTTCTGCCTATTGCCCAGTCTTGCGCGGCTCTATTCTGCTGCCGCCTCGCCATCCGAGCGTCTTCGCTCGGATGGCTCGTTGGCAATAAACAGCTTTATTCAAATTTCTGTTGACGTTAATAAGCCCTTCCCGAAACGAAAGCTCTGCTGTATATTTATTGACTTCTGATGATAAACATGCTGTTTGTGGAACGGATTTCCCCAAATCAACTTCTTTACCGAAAATATTTAGTGTTGTTCTTCTTTGTAGAGGAGACTTTCGATCACGTGCCGGGCAACGAAAAAGATCAAGTTTTACCGATATGCAGATATGGGACGAACCTTGGGGATTTCAGACACCGCCGTACGATGATACTCAAGGTATAACGGACATAAAAACGGGCACAAATCGCGGAAAGGAACTCAAGAACGTGTGAACTTGCTGCCAAAAAGCACTACAACGATCTAGTGCCAGCGTAATTCGATATTCCATTAGGCAAAAAAAAAATATATATATATATTATAGTATCTTGACCGGCTAAAATTGGGGTTTGTCCGGGCTAAAAAATATTTGGCCGGTCATCAGGACCGGCGACCTGCTGTCCGTTATTTTGAGCCCTGAAAACGGTTGGTTTAATCGCTAATTTGAGGCACTTTGTTCCTCAACATACCCTGCTAAATATTTACTGTGCGTTAATCTTGCTTTATTTATCCTATGGTTTGATAGTTTGGGGAAAGGCGTCAAAAACACATTGAACAAAAATCTTATTGCTTCAGAAAAAAGTTCTCCGTTTCATATTTTTGGCCAACAGGAATGTTCATGCCATTCCTTTCTTTATTCATGCAAATATCCTGCCAATTAGTTTTCTCTATGTACCTAATGCATGATATCCATACTAATTCTGCACCCTCAAAAATCGTTAATTTGTTCTCGTAGACATCATCTATTCATGCATATAACACAAGATCATCCTCTAAAAATAACATGGACATAAAAAAAATTTAATCTTGAAAAACTAAGACAAGCCGCCCCAATTATTGGCGCTAAATTATGGAATGAGATACAAGGTAGAATAAGAGATATGTCAAAAAAAGTTTTTAAACGAAAATTAATCAGTGTGCTCTTCGAAATATTAAAAGACAAAGATGATTACCTTGATGCAACCATGACAACGCGAGAAATAAAATCGCGAAATCCTAAACCTTAGCTTCTTTCACAGGTTGCATTAAACAGATTTGTTTTTCTTACTTTTGAATTTATTACAGACATTTCTTCTTTTCTTTTTCTTTGCTATTTACTTATTATCTGTAATATCTGATTCGTAATAGAACTAATTTGGAACGCTTCGACTAGCGTTTATTTTTTTTGCTAACTGCGTGCCAAAAAATTGTACTTGCAATATTGTGATAATAAATGTCTTGTCTTGTCTTGTCTTGTCTCGCTTCTTGTGGAAAGCGTTGAAAAAACTTAGTCCCAGTGGTAACGTAAAATCAATGCCAAACGACTTGATGGCCTCTAGGGATCAAGCAAATCAATTTAACAAGCATTTCGTCTCTATCGCGTCATCTCTTGTCGACAATAATCAACCTGCTACTCCTGACATATCACACATTAAGAGCTTTGTAAACGACAGAAAACCATCTACTGCAAATTTTGAAATTCCACCTCTCGATGTCAATTCTTTGGGAAAATTAATCAAATCACTTCCTACAAATGTTAATACGGGACTCGATGGAATAAGTGCTCCTTTACTAAAGCTCATCTTCCCGGCTATTCTTGAAAGCAACGCAAAGAAAGCACTGTACCTACGTTATTCTCGAAAGTCTCACCAGGGTTCTTAATTGTAGCATTCAGTCTGGTATCTGCCCTTCCGCCCTCAAACGAGCACGTGTTACGCCCGTTCATAAATCTGGACGAGCTTCTGATCCGAACAATTTTCGTCCACTTTCTGTTCTTCCAATTATTTCTAAGCTGCTTGATACTACGAGAGGAACGTCTCTTGGGACTGGATATCGACCCCTCCCTATCTTGGTCATCACACGTACCTAATCTCAGGAAAAAACTCTGAAAGCGCGTTGCTGTTCTGGCTCGCATTAAAGAATTCTTACCAGTTAGATATCGCATCATTTTATTTAATGCTAGTATTAAACCTATTCTTGAGTACTGTGTCTCCGTTTGGGTAAGCTGCAATGAAGGATTATTGGATGAGATTTATAAAGTTCAAAGGAGATGTGCGCGTATTATACTAGATGCTCCGCTCCCTGCCGCTATTTCTGGAACTTGCGTGGCTACCCATCAATCAAATCGGTATTGAAAGAAGACTACTTCTGCTCAAAAAAATACTGGATGGACGCGCACTGGATTACCTCTCTGAGAAACTGTTATCCTTGAAATACAGTAAAAACCCACGAGTAAGAACCTAAGATTTAAGAACCTGTTAGGCTAAAATTTGCAATTTAGACCCCCTCTATATAAGAACCTCTTTAGCCTAAAATTTGGAGAAAGGTTCTTATTTTCAAAAATCATTTAAAAATATTTACTTATTGCAATTGCAAAAGTTAAGTTAGTACATATATAAATGTTGTTTGATTGGGGTCATTGAGAAAATGTTTATAATATTGTGTTTTACAGCACAATCATGTATATAAAGTTGTTTTGAATCAAGAAATTTAAATTTATGGGAGAATAGATCTCTATTATGGTCATATTAAAATATAAGCAATAATTACGTAGGTAATTTTAAGGGTGCAGATCACTAAAATCTTCTTAGCAATGACATAATTTTTTGCAAGAAATTAAGAACCTTTTAAGAACCTAGATAGCCTAAATTTATGTTAACAACCATTTATGTAAGAACCTATTTAGGCTAACCCTGGAAAATGTAGGTTCTTACTTGTGGGTTTTTACTGTACCACAAGTCTCATGATATAAGGTCTCGGTTGTCTTATCGCCTTCCTTCCTATTCCACGTACCAATAGCATGAAGCGAATGTTCTTTTACAAAGCAGTTAAAATGTGGAATAATGTCAGCGACAATGATTTAGTCCGCTCTTCTGATGTAAAGAAGTTCAAAAGAAACTACTTTGATTCATTCATGTGTAAATTCACGCCTGACAGTTTTAAAATAGACATAATTTTTTTAGCTTTTTAAATCACTTAATATTTTATTAATTTATTATCTTAAAGTACTTATTTAAGTTTTTACTCATATGTATATTCGAGTAAATTCTCGCCTGAGAGTTTTACATTTGACAGAAACTTTTTTAGCTTTCTTAAACTTAATCTTTAAATTATTTATTTCCTTGGTACTTTAATTTTTAAGGATTTTAGGATTTTAGTAGTTTCACAAGGCCATAAGGGAGACTACAGTGCGACTGTAATTATGCACCCTACTGAAATAAAGTGTTGTTCGTCCGTTCGTCCGTCCGTCCGTCCGTCCACCCACCCACCTACCCACCCATCCACCCACCCACCCATCCAGCCATCCAGCCATCCATCCATCCATCTATCTATCTATCTATCTATCTATCTATGTAGTGTAGTCATGAATAGGACTGTTGTTGACAGTAAGTGTAGTTTAGAAAACTCATACGGTAGTCATCTTCACAGTCAAAGTGAGTTGTATTCCGTCAGTTGATGGTATTCAACTCTGGTTATTGACCTCGTCTGTCAGTTAAGCCGTGATTTTAGCCAAAAAAAATTCACGGAAAATAACATCGTTTTCAACAACAGTCCTATTCAGGACTACACTCACACGGACGATCATAATCCACCTACTTATGAAATGACTCCTGAGTTTAAATTTTTCGCCAGACATTAAGTTCAGGTGGCTCGATATAGTTTTTCAAGGTCAATACCTCCCAAGTTTGAGCGTAAACTGCGTCGCCATAAACAAGGATTTGGAAAAATTGACACCACAGTTGTATTAGATAAAGAAGAAAATTGGTTATGATCAGGATAAAAATGACATCGGAGTTGTCATAGCAACGAAATGACGCCACTACCTATTTTAATTCCAGCAGTATTTCTCGGCACTGGGAACTGTTCTTCCAAAATCGTTTACTGGAGCTTTTACCTACGATAGCTGCCTCGATGTTCGTGAAGTTTAAGCGAAATCTGTAAGAGCGTTATCGAGATATTTTGGGATGAAGTTTTTCTGGTTAGAAATACGGTAAAAAATTGACAATCTTGATGTTCGACTGTTATCTGTACTAAACGAAGCGCTTTTGACATGCAATTTCACCTCATAGTAGTTTCAATCTTTTTAAAAACGTGTGTGAAAGATCATGGAGATACCTCCAGCCGATTGCTAGAAAGGAGGATTTGATTAGTATGTATCAAGGCACTCTTGTTAGCGGAAATGTAAACATTTCGGTCTACTTTAACAAATTAGCGAATAATTTTTAAACCGCTCGATAAATTTTTTAGAAAATTTAAGAATCTTGAGATTAACCCTCCTTTTATATGACCTCTTAGTTTCAAGATTATTGATATATTGTAAGGCAGTAAAATAAGGGCTTGAATTCGCTAACATTTTGTCAGACATTTTGTGTTTACAAGTGAGAGCCTCTCATTATTCAGGGGTATTGTCTCCAAGTTTCATATTTTCGTGCATAACAATAGCTAGCAGTTTTGCATATGCCAAATACATTGTTAGTTACTGCTGTTCACGTGAAAATGAAACTTTGAGACAATACCCCTGAATAATAAAAGGCTCTCACTTGTAAAGACAAAATTTCTGACAAAATATTAGCGAATTGTAGCCCTTATTTTACTATCGTACAATATATCAATGATCTTGAAACTAAGAGGTCAAATAAAAGGACGGTTTATCTCAACACTGTTAAATTTTTTAGAAAATTTATCGAGCGGTTTAAAAATTATTCGCTAATTTGTTAAAGTAGACCGAAATGTTTACATTACGGCTAACAAGAGCGCCCCGATACGTACTAATCAAATCCTTCTTTCTAGCAATCGGCTGGAGGTATCTCCATGATCTTTCACACACGTTTTTAAAAAGATTGAAACTACCATGAGGTGAAATTGCATGTTAAAAGCGATTCGTTTAGTACAGATAACAGTCGAACATCAAGATTACCAATTTTTTACCATATTTCTAACCAGGAAAACTTCATCCCAAAATATCTCGATAACGCTCTTACAGATTTCGCTTAAACTTCACGAACATCGAGGCAGCTATCGTAGGTAAAAGCTCCAGTAAACGATTTGGGAAGAACAGTTCCCAGTGCTGAAAAATACTGCTGGAAGTAAAATAGGTAATGGCGTCATTTCGTTGCTATGACAACTCCGATGTCATTCTAACCCTAATCATAACAAATTTTCATCTTTACCTAATACAACTGTGGTGTTAATTTTTCCAAATCTTTGTTTATGGCGACGTAGTTTACGCTCAAACTTGGGAGGTATTGACCCTGAAAAACTGTATCGAGCCACCTTAATTCCTTCAATTTACGATGTTGACTTTCTCTTCGAAATTTGTGTGGTCATTAGTTGTCTTACCTTTTGTTTCCCAGTCTTGGAGTTCTCCAAGAAGCTTTGCTTCATCTGCGGCTGGCAGACTCAAGGTAATTACAAGCTTTTCCATATCAGCAAAGACCTGCTTAAACTTGGTGGGATCCCACTCACTGAACACACAGTGCGCCCAGGCATTCCTTACAACTCTTACATCACCAGCAACAGTCTGCACAGGACCTGAGAACACAGGAACATTCCCAAGCATTGTCAGAACAGCTGAAGCATCACAGTGATCATCGAAAGCGTTGAATTTGGCCATGAAGTTTTCAACGTACAACTTGGCAAAGTCAATGTGAGATACCACTCTACAATCAAACAAGGAATAGTTGTGTTTTCCTCCAGGAAGCTTTGGGTGACGAATGTTGCCGTTAATGTTCTCATACTTTAAAAACTTTCTTGCTGGCCACCTTTGAAGACGACCACATGCACTTTGTGTGTCAATTTTGTGGCTTGTCTTGAGATTGTTGTATTCCTTATCAACCTCTTGTTCAACAAAAGAACGGATCTGTGGCACAAGGATCTTGTTGAGTGCGATTCCAGCAACAAGCCATCGTCTCTGATTGTCCGTCGCACCAAGGTGACTTGGCCTAAAATGTTAAGATATATCTTTAAAATGTTATCTAACAGAATGTGCATCAAGGGTAAAAACATACATACATACATGCTTTATTTGGTAAAGCAGGTTGAGAGATGGCAGCATAAGCTGCTGTGGACTTGCTAGACGTACATAATAATCTAAAATTACCAAATACAGGTTTGTAAAAATTCCGTACTGTTTAAAAATTCAAAGGTTACTCTGTACTGTAGTGATAATTGTTAAGGAAGCTTAAAGGAAGCTAAGGAACGCAAGCTGTGCTGTACTTTGTGCAAGACTTTTAGGTGAGCTTTGATTGCGGATGAAAATCATACGGCCGAATATCAGTCCAATCTACATTTAATTGACAGCTAAATGTATTGATTTACCTTTATTAATCGACTACGGTACGTATTTCAAGGACGAAATCCAATACTATTATTGTCTATTCAGTCCAGTGTCCGTTTAATGGAGGCTTTTAACAATAGAAATTAGCCAAATATAATTTATTCTAGTGTCCGCGTCCGCTTAATAGAGGTGTCCGCTGAATAGGGGTTCGTTGTTAAGGGAAATACAAGACGGTAATTGCGGGACCCGGCTTAGTGTCCGCTTAATTGGGGATCCGCTTAATAAAGGATTCACTGTACACTAACTATGCAAAAGAAATGTAAAAATATTACAATACATACTATCTAAACTAGAAGGAAAAAGAATTTCACCTACAAGGATACAAAAGAGTGCGACATGCATAAATAAATAAAATAATTTGTAAAAAATGGTAATCTAAAAGTAAATAATAAAAGTCATCAGTGTTCTTGTATGTAACAGTGGAACTGGTCCCAAAAGATGTTCCATCAAGGGGGGATTTCGGGTGTTTTGCAATATTTGTTTCGAAAGATGCAAGGGAAGGTGATGACTTGATCTTTACAGGTAGAGCATTCCATATTATGCTGGCTCGATGAGTGAAAGAATCATGAGTCCTTTCCAGTAAGAATGGGTTAAATCGAATGTGAGGTTGTCCCTTCAATTTTAATTTAGTCACATGCTTGGTGAAGAGATTTGCAATACCAGGTGGAGCTAAGTTATAGTAAACTTAATAAGAGATGCACGCCAGTCTTTTCTTGTAAAGATATGATAAGGAGTACCATTTAGCTTTAGATAGAACTTCATGCTTAGGAATAGAGGGACTTATATTATGAATAAGACGAGCAGCACGGACGTGTGAGTCTTCCAGATCCTGTAATCAGTTTGAAAGAGAAATAAGATTGTAATGGGAAAAAAGATCCTTGTGTCGTGTTTGGATGTAACAATGAGCGCCTTTTCCCCGAGAAATATACAGTGAAAGACCATATTTCTAATGCTAAACTAGAAAAAGGCGATCATTATTACATCCAAACACGGCACAAAGATCTTTTTTCCCATTACAATCTTACTCTAAGAAAACTTTAAGAAAAATGCCCCGAAAAGCGCTCTAAAATACAAACGAAATGTGCTCATGCCCCCTGGGCATCCTATAACACTCCTTAAATCGAATTAATTCAATATGGCCGCCGTGTCGGTGAAAAGGTCTATTGGTCCAATGAAGGGCATATTAGATGCAAACATAATTTCAGTTTTGACAGGATGAATGGACATGCAGTTGCAACGTGCCCAGTTTTGTAATTGTTGCAGAACGTTTTGAATATGAGTAGAAATAGAGTCAATCGAGTCACCTATTACATGGCATTGGAATCGTATGCAAACATTTCCAGATCGGATTAAGTCTAAGCAGTTTGGGAGGTCGTTTGTGAACATACTAAAAAGTCTGGGTCCTAGTAGGGATTCTCGATTTACATTGCGCTCCAGTGTGCGTGAAACCCTTCGTGTGAAGTATTGTTCTAACATTCCTCTTTTGGCCCATGGCTGACGACTGTCGTAGGTTTTCTTTCATCAGCCCATTCTTTGTACTAAAAATTTATTTTCCTCGTAGTACCGCCCGCCTCGACTAGCACCTGCTATTTGTGGGCGGAAGTGAACTCCATGTATGTGTTCTGCACCCTCTAACTTAATTTTGCATAGCCAAAACCTTGTCCTAAATATTCTTTATCATTATTCTATATCATTCGAGCTCTAGAAAACGCTGCAAATACGTAATTTAAGTCACTATACCGCAGTTTACAGGGTGTCAATTGTTAAGTTGTTTCGACTTCCGTTCTCTCTAGACGCCCCAAATAGTTTCGCACAATGCACCACCTGGTGTGAACATGCTTAAGAGTGAAAAATGTGTCATTTGAGATCACACTAAATTTGTGAACACAGTTTAAGTTAGTTTGATTCTTGTTTATCCCTTGGGGAGTTATCTGGCATTTATCAAGTTTCCGAGAAAAATGACCGATGCCCGACAAATGTCTGAAGGGCATCGCTTGAATATTGACCTAGCCATAGATAATTATACTTCAAATAAATTCAAACCAAGTGACGTGGTTTCCTTCTTATGACATGTTTGTACACGTGGGTATAAAAATCAACTACATAAGAGATCACGAGATCAGTTTTAAGGTTGTGTTACACATGTCTAAAATATCACTGTCCTTAGTGCTGTACAACTTAAAATATTGCGGCACCAAAGTATACTCACCCTGGAGAACTTGTAGCCATTTCAAGATATTTTACTACACTGGATGAAAATTAGTTTTCCATCAGGGGCGACAGCTCCTGTAAAGAAGTGGAGAAATGTATAAATAACAATCACAATCTGGATGACCGCTTCGCCCCCGTTATCTCAGGGTCTGGATGACCGCTTCGCCCCCCTTATCTCAGAGTCTGGATGACCGCTTCGCCCCCCTTATCTCAGGGTCTGGATGACCGCTTCGCCCCCCTTATCTCAGGGTCTGGATGACCGCTTCGCCCCCCTTATCTCAGGGTCTGGATGACCGCTTCGCCCCCCTTATCTCAGGGTCTGGATGACCGCTTCGCCCCCCTTATCTCAGAGTCTGGATGACCGCTTCGCCCCCCTTATCTCAGGGTCTGGATGACCGCTTCGCCCCCGTTATCTGAAGGTCTGGATCCGCCACTGGTTAGCTAGCTTCTCGTTCCTTTATGCTGTAATTTTGCCGGCTCTTTACAATTTTTTCTGTCGACAGTGGAATATAAGAAACTGCTGCTCCAATTTCCGAGATATTTTTCATTTTTTACCAAGAGAAAAACTACAAGAGAAACTGTGATTTGTTGCCTTTTCTCGTTGGGGTTCTGCGAAGAAACTCGCAAAGTGAGGGCGCTGCATACTGCAAAGCGCCTAAAAAAGACCGGAATTCTGGCACGAAACTCGAAAAGTTCTGTGGCTTTTGATTGGAAGTCTCACACGAGAAAAAGCAACTTTCGCGATTCTGATTGGACGTATAATTTTTTCCACGTGTGTAAAACATTGGCTAGAACCCATTTGCGTAAGAAAATTCTCAGTGAGTATATCTCATTATATATGTAATAAAAAAGGTCTATTTTTAACCTAGAGGATCAAATACGTTGTCTGATGTATTACTCTGTGTGCGTAAATCTGGCTTGGATACCTAACATTTTCAAACCAAAATCATTACTTTACACCATTTATAAGCGCGGGACCGTTATGTTTCTAATTTCCTATTTATTAAAATATATAATTATGCTAATTCCTTTTTACTTGGTCTTCAGGTACTGACAGATCAAAGCCACCTTACTTAGAAATTTCAGTATAATGAAAGATCTTACAATCTGAATCTTACCTATCAGAGTATCGCCTCGACGTTTCAATTAAGTACAATCCCCCCCCACCCCCCCCAGCCATTATTCCACTATCCGCGTCCATTTCCTAATCTTCAAGCCTGGCCAGAATTTCGCGCTGGTAGTTTGGTTTTAATTGGTGCTTATACTAATGAGAACAAATGGGTAGTTTTGCACTTGACTTAAGTAAAGAATAGATTAATTGTGGATTTCTTTGTCACGGCATAATTTAAGTTTACTATGGTTTAAAGCATACTGATTGCTTTTGTTATAATAGTACTTACAGTTGAAATATACAGTCAGTATGCCAGAAAAAGTCTCGATTTGCTTAAACAGGGGCCGCATGGAATCGTTGGGTAATGTTGACGTTTCTATCGTTTGCGCCCGCAAGTAAGAGATGGTTAGGATGACGTAAAACAGAAAATCCCGAAGGGACCGCTTAGGTAGATTTTGTGACATTTGTTGTATAGTCATACTTTGATACTCGTTTGCGTTACGAGTTATCAGTGACATTCTGTTGAGCAGCTGTTTTGAAAGTTATGGACCAAAAGACACTCGTTATGCATCAGTCAATTCCAGCTGCGCCCAGGGGGCTCCCCCCCAGACTGATTCCCGGGCACTAGCATTTTTTTACCACGGATGGCAAATTCCCGGGGGTGGGGACTCGAGCTGTCAAATCCCTCGGGGTGGGGACGAAAAAGAGGGCAAATGCCCCGTCCTCCGTCACCACTGCAACATTTTTCAGTGATTGCACAGTCGAATAGTGCCATTTTAAACATTTTAATGTGCGATTTTTTGTTTCAAGTAACGTCTTCCTTTGTAATAGCGCAAGGATTCTGATTAAGACTTCACGCCGCGACGACAGGCACCAGATTTTGGTTTTAGTATTGATATAAAATTATTGACATTAAAATTAATAGAGCGCTGTAAAGTTATATGTTATGAATAGGTTATAAATATGACAGGATGTTCTTCAAATAATATCAACAGAAATTTGATTCACTAGCCAAAAAACGTTGATTCACGTCGATAGCTCCCGAGTTTCGCTATGTAATTCTGGCTTGATAAGCAATGAATAAATGCATGCATAAAAATGAGAACATGCCTTTACAACCCCCTGTCCTTGATCGATAAGCCAATCTGCTTTTTTCCAGTAATATCCTTTGTGTGGTTATATTCTGATGGGAAACCGCGCCGTGTCAAAAGCTCGGGAATAGCCCCGGCAAATGCCCGGCCCCCGGGCAGCGAAAAATTTGCAAATGCCAATTTTCTGGAAATTTGCAACCTAAGCCTTCACCAATACCACCAGCTTATGACTGTGCATACCCGAATCACTGAAACATCCGCGACTACTATTGATTGATTCCTAACAAATAACAAGGAAATTTTTACGCATTCTGGGGGTCTGTCAAATCGGAATAAGTGACCATTCTCTTATCTACGGAGTTAGAAGATTTTGTATTCCCAAAGGGAAACCAAAGATTGTGGAGTCACGAGAATTTAGGAATTTTGATGCTAATTAATTCCACGCTGACCTTAACCTAGCAACTTGGCATCTAGTACATCGGGAAGATAATCCAAATCGTGCCTGGGAAATTTGGTCACGTCTGTTTTTAGAAATATGTGGCTTCCATGCACCAAAGCGTAAAAGGAAAGTAAGAAATAATTCTGCTCCCTGGCTAACACCAGAGATAAAAAGGTTGTTTGAGAGGGACAAAATGAAAAGGGCTGCAATTATCAACAATTCAGATGCGCATTGGACTGAGTATAAGATTGCTCGAAACAACGTAAATGCTAATATCAGGAAAGCAAAAACTAACTATTATAAAAGGTATTTCGAAACAAATCTAGGGGATATTAACAAGGAGTGAATTCAATGTTGGGCAGAAAGTTACCAACAAAATTTACCACTGGGCCTACGTTAGCCGATAATATTTCCAAAACTAGTGTTTGTTTCGAGGACTACATACCGCTATCAGATTCTAGTTTTACGCTGAGGGAGACTCACTGCGGTGTTGTCCATCGGTCAGTGAGTTCCCTTCAAGTCGACAAGGCTACGGGCCTGGATGGTACAGTGCACGCCAAAACTAAGCGAACAACGCAGACGCGAAACTGACGCAATGGACGCATCAGCTCGGACGAGGGAACGCGTCAGCGCTGAATAGCGTCTGCGTCTGCAAGGCTTTTAAAAGAAACTTGTCCTGAAATCGTGCCTTCTCTCACCCATATAATTTACCTATCCATAAGGTGTGGGTATTTCCCAGACGAGTTGAAAATTTCCAAAGTGTCGCCATTCCTTGAGGAGCAAGGGATGGCGACGTGCCTTGAGGGAGTTGTGATAGAACTTACTTTAGTTATATATTGTATAATGTATATATTTGGTTAATTTTTGTGTATAATTAATTTTTGGATAGTTTTCTTAATATATAGATATATTTTTAGCATTAGTGTAGTTTCTCTTAAAACTTACTATGTAAACGGCTCACTGGAAGAGCATTTTTAATGATTGAATAAGCAAGGTTTATATTATTAGCTCCTCCGCTCCTTCTGTGACATCTTTGCGTTACTCGTGTTTGAAATTGAAGCTAATACATAACTTATTTGAGGCCTTGTTTGAAACCAGTTGAAACTGTTTATAAATTATGTTTGATTGTTGCAGTGTTCAATTATGTTCGATTGTTTAAGTGTTCGACTGGCAAAATTTTGGGGTGAATTCGATTAAGTTTGATTACTGAACCCAATCGAATGATTGGAGTTTTATTGGGTTCGATTACCGTACGTTCGATTCACTACGCCGGGAGAAAATCCAGCCTGCCATGCATACACCAGCAGAATTGAAATGATTATTTGGAGGTGAACTCAAAGAGACCTTATCGTATAGGAAAGGCCGATATTCTGAGCTTGAAATTAAATAACGTATCAAGGGGACTCAAGAGGACGTAAATATTCACTGGTTAGATCGACCATTTGGTGGCTCTTCGATTAGGGATAGATAATACAAGGCAAAGGTTGATGCTGATCATATATCAGCTGCATCGTCTTTTCGAGCTCAACGCATTAAAAAAATTAAGTACATTTATGTCATGAAACAATGGCAAGACGAAATTTTCTTTGTAGGCCAGTTTAGTAACCCTTGCACAACAACTTTCATCGCGACTTTAGCTTAGCTATTAAAAAAAAAAACAAAAGTACAGTATGTGATCCTTGGTCCGCGAGGTCCAGTTGGTGCGAGACTTCGAACATGATAAAATATTTCGTCCAGAAAAAAATACGGGAAAAAAATGAATGCGTTGCCTGATTTATTGATTAGCCTTCTTTCATATGGCGAGGTTTCGGCTTTCCTGCTGTTGCTGAAGACGCGAAATTCAAGTTTGTTGACAGGTAGGTTAATTTGTCTTTCTTGAAGTTTGTACTCTTGCGGCACCGTAAATTACGTGGTCATGTTTACTTGGCTTGCGAATAAATAAAACGCAACGGGAAGCTGTGCCTTTTTGCGGGACAGGTTTTCAGATAAAACTTTTTCTGCCGTTGGAAGCAAATTTGCTGTAGACTTTGAATTCTTGTTTTATCGACTCTTGAAAAATATCGCCATATTTCGCGTAGTGGTCCTTGGTCCGCGACCTATGACTTTGGTGTAATAATATTTCGCAAAATAAATGAAACCTTTTGATTGATAAAAGGAATGTGTTAAAAATATTCCTTATTTATGTTTACAAGTTCTGTTTTCTTGATATCTCGAATACATGTACTACAGAGTTTTTATTTTCGACCGCGCTGAACTTATTCTCTGTATTTATATTTTAATAGTGTGAAAAGGCGCTGTATTCTTATGTTTACCTACGTTGAGCGCTGAGTATTAATTTATAGGATAATTGAATCAAGAATATAAAACGTACATAAAATATTGTGAAAATTACGTTTGCGCAGGGACCGTAGGGAAACTATCGCATTCTCACGTACTTGTCGTGCTGTTTACTGAGTCGCGGACCATGGACCACCGAGTACGGTCACCTTTTTGCGAATTACAAGCTTAATACTTTAGTTTGCGACTTGTCACTTCACGATTATCGAGAGGAACATGAAAGCTGTCTTCACGGAGTATTTCAGCTCGTTACGTTGTGATTCAGGTAAGATATTCGACAAGACAGTAATTTTCAGTCGCAGACCAAGGATCGATCAAGTTTCGAGCTCGAGGCTCCCGTGATGCACGTATCCTCTACCTTAGTGCTCCACGAACTGGAATCAAAAAATAAGAAAATTATCCTGTAATACAGCCGTCGGAGAAACATAAATTACTTGTGGAGATAAAACGTTATACAACCGTCGGAGGAACATAAATTACTTGCGGAGATAAAAAGTTATACATTTTGCGCTTCATTCGGAATTCGAGATTGCATTGAGATTTTGTACTAAAGTACGATAGACTGCCATTATGAACAAGAAATGAATTTTTGGAGAAGACTATAAACTTACCTAATAAGAAAATGTGTTCTTGAATTCAGGAGGCCAGTGTTATCTGGCTTTTTCCGAGAATCATCCAAGATTTCTAATGATCAAGCAACCACCGCACTAATACATTCACTTTCACTTTCACTACTCCCGGGCGGCCTAGGGCGAGTGCTTGTTTTTGCGCAAAAGCGAGGCTCAGGCGGGTACCGGAAAATGTCATAGGCTCTTGTAAAGGACATAATCCACCAGGAAATTGAGTAATTTTAATTTTCAGTGGACAAAAATCTTGTACCAGAATAATGTAAACAATATCGCATTTTTTTTTACATTTTTCAAGGGCTAAGGGTGTGATTAGTCATCTGTAATAACACCAAAGAAAATTTCTCATTGGAGCCCGAGGAACTGAATGTCAAATTTCACAAGAATTGTGAAAACACAGGTAAAATTCTAAAAATTTCTTGTTTAAGATGTAATTTTGTAAAATTTGACATTCATTCTCTCGAGCTCCCATGAGAAATTTTCTCTGGTGTTAATACAGATGACTAATTACATCTTAAGCCCTTGCAAAATGTAAAAAAGAGAACAATATGCGTTAAATTATTCTGGTACAACGTTTTTGTCCACTGAAAGTTAAAATTACTCAATTTCCTGGTGGATTCCTTCTTAAGGTTTCGGTGGGCTCCAAACTTACTTATTAGTCATAGGCTTGAGAAATCATTGTTACAAACAGCAAAAGGAAGATCAGCTCTTTGTCACTGAGAAAAACAACGAGCGAAACCAGAAATTGACCGAAAGATTGGTTTTTTATAAAAATGCGAAGATAGTCTCAAAATCCTCGAAACATGGTAAAACCCTGAAGCAATTTTAATGTTATTTTTTCAGTGATCGTTAAAACTTGTTTAAGGATACCTTTCATTGAAATGTGGTAGTTGGCGAAAAAAATGCAATTAAGTTAAAACACCTACTTTTCAGCACAGGCGGCCAAGACTCTGTTAGAGTTCGTTAGACTGACTTTTTAAGAGAAAGTATGAAAATAAGCAAAATACGTCCTAAATTCCATTTTTTAACAAAAAGTAGAAATAAAAATGACTCACCTCGTGGTTTTGTTTTGTTATTTGCTGTCTCTTTGCTTCTAGAGCCATTTGGAAGCCGTTTTATCGACGTTTACGATTTTGAGTAGTACTAACAACAGGCCCCAGAGGTTAGCGCAGTGTCACGCAACAAGGGTTTGAAGTCATACAAGACGCTTTCAGATAACTTTAATTTTCTGTAACCCAATTTTTAGCCAATTTTATTGACCATCCTAGAGTGCAAAAGAATATCTTGAGGATCATAGTGTTTGACGTGCTGTTACCTACATGTACTTTACCTAGAGGTTAAGCCAAGTAAATGTAAAAAATACAGGACGCTCTTGCATTTTTGAGGAATAATGAAATAGTAACGAATTGTAATTGTAATCGTATATCTTGGCCCCGGAGACAATCCTTGAAATTTTGAACAATCCCGATCTTCTTAAGGTAAGTTTCAGCTGGGTTGATCCAGAAGAAGGAGCAGTTAGAGGCTTACTAAGCTAAGTTAATTAACGCTTGTCGATGAAAACGATGTTACACTCTGTGAATTTGTCCCAAGCGTACCCACAAGATGACGCTTTGTATATGCCCATTGACTGTCAAGGTATTGTCCAAAAATACAGCAAGGTCTTTTTGCTGCGCGAGATGAAGTTAGCTGCTTTCCAGTGGGGGATAAGGGGAAATAACCAACTTTTGCCGACATCTTAGGGCTCTCAAATAGGAGAGTTTGGGATTCAGCAGAAGTTGGTTCTCCTTGATAGCTCAAAAGAACGAAGTCAGCCCATTATCTTGTATGAAGAGATATAAACTTTCTTTTAAGGTGATTTAGTACCATGTTCATAGTCGCACAGTGATGGCAAAGTAATGTACCAAACAGTGTGACGCACTGCAAAGTCCTTGTTCTGCTTATTAAATCACTAGTGCCTTTTTGACGTTTTCTCTGCCGTCGTCGTTGCTTGAGCTTCCAAGCAAATGAGATTTGTCAGCTGGGGACAATAACAAAGGAAAGCATATTCCAGAGAGCAGGGAAACACATTACTTTCACGCTATTTTATTGCGATATCTTTCATAACATCAGTTTAGTTTAAAATCATGTTTGCGTGAATACAAATACTGAGACATTCTTCAGGCGGTTTTACCAAGATTTGTTAGTTTTAACGTCCATAAGTTTACGGCTTTGTGAAAACAAGAGGCGTTTTTCTGTTGAAGCAATATTTCACTTAGGAAGTAAGGCCAGGGTCTCGGAAATTAAACTGTCTGGATCTGGAACATCAGACAGTAACCCTGCAAAGAAAAAAAGGTGTTACCCAAGAATATACCTAAAAATAATTGACTCGTTAGTAGGAGGTATTAAGTGACGCTGTAAGAAACAGTCTGAGAAATGCGTAATGTTCATTATTTCATGACAGGATTTCAACACATGATCGGCCGAGTCCTCTGGACGCTCTATCCCCACTGTGAGATGGCGACATTCACGGTTACAATACCAGTGTGGTGATGTAGAGACCACCATTGCTTTACAAGTAAGATACCGCCCAGGGTGTTGAAACCCCGCCGGTGAACTCTAATATAATATGACTTTACTCACTTACCACGAAGCACCTACAAAGCGTTCGTGCGTCGCAGATCGAATTGGAATTTGACAGAGAGAGGGTGAAGAAAAAACCAGACTACCCTGAGAAAAACCGTTAGGTGCAAGAAAGAACCAACACATTAATGGCGGGCAAATGCTGTTTACATACAGCGACGTTCTGGCCTGCGTTTATAAGTACAAGACTTTTAAATATAAAAATTCATCGTTTTACCTACATACCAAAGTACAACAACCGTCACCTTGCTACAAATAATAGCATAGTTGTTTGAACGGATTCGTCTACACTATCTCATTTTCAATTTGGTTTGTTATTTCTTGTTTTCAATGTTTGGCCAAGACAAACTTTCTTCTTTGGACGAATTCTAATGAGTTATACTAAGAGGGGCTGTTTATATAATACCAGAATGAGTTTTGTTTCAGAATGAAGTTCGTACTAGTTTAAGGCGTTCTCGGCCAGGTGGTTTTCGCGGCAGACCAAATAAGCATGCGCCACTCGCGCCAAACTGCACGCGGATTTGCGATTTTCAAACCGGAACGAAGTTTGTTTTCAGTTTACAGGATACCAGAATGAAACTTCATACCAGAACGAGAATTTCATACGCATTGAAAACCGGAATGACTTAAACGGGAACTAAATGTCGCTACGGTATCATGTAAACAAATACAGAGAAATACATGGAGATGGAATGAATTCGTTCCAGAATGAAAGACATTCAGGCATCATGTGAATAGCCCCTAAGGACATAGCAGGCTCAACAAGAACAAGAATCGCATAACACTAACCTGCCACATCAAACAACTCAGCAGCTGATTCTGAAGGCAACAGATCTGTTTGGTAAAAAGACAGAACCTGTCGAAGAAAACAAAACATAAGTCTTTGCTGTAATCAGAAACATTTGCATGATTTGTTGGGTGTATAGTTATTCATACATGTGAATCATTCATGCACTGATAAAGTAAAACACTGGAATCGTGTTTGGTGACTTAGCAAAAACACAACTTTGGTGGCCTGAATTTTGATATAGTCCCCTCTAATCCGTGGTAAAAGGAAAACCTTTATACTTGAGTAGTAACATCTTCTTACAAGCGATAGCCACGCGTAAAAAAAAAAAATCTTTCCTACGAGTCCCTCTCTCTACATAAGTTTAGCAGGTTTAGAGAATAAGAGTATGATCGTTCATTTTCTTTCAATTCGTACCTTGTCACAACCCTTCAACACCGTCTCGTCATTGTTTCGGATGTACTCCAGCATACCTTGCGGGCAGGCACTGTTATCCGCTGGCAGATTTTTCTGTGGAAGAAAAGAGGAGGTAATAATTATCGCTAAAAACATCGCAATCTATCTTAAACTAACGAATACATAAGGCATTTGCAAGCATCTATCTTGATCACTCGAACCTCTAATAATAGCTGTCTCTCTCAACAACTAAACGGCCACATTATTTCGACCCAATTTGGTTTTTACTCTTCTTCAACGGCCATTTACCTCTGCTCCAATGGTTGGTGGTCATTGTGCCAAGGTTCGGCAATAGTATTGTCTTTAGTTTTGAGTGATACAATCGAAGTTCCCTTGAGCGATATTCTCGGAAAGCTGAAAACGTTTCCGCAACCGAAGGTGGCCGTTTTCAGGGGAATGCTTCTCATACGCAGAGAGTTCAAACGTGCCTCTGTCAAGTAGAGCTATCCGCTAACGAGAGATACAACGTGTATTCGCAGGGGTTGGATTTCAAACCTTCAAACAAGTTGGATGATCGCCTTGTTGAACAGGTGCCAACAGTTCACCCAAATAAAATGAGTTGCAATTGCTTGTACGTACAGGAAGAGATCGCCACTTGTTGACAGAACGTTATATTTATGGAGTCAGCACACCTAGCTGAAGCAAGTCTCACTTACCTTCAAAAGCTGATGAAACTTGTCGATCAGCGCAAAGAACATGATATACGGTCGGTAAACAGAGAACAAAGCTGGGGTCATATCCGAGATCCTGTGTACAAATAGGACCAATGAATGGTGTATTACTAGACCTTCAAAAATGTCCTTCGTCCTACTTAATTTGGCCCCGCCACTTCGTCGACTCACTCAGCCGCGAAGAGGGCTAAAAAAGCTCACTCCGCTCGCTCTCTGCTGTGAATGTGAAATTTGATTGGTCCACTTGTGGCAAGCCTAGTTTATTACTTATCTAGTACATAATAGCATTAGCTGTAAGTGCACAGTTTCATGAAAAAGAAATCCAGAAAAATAAAGAAAATAGGCTCCCAAAGACATTACTTAACATTTCAAGGGCGTATAATATTTTGTATCTTTTTCTAACTTGTCACAGTTACATTAATTCATATCATAGCGTCCTTATTTCTACAGTGTGACTAATCAGCGTTACAGTTCATTCGGAAGGTTTGCTTGCGCTCTGTATTCGTAAAACGGGATCACTGATTAAAAGTTAAGGATAGTCTTACTTGGAAGTTCCTGTTGGTGAGAGATGTCGAGCATGTGCAGTGACCACAAGCCTTTTAAGGTAAGTGATCTTTGATTGATTCCATTGCTCCAAGGAGTAAACAAACAGCGATAGAACTGTCAAGAATAATGGACTGTCAACCTGGAAAACAACAAAGCAATTCATTCCGCTATCAAGTCAGTGGGCTGAAAACTTTTTGTACGATGAGGAAAGTACTGCTTGGTTTCAGTGCGACAAAATGAGCAGAAAAATATTTGAAGAATAGTTGTTTAACAATTACATAGCGAGGGTGAAAATCTTTAAAACGAAATGGGTCTGGCCATTATTCAAACGTTGGATAGCGTTTTTCATCCGATAAGTCACCAGCCAGTGGATAAGCATTAGGGAAATCAGCCGCGTTACCCTGCAGTGGATAGCGATTTATCCAGTAGATAACATCATCCATCTTTTGAGTGTCAACGTTTAAGATCCAGCATACCTCGTACGATGCTTCAACCCATTTGTCAGGAGACATATCCATGAACGACTTGAGGGTTTTCTCTTCCCGACTCACCTGCCGCGTTCTACAAAGAAAGATGACACAGTTCTTTGACGTAAAAGTTAAAAATCAATATTCGCCTTTTATCGTTTCCATGCCATCAAGACGAAACGATTTTTCAGCGAATCACTCAAACACTAGCCAAAGTTTACTTCAAGGAAAGAAAAGCTGAGCCAACAGAGAATTTCAACAACCGCGAAGGCGACAACTGCGAAAACGTCACTTAGGAACTCAGTACGCGTTTCACACTTCATTGCCGTTATTCCACCTCATTCAATTTGTAAAAATGTTGGCGAATTTTTCTGGAGTTGAACTCTAAATGACTGTATTTAAGTTCGGAAAGAAGAAAAATAAAGTCTTTCTCCTGTATTCACTTCCTCCATAAAACACGATATAAGGAAGTTTCACGTCGTAGTCGTACAACGGCTGCAGGGAAATGGACAAAACTCGTGACTGGCGTACTGTTTGCTAATCTAAACGTAAAATTACTTTTTTGTTTTTCTCGTTGCCGTCGCCGTCTTCGTTGCTTAAGCTCTTTAATACCTAGGCACTGAAAATCTGCCAAATCTACCATTTAGGACAGCTACACGATATCACTAGGATTGAAAGCACAGTACACGCTCAGGTGATGAATGGCCTAGTAAGTTGTGTGTGTGTTTTAAATACTCTACAGTCAAAACGAGTACCCTTGAAAAATAGACACGTTGTCCACGGTCCCTAAGATGTCTTAATCTTGTATCGGTGAGGACAGATTTGCAAACCTTACGTGTTTAGTACGTAGAGGATCATGTGCATTGCGTAGGGAACAAATTTGATGTTGGAGTCTCGACCCCCGCCACCAGTGTCTTCGCTAAACGACTTCTCAAAAGCAAACCGCTGTAACAGCAAGCGAAGATCGTGAATGGAGGCATGATATGTGGGCTCCAGGTGACCGGTGCACTCTTGAATATAACTGTTGTGTCTAGAAAAAAAAAACGGTCAAAAAATGTGTATCAGAGCGAAGCAAGTCAAATAACGAAAGCGCTAGTTGAGCCAAATATAGATTCGTAGGTCCCACGTGCAAGAAACTAACTGTTGACTACACTATGGAGTTTTTTCTCTTTGATGAAATGTGTGTCCCTTATCATGTACTCATCGTAAAACTAAACTTCGGAACTGAATTTCCAAACAGTTTTTTAACATGCGATGAACAAAACATTTTTAGCAAACCATTAAATAGGCCATTTGCACGATGACGTCTTTTTTACTTCTTCGACCAAAATTCATTTCGTTTTTCCTTTCATATTTAAATTTGATAATCCAACGAGGTTTCAATAACAAAAGCTCTAATTTGCACAAGAAAGCAAAACCCTGAAGGATTCTGGTCGTAGTAGTAAAATGACGCCATCGTGCAAATGCGCTCAGTACTCTTTCACTCGTCACATACACTGTCAGCCTGTGAAGAAAAGATACGAGGCAAGGGGAGGGAGGATAAGGAGGATAGCAGAGAGAATCGTGGAAAGGGCCAATGTAAACCCGGATGGTCCAAGCATTTCATTTAATAACAGTAGTGCAGAAAAATAAAGAGGGGAAAATATCCTCACCTTGCCAAACAACTTGCAAATGCCGACTCGGATACCTGATGAAAAAATATATAATTATAGTCGTTACTCGGTAAATATTAATCGAATGCACAAAATTAATGTAATAAAAAAACAGCTTTCGAATAGCCTGTGTTGGGTTTTTGCTGTTCCCTGTTTCTCGTGTTTCGCCGCTCAAGCACTCAAGAACGCATGGGCATTAGGTTTATGCGTTGGTTCGCCGAAAAACTCCACCACAAAATACCTGTTCGCAGGTTTTACGTTCATGTTATCCTGTGTACAGTGTTACTTGAGGCCACGAAACGTCAGCTTCTGGTAAACTTACAGTTTCAAACATACAAGAAAGTGTGAAACATAACTTACCGACTTAAAGTTGCCCATTTATGTTTTACTAATTTTCGTCGCTTACGGTAGATCGCTACCAGAACGCTTCTAACATTAATCGTTTTGTTTTAAAACGTGGCCACTATGAATGTCTAAGGCTCACAAGGTTGGGCTGCCTGTGGAGTGGTAGCATCTTACCTGTGGTCCCCAGATTGGCAGCAGGCCATTACATTTCGTGTTGGCATTCTGAAGTGCAGCACTCTCCCATTCGTCACGGCATCGGGCGAGTCTAATGAAGAAAAACGATTACACAAGCCTGAATAACTAGCTCATAAAAATACCGACCTACCTGAAATCTACGACATTTCAAAACCAAAGAACAAGATTTAAAAACATACTTATACAAAATACCTTATTTTGCAAAGGCTTTGACTTTAAAAAATTAATGTTCTTGTTTTTAATGTCACTCTAGATTATTCCAGTCGCTCTAGAACCTTAAAAAGATGTTCTCATAGTGAAACTCCGAGTTAAAACGATAATAATCTCACCTGACAGCGGCCATGTGGCAATCATAATGGACAATATTGAAATGGCTGACAGTACAGTAACCCTATGAAAAAATCAGGAGAAAAGAACCCATTAGCTTAAAAAAAAGCTTCAGCACAGACAGAGAAAAAAGGAGCAGTTTGCTAATTTTCAAGTTATTGTCAATTTGTGCACAGAACGATGGATTGCGCAAGACTTTTCCCTGTTTCCCTCATTTTTAAAATAATGATCAGGATCAATACTATACAATAACGTACCAGTGTTTTTCGCTGTTTGTTTTCGAATTCCTCCAGAATACATCTCTTGGTGAAGGTGTAGATACCAAGTACCTGAAACAAATTCCGGTCTTTGATAGTTAGAAAACTACAAAGGTGTTATTTTGGTTCAAACTTACTAAGCTCTAAAACCTTTTTAAAGCACTATTCAAACGAGCTTGCAAAAACCAGATCGTTTACCTGAGAAAAATCTATTCGATGACCCTTATAATTAAAGAAGCCATTCGTTGAGATAGAATGAAATGTATTGAAATACCATACTGGTGACAAACAATTCAATGCAGCACCTATGAAGTCTGAACAGCAAAGATTTATTTTGCAGAAGAGAAAATCGTCAATAGTCTTTCTACTTTGGGTGCTTAAGAAGATACAAAAAACAGAACTGTGGCGTGTGAAACTCTTAACAACGAGACTTAAAACATTTCTCCAAAAACGAAGAAGCAAGCGCACCTTTTGAGGGTGATATTTGTAGCCTTCACGGCAGATGCAACAAACCAGCCCAGACTCTTCGTGAAGTTCCTCCATCTCACGGAGTATGCTTGACGGTTTAGCAATTATTTTTCCTGACGACGTTGTCTAAATAAGGGTGGGATTAAATAATAATAATAATAATAATAAATTAAAGACACAGCAGAATAGTTGGTTACTAGTTGGAACTGTTTTCAGTAGATCAACAGGGAGCTTAAGCAACTGAGACGACGACGACGACGACACCTTCCAAAAACAATAGGTTTAATGATCAAAACAACTGCTCTGCACGTGCATCACGCTTTTTAGTACATTTCTTTTACGTCCACTGCACGACTACGACATGAAACCTAATTTCACGTTTTGTGGAGGACGTGGACATGCGACGACGAATTTTCCTTCCCCTTTTTGATCCTGAATAAAATTCTTAAGAATTCAACTCCAGGAAAAGTCGTCTGCATTTGTCATATCGAGCGGGTCCAAATAGACGCGATTAAGTTTGAGAGAACGCAAATTCATTTTTTAGCGACGTTTTCACTGCCGCCGACGTCGTCGTTGCTTAAGGTACCTAATATGAAAGTCACTAAGTTTCCCGCCTATATGAAATAATCAAGTTTCTATCAAGCCATATCCGTGCCAAAAGGACGAAAACGAACTCAATATCACACAACATGCAGATAAAATAGACCCTAGACTCACGGCTACCGCCCACCGCTATCTGAAAGCCCTGAACGAGCCATGAAACTTCCTACCTCCATGCCCAGAGCACCAAGCTGTTTTTCTCTCATGGCCATGGCAAGTTTCTTCTTTTCCAAACGAGTTGATCGACGAACTTCTGACACCTGAACAGAACACAAGGAAAGCAAATGATAAGAACGGGGATGTACTGGCAACATTTCTGAACTTTTCCTGGGGTTTTTATTATTTAGTGTGATGTACGAAGTGCCCTGGCTGATTCTAATTTGCTGAGGGGGGTACAAAGAACATCCTAACGTCTGTAGTTTATTATTAACGGGGAATTCGCGACTGTTCATATCATCGGAAGTGCAATAGCGAGGTATACGCAAGGTGAGAGTCGGCTATACATTTAAAAATTTTAATTCCCTTCAAATATCTGGCAGTTCGTCTACTCGGTTGGATCTACTCAGCACGCTAATGCGAGGGAGAAGTGAAGAAAAGGAAATCAAACACATTGGAAACGCCCATGCACAGGCGCAGATAATACACATTTGCTTTAAAAGTTGTATAGATCAGCTGACCTTTTTCTCTACGTCAGGATGGTCTCTAAGGGCTTCCAGAAGATTCTCTGCCAGTGATCCGACCTTCTCTTCTGTTGATACCTGTTCCAGTCTATGAATGGCTGGTACTGCCGACTCACCAACAAGAACCTGCAGGTAAGACAGTGCCGGAAAAATTAAAAGAAAAATAACAAATAGAACAGTGAAGTATGATAGTATCGTGCATGTCGACAACTCTTCTAGGTTGACTTGTTTTGAGCAAAGCTGGTTTTCAAGGGACTCGGTCACGGTATGTTCATCATCACGTAACAAATACAAATGTTTGCCTCATCCGCTCATACAAATTGAGTAAAACGCCGCTGTTTTTCAAGTGCAGCCGTTTTTAGTCATCTTCAGTCTTGTCATCTGCATTCACAACATCTATCAGGTCAAGTTTTTTTTTAAAAGAAAATCTTTGTTATGACAGTATGGAGGATTGCCGCTGTAGAAGCCACCTCTTAACAGTATTGTGGCTTAGCTAACAGGTATAGCGTGGCTCGCATCGACGCACCTTCAAAAAGATCAAAGTAAAAACGTACCTGTGTATTACTGTGTCCTTTACAGAGTCCAGACAACAGCCGCAGAACATAAGGAAGGGAAGGACGCGCTAAAAATTCCTTCCACACGTCAGCTTCAAGCAGGTTTGCCTTGCTGCAAAAAAACAAAAATTACCTTCAGAAAAAAATCGGCCTCAATGGACAGCAAATTTCAAAGAGCTAACAACCACTGACCACGGTTTTAGCGTAGGCAAGACATGCTTTAAGTTCATGTCAGACATGTTAGCCAAACCACCCAGGAAATAAGCGAATTTATCACCGCCGTGCTCTTACAGTCGCAGGAGGGTACCTAATGTAATAACGCGTTTTAAAGCTTTGCCTTTCTTGCAATGAAGGTTTTTTTTCTGCTAGAGCGGCAAAAATTTTTTACGTCAGTTGTTAGTCTACAAAAATATATCTCACACTACCAACAGGTATGGAAAGGTTACAGGAGCGCCTAATAAAGACGATGAAAGCGGATTTCTTTTCGAAAGCAACAAAATCACGCTCGTTTGATTTCTTGTCAGCCTTAACACTTTTCAAACACCGGAGCAGGCGCATTGGGATGTGACAACTCCTTTAACGCACAAAGAAACTACCACACATGAACAAAACAACAAAATAGTAAATTAAACTACAACAGACTGAATAGAAGCTGATTTGTACCTTAAGGGCTTCTGAGGTGTTTGTTTTTCTAGGTACGTAATTGCCTTGGCAACAATTCCATTTTCAATTATCATTTCTTTCAGCTTAAAACCATTATGGTTGTTCTGTTAAAATAAAATAAATTAAGAACAGCTTAGAAGAGATTCTCAATAAACCAACGACAACGTGATCATAAACCAAGCTGAGGACAAGAAAGACATATAAAAAGACAGGATAAAGACGACAAAAATATAAAATAAACATTCAAGACTATTTTGTAACTTGGGTATAGGACGTTACTAGAGCCCTCGACAATGTGTTTTAAATACGGAAAGCAACATTTATAAATATCAAGGTTGAACCGTCTGAAATCCATATTGGGTTGTTTTTTGTTGAACGCCTTCACAACTGGTCCTAGGGTTAACGATAATACAGTGCGAATCCCCAAAAATAGATGTAGTGCGTCAGTACAGGGTTGATTAGAAACTAGACAAAAAGGCTTATACCCTAAATTAACACATTTGCACAAAGCTTACCTCGATTTTGCTGGCTATGCTACAGAAGCAGTCAAAAAAGAGAACTTCATCATTTGAGCGCTCACGGTCAAATCTACAAAGACAATGAGAAAAACATCAGGATTTCTTAACCTCCAAAACAGTTTCTAATAATCACATCTTCAATCACCCATCAGAGGCACGGTCCCTTGGTTAATTACACATCAAAAGACCGACACTTACTTCTCAAAGTCCAAGTAAGGCAGAAAGTGGTTCACCAATGTCCGCATGTTTTCTTCATCACCGAACGTGAGGAATGGGATTATACGCATCATGGCTTGAAGAACACTGGTGTGGGTTCTCTGTAAAATGAACATCAAGACGACCAGTGTCAAGACGATTGAAGGTAAATTGTAGAACAGGTAACTGTACGATCTCACGTTCACAAGTGTATGTAGTGCGTCATTTCAATCTTCAGTACATTCCGGCACTGTATAAGTCATTCATTCACTAAGTGTTTATTGGTATAATATATCCTTCATTTCGGAAAGGAATGCATAAAACTGTTTCAAGGTTGAACACTGAAATGCCTTTACTCTCATGGCCTCTTTCATCTTGATGTTTCTCTTTAGTGGACAGCAAGAGGTGTCTGTATCCACTAACTGCCCACTGTCTACTGTGCAAGACTTTGCAGATCACTTAACCCTTTATTCCAAATGGTGGCAAAAGAAAAAGTTCACGAAACATTCACAATCTGTTTGAACAAGATGCAAAGAAATAAATGATACCGCGCAAACGTTGTGCCACAGAGGTTTCATTTGAATGGTAACAACAAAGGATTTTGCCCCCAGATTTCAAAGTAAGAATGACAAATAATAATTGCATGACTTGTTCTAGAAGTGAAAGGGTTAGAGTCTGTCAAAGGCAAAATGCCATAACAATTCCAAAATAATGACGAGCGACGAGCATTTGGCTGATATGAAAAAACTACGACTATTGTACCACATAAGGGCTTGTTATTCTGTCTAGCAGCATGTCCAGTTGAGATCCGTCGCCCTGTTGGATGGGTATCTCTGGGGTGGGTGTACTGGTTGCCTCTTGTAGTACTGTCTCCATGATACCAAGCACGTCTTCCGCCACGCTGGCTCCACCACCTGAATCAGCCTCAAGACGAAGAGCCTAAATAACAGCAACAGTCAGCATTACGGCCCACGGTTGCGAGAATATTAGTAAGTGAGCTGAAACCCTTCAAAACGATTGTTTCTTCTTTCCCTTATTGCCCACACAACACATAAACTGGTTTTAATGTCTGAAAATAAACCTACCCAATACCTCGAATACCGACAAGAGGTGGTTCACCTTTAAATCACGTGTTGTGTGAGCGGCTATGTATCCCTATGTCCACGTAAAAATACCTCACCCACGCCAAGACCTTTATTTCCCATGCTCGCTCATTGCCAAGAAACGGCCACACACCAAGTCATCAAACTAAAAAAAGTCACGAATTTTCAACCGGTCAAAAATTCACCGGCTGCTGAGTGGACACAAAGCGTTTATTATGATCAAATGGTCTGATATCACGTTAAGACCCAATTCTATTTTCTCCCCGTTTAACAGGGGCGCGACGTCTGTGTATCATTGAAGTCGCTGGAAAGTTCAGATAAGTTCAGATAAACAGAACGATTCACAGTCAACGCGTTCAATAGAGAGAACGAAACTTGGTTTATGAAGCAATGAGGACACAGTTATTCTTAGCCATACCTGATTTAAAGTTCCAAGCAAGACATTGAGAGTATTCAAATTAGGAAGGCAGAGGTACTGCCTATTGACCTGTGGAAACATAATCATCCTTTTAGCCCCAAGACCTAAAACATTAAGGACCCACATGTGGGATAAAACTTTCTCATCGACTAGCAATCAAGTCTTCTGCTACCAAAGTCTTCCCGCCGCAATAAAATCTATAATTGCTGAAGAATGCATCTTCGGAGTGGAAGCGTGCTTGGCCTGAATTTCGGTGACTGATAAAGGTATAGTTACCCGACGTATTTTACAGCAAAACAGAGCTTGTCGTTTGCTATTCTGTACGCCCATTTAGCTTGCTACAAGTAAAATCTAGTTTGCGGTCTTATCTGAAAGCAGATACTCTCGCCAAGAAAATTATTCTTCAAAAGGCTAACGCCACATTACTATATTATTATTACAAATGCCACGACCTCCTACTGAGTATTGACCAAGTACGTTTGCAGTTTTTCCTATCGAAAGTTCACAAGCTTCTCTGAATTTTCCCTTCCCGTGAGCGGCTCAACGTAATAGAGAGATTAAGCATCGCGTTTACGGCAAACGGCAAACGTGAATTTGTACCACGTGACCAAGTTTCCCATCTATCTGTGGTTTACTGTTCACTACTCATTACTCCTATCATGTGAAAATTTCTCAACTTGAATCTCCGTTTGCCGTTTGCCATAAACGCGATGATGCTTAATCTCTCTAGTGTGGACGAAGTCAGGCAATAAACAAATAAAGACCATGATGAAAATTTCTCAACTTGAATCTCCGTTTGCCGTAAACGCGATGATGCTTTTCTCTCTAGTGTGGACGAAGTCAGGGAATAAACAAATAAAGATGATTACCTTAAGTTTCACACAGTATCCCATTAGCTTGAGAATGACTGACACCAACTGCTTGCCACGTACGAGATCCTTAATACCGCTCAACCTTCAAATGACAACAACAACAAAAATTTCATTAGTCAATTAGTTGTGACAATTAGTGCCACTTAATGAGGTGCACTAACCGTAAAATGCACGTTTTGCTAGTGACTAAAAGAAAACGATTTTGTAAAACACACTGAATTCTGCACTAAATAATATGTTGAATAAACTTCGAGTACGATATTAACCCGAACAATTTTTCGCTGCGACTTTGAACGTTGAAATGTTTAGATTAAAACCGAATGCACGCGTGGCTAGGGTTGAAAACAACAACACATAATGAAATTTATAAGCAACGAACGAGAAAACATCGAAATTGCGGGATTAAACGGCAGCATTAAATGTCGCACAACGTCAAGCAATGTTTTCAACTTGTAGATTATTGATTCTTTGTTCACACGCCTTTTTATTCAAAGAGAGCCCATTAGGTCAGTGAAACACAAGAAAGGGTTCACAAATGTGCAATAGCGGCTAAATTCCGTAAGACAGTACAAAATACCTGTTAAGCATGGCTTCTAATCCACCAGAACTTGACATGATCGAGGCCATCTTATATACTTCTTCATCGTCTTGCTCCTCTTCTGTAAAAATATTAATTTCATTAAATAGTTCTTTCCTCCAATGCAGTAAAGGCATAAAATGGGATGAAAGGACAATTCATTGATAACTTACCTTGCTGTGTATCAAGATTCTCCACAAACTCCTCAGTGGCATCACCCAACAAACCTAAGCGAATCACACAATGTCAACATAAAACAATAAGAAAGGACGTCTACCCCTATTTCAACCGAATTCTATAATTGGCGAGGTTCATTGGTTAATGTAAGTAGAAACAGTGGCTATTTTTTTAGGGATGACAGTCATTAAAATGGTAGACTACAAGGGCTTATTCAAGCACAAAGCGACTAAATGGCTAGTCTTCCAGCATGTTCTCTTGCAAGGGAGCGAGCAAAGTAGCAGCAAGAGTTCTGCGCGATTGGCGAAAGCCGTTGCGAAATTCTGCACGAAATCCCAACACAAGAGCTCACTCACATCCCAAGATAATTCAGCATGATAAGGAAGCAAGAACTCAACAACTTTTTCCTTCTAATTCTTACCTCTCATCCTGTAGATGATCCTCATTGGTTCACCCTAAGAACAATTTTTAAAATCAGTATATATATTCATGACGGGCCTCCTGCATGCAGCCAAAATTATACGATGGATAGCTGATACACTAGGAAAATACCTCCATAGTACAGTTAACTCTCTCCCTCTCTCTCTCTGAGACGGACACCTTTGGGCCCGCACCATGTGTCAGTCTAAGAGAGATATGTCCGTCTTATAGACAGGGAGTAAAGAAAGGCAGGGAACAACTCTAGGTGTCCATTTTACATTTGTCCGTCTTATAGGTGTGTCCGTTAAAAGAGAGTCGACCGATTAACGTCAATACAAATACAATTGAGACGGCGTATCTATCTCATAACAAAGTAACAATCACTGCCGGACAAAGAAACAATATTACATGCAGCCGTTCTGAAAAGGTTACGCATGACCCTGCGATACCCAGAGATGCAACCAACTGGGCTTTCATGCCAGTGGGGAGCTGTTCACTTGCATGTTGTAAGTTTAAGATAAATAAAGGCAGACCTCTCCTTCTGGACACCAGATTTTCTTGTAAACATCCTTGACCGGCAGATCCAGACTGATGATTTTGCTGTTTACAAGTAACTGAAAGAGAAATGCGATGTTATTACTACCCACTACCAATCCTATAAACAAGGATTAAAAGAGAATTTACCTCCATTCCGCTGTCATCCTCAAGCAACGCCACCAACTCACAATCTGCAGAAAGACAGAATACAATAAAAGTAGCTTTAAATACCCGTTATACGGAGCACTGATGGAGAGAGAGAGGGGGTAAAACAAGCGTACCGTTGGCCTTAGGTTTGTCAGTCTCATGCGTACTGTTACGAGTTTAATACCGACGTAAGAAAAGACTTTTACATTTCCATTTAAGTGAACTCTAGCCTTAAAGATCTCTTTGGAATCATAGGTTGTAACTAAGCAGCCCACTCAAAATGTTTTATAGACTACAATACTCGTCACAAATCGTTGAAACACGCACCGTTTCTCTTGAATTTCTGGAAAAATCCTGAGATTTACTTCTCACACCTTTCTTCTCACTGAAATGTGCCCTCTCCCTCCCCAACGTTGAGCCACGCGTATTTTGAAGCACTGCTGAGACCACTGTAATACCCAAATCAACGTTGGGGAAGGGGAAACGGACACAAGTGTTTCAAGATTTTTGACGAGTATTGTGGATAACCAGAGTAAGAAGCAGTAAATGTCTTTATTGCTTATTTGTGTGGTTTTATATCTAAGTGTTGAGTCGTGTTACATTGCCGGCTGCTGGATAAATTTTAACTGGGCTTAATAAGGGCCCTTACCATTAGACAGAACTGGACGGCCGGATCTGTCCATTAGGAAAGAGAATTCCATTTTCAATCAGACCTGTCGAGGCTCCTCCTCGAAGTCCAACCCCTTACTCTTTTATATTCAACTTTCAACAGAAAAGGAACCCCTTTCGTATACCTTCTGTTGACAAATGGTACCCCATTCACGTACCTAGTCTACAACTTTGCATCACTGTTAGCAGCCGTAAATGCACTTCCTTTCAAATATGAAAAAATCTCAAAACCAGCACGGTTTCTCGACTTTCTTTTTTTACAGCCATACAATGTACCTGTTCCTTTTTGGGCCTTTTAACCAATCGGAATGACAGATTTCCCTACCTTTAATATACTTCAACAAGTGAAATCCCTACCCTTTCATATACCTGAAGCCTGAAAAAGGTACCGGGCAAAACTCTAGCGGAAAGCCTATTTTACTTTCAAGACGCATCAGCCTGACAGGCCAGTTCTGACTTCTGGTAAGCGCATTGAGATTTAAATGTTAAGAAAATCATCGCAGTTACGGACAGAACAAATGCAGTTATGAAAAGATAGCCTAAAAAAAAATTCAGGCCTGCCGTGGTACCGGCCTAAGACTGTTGAAAATGTCTCCCGTCAGTACACAGTGATGACGTGTGATTTATCAAAGTATTTTCTCACCAGTACATATCTTGTTCTTGACATCTCTCATAAGCGGGCCCATACTAGGCTCATTACAGCTGGGGAAGATAAGGAAAAGACAGCACAGGTATAAGTAACCTCTGGCGCGCACTACAAAAACATATTCTAAACCCTGTACAATCAACTCTCTCTTAAGACAGACACGTCTTACAGAGATGTCCGTCTTAGAACGAGTCAAATAAAACGACTAAAGAGAGGCAGGGATCAAATCTAGATGTCCGTTTTTGCGAGGTGTCCGTTAACAGAGACTGTATAGCAGTCGTTTCCTGGTAAAAAGATAAATAGGGTGTAAGGGGGTGCGAAAAAAAGGAAAACAAATCCGTGACATGTTGGGATATCTCTTAAAGAACTCCTTGTTTTTCAATCTGTTATTTCTTATTCCAAATTTTTAACTTAGAAAATGGCGACGCCTTTTCCAAGATATTTGAATGAGTAATGAGTGAGGAAATTTATCCGTTCTTAGACTTCCGATAAACCTGTTCCCAGAATCTCAGTTGTCGTTTTAAAAATTGATGGAAGCAGGACAGAAGCCCCTGGCTACTAACACCCGAATGTTTGTCAACAATACTTCTCGGTATTTGATATGCAATAGAAAAAAAAGGCACAATACCTTGTGTTTGACATATGATAACACTGACCTGTAGGGATTTCCTTGCATTCGACCTTGAAGAAAATCTTCTTGTTGAGGATCCTTTTCCAGTGTCAAGAAAAACTCACCAACATCATTTTCCTCCTATAAATATAACGGCAAACAACAAAACATTATTTAGAAACTAGAAGAAGCAGTGTTTGCAATTTCCACGTCCTCGATTCTCTGAAAAAGAAAATAAATGCAAAAAAGTGGATATCACTATTACTTTCAAAATCTACCAAAAAGAAGTTTGCATGACGATAAAATTTGGGAATATAACAAAAACACTAACCGGGAAAATAAGGTTGCAAAGACGCTCGAAAATGAAGACTGGAGTTCTGAGGTCATCTAATCCGTACCTGGAAATATTATTGACAATAAATCATCAGGAGTGAACCTTGGCACGCGGTAAAACAACTTCGTTACCATGTCCCTCGCATACACTTTGTATCAGCCAAGAGCACACCAATGAGGCGACGTGCACTAGGCAACATTCAAGAACTATACAATTCTTGTACTATTTCATTACTTGCTAAATTGTTAATCTCGCAGTTGATCAATTTAGGCCTCTGGGAAACTGTCCATCCGCCTCCTACCCCGAGGGGTGTCAAGTCTCCATGAGTCACAGTTATTATAGTCGTGAGAGAAAAAAAATCGCAGTTATACAGTTTTAATAAAAACTAACAAGCGTTAAGTGGACATTTTATAGACTAGAGTTAAAGGAAACAAACCTCTTGAGAGTCTCCACACAAATGGCCATGAATGCCTTGGTTTCTGTCTCAGTACCTATAAAACAGAACGGAGGATAAGTAGTTTTATTCTTACATGGGGTGAACTCACATAACGAGAAATAGCAAAGTTGGCATGATCACTCCCTCTTTCCTCACAACACACCATTACGTCTATCTCTTGAATAATTGTTATATAACAATAAGTCATGCCGTAAGGTCATACTATGGCCTCCTCAGTGTCACTTGACAACGTAGTCTTGGAAAATTAACTAACAAAAAAATAAAATGATACAACGTATTTATGTACTATTAATATAATTTAAAATAAAGACGTACCAGTGGTCATCTCCTCAAGCAATTCTAATAGAATCTCCTGGGTCTCGTCAATCAGTTTAGTCCGCTGAACTACCAATCTATAATGACAAATTCAGATAATCAAAGTGAGTATAAATCAAAAATAAAGGCCAAACTATTTAGACAGACAGACAGAACCATACGGTGATTACAGTTGGGGTCTTGATTTTAATCACCTTCGCAAAGACAAGTAACCATTTAGCACTGTAGCCACAAGTTTTCCCTTGAACTTCTGTTTAATAGCTTCATGCTCCAGGAAAGAGGACATCAGTTCTGTTAAACGAAAAAAAACGATGACAAAGTTCAAGCAATAGAAGTTAAAAATACGGCCAGAGAAAGAGATGTACAAAAATGTTTCTACCCTGTAAAGATTGATTTAGCTCCATTGAAACACGGAGAACTGAACCGGGTTTAATTTGTTTAGTTTGTTTTACTTACCAGCCAGCAGTTCAAGCAATAGACGTTGCAAATGCGGCCAGAGAAAGAGATGTACAAAAACGTTTCTACCCTGTAAAGATCGATTTAGCTGCATTGAAACACGGAGAACTGAACTGGGTTTAATTTGTTTAGTTTGCTTCACTTACCAGCCAGCAGTTCAAGGGATAGACGTTGCAAATGCGGCCACAGAAAGAGATGTACAAAAACGTTTCTACCTTGTAAAAATTGATTTAGCTGCCTTGAAACACGGAGAACTGAACTGGGTTTGATTTGTTTAGTCTGTTTCACTTACCAGCCAGCATTTTCAAGGCATATCCCTGGGACAAATCAGAGCTTAGTGTGTACTGCTCTAAATGGGTCAAGTGCTCTATTTCCTGTAAAATAAAGAAAGACACTACATGAGCTGCAAACTCCGAGAGAAGTCCTGAGCAAAAACCGGGCTTATTTTGGTGAGTGATGCATCGTCTGTGCCGTTCATGCGATCTTTTTCAACTAATTAAAATGAACTGATTGAAAAGATTCATTTACAATAATAACTTAACATGACGCAGCATCAGTACACCGCAAAACTTAGCCAAGTGTGTGCCGCACCGCTAGGGCGATAGCAAGCTTACACAGGAATCAAGGGGAAAAACGTAAAGTGCATCCATAGCAACGAGTTAACGGATTCCTTGCCCCCGTTCTGACAACGCGTTTCAAGCACTGTACCTTGGTTAAGAGTTGTCCAATCTGCATCAATGCTCCCTGAAGTGCCAAGTAAAACTTCCAGTAAGTCGGCTGAATAAGCCTCTGGTACAACTGGAAGAACTCTGCTGCATTTTCTCCTGCACGACGCACTTCCTCCAAATAGCTGTGTGGTAAAAAAATAAAAATAAAAATTACACTGCTATCAAACCCTTTGGACGTTTTACGTAATTCCAGACATAACGATCACTTTTTTCAAGTAACTTTTACAAATGCTCATATTGTCTTAAAATAATACAGCCTCACGATTTTAGCCTCGGCTTGACGGATGACCCTGTCAAAATAGTTATGTTATGTGACGCCATACTACGATGTCGTATGGACAAAATTGTTACGATATTAAAAAATTCGTCAGTTCATGCACATACCTAGTGAGCAGATCAAGCATGTTCTGTTGTCGACTGGGTATCTGAATACGACCAAAGGAAAAACAAATCTGTAAGTAGCAATACCAACAACTCTCAAACTGACATGAAAGGGCCAGTAGTTTCATCGCAATTTTGCAAAGCAAGTGGCAGAGACAATGCAATAGATGGTTTTCACGGTGACGTCATCAAATTGTAAAGTCAAAATAGCAAGGTTTTACGAATTCCTATTTACACTAGGTTGAAGAGAAACAAAAAGTAAATTTTTAGACAACTTTCCATTCCCGTAGCATATTTCATTTCGAAAATAGAGCAACCTGAACTTCCGAGTTTTCACGGTGCGTGACACCAAAATAGGAATGCTGTCTCGTTGAAATAAAGTCTCTTCCCTTGATTTTCAGAAGTATAACCATTTTAAGTATTAGAAGATATGTTTATGCGCACGTGTGCTAGTTCTCGAGTGAAAAGAAAGAGCTTTTATAGAAAAAGTGAACTCCAGATGTTTTTGTTGATTTCCGGCGGCCATATTGGTGCACCAAAACGGTCCACCAATATGGCGTTTCCATACAAACCTCCAAAAAGGTGCGTGAAACGTTTCGGCAAATAACTCAGAAACTATGGGCCACAAAGACCTGAAACTTGGACAAATTTTTTATATATTACTCGTTTATAAGTTTTCATTTTCTTGGCTTCTTCCACTGAACGGTTTCCAATTTTTTTTTTGTTGCGTGACAGTGAAAACGATCTATTATTATTGAGTAGACTAATTATAGTTGACGTGTTAGCCTTGAGACCAGGGTTAAAGAAATTCAATTCTCGACTTAACGTTATTGGAAATGACTTATTCAAACATCTGGCGAAATGTGACGTATAAGATGCGGACCAAAGGTATCACGGCACAGAAGGGGTACCCGCCAACTTTATAACCCTAATACTCCTCATTAAAAAGAATAAACTTGAAGGTTTCTTATGGTACCACTGCACATTTGTAATATCAGCTACTGGGCTAAATCACTCAAAGATGCAAAGAAACCTGTTCTAGCACAAATACCTGACACAGTGACTCTATCATACTACAGGCCATCTGACGAGCTGCTCTGTTTGATGGAGTGAACAGCACCTGCCTCAGCCATTCCTCCTCAGCCAGCTCTCCTTCTTTCTCCCCTATTGGTTCTGTCCGCTTGGTCCTTTCTCTCCACTTGCGGCCATACTTCTCCATCAGATGTCGCTTACGAGCTTCAGCACGACTCTCTCCAGTCACCGCCTTAGCTTCAGCGGACTTTTTGGGCGCTGTTGCTTTCCACTGAGAATAGGTGTGGCTCAAATCACCGTCCATCCACTGCTTGGCATTGATACGTACTTCACTGTAGCCCTGCACTGAACTCAATGACTTACAGTCCTTATCCTTCGAGAAAAATAACGAATCATCAATATAAACGCTCTCCATTGTTGATCTTAGCAGCATAAAGAGATTGTTGTGTTTATAAACGGCCCAACAGGCTACGAGTCTGGGAAACTGCCCACCTACCGCTTCCATAAGCCAACATTAACAGTTCCTTCTCACTAAGGGCAAAATGTTGGCTTCGGGGAGGGGAAGGTAGGCAGTTTCCCAGAAAAGTATAATGATCCAAAGTTTCTTGGGTTCAATTCCCGTTGCAACTCATATCTTTTTTTTTCTGTGCCACGGTTGTGACGTAATAAACATTTCATTTTCCTCAGGTATCTAAATTATTTGCTGTAATCTCCTTTGAATTCAGTAAATAAATTCCGGATTTGAAGGAAAAGACGCCTGTGACGCGAAATATGAGTATAATAACAGGAACTACCGCGTGATATTTAAATGGAATCGGTGGCAATAATTTTAACAACAACAACAACAAAAATCATTTTCCTGTTCTTTGGAGCAGCAGAAGAAGCGCGTGGCACCACAGGAAAGTTTGTTCTCAGATACAATAATGCCCTTAAACAATTTAATAGATTTCAACAAACATCTGCACATCCAGGGAGGTTACACAGCTGACAGCATGATGCATGGAAACAGTATAACTTCAGATATATCCTACCTTATTGGTTTTACTGCTGGGTGCAGGTGGCTTAACAAGTCGCAACAAGATCTTTAAACAAGGAACCGTGATAGTCTCCATGATCAGCGGACTTCGTACTTCAACAGACATCATGAATAGTGTCATCACTGTAACAACAGACAATAAGGTTACTGAGATAAGATTACGTTTGTATGCATCTCCCGTGTAAAAGTTATGGGTCTTTCTTTAGTTCATTTATTGGCTCCAACTGTTACAAAACTCTTTAGTGCACGTTTTCATTTATAATAATACACCGTGAATATACTAAGTGCAATAGGTAAACTACCTACGTTTTCTTTGAAAGTCGAAGATTAGTTGCGAGCAAAAAGGGACTCAAGAAATATCTTATAGAGGAGCTGAAAGGTAGGCAAAAAACTTACCACATCTCAGACGCGTTTCCCAACAAGAGTCTTCCATCTCGACCGCATTGCTCAGAAGTAACATTTCACGACTGATTCCTGAAACCTAACGACAAAATGACGAAAGAGAAGTTAAAGAAATTCATTAATATGATTCGCTTGATCTCAAACTAAGTTTGCACTTGTTAACAAACGAACGCTGTACGGTGTGCTAAACAAAGAAAGAAGTTTTACTCACGACTGCTGGGTTGGATTTGTGACTGTTGACGGCTTCAGCAACTGCTCCGATCAGGATTTCATTGAGTTGAACTGTAGCATGTTCATTGTCCTTAGTCAACAAACACAGCAGATGCCGTACATCACTTCTCATCTGTGGCGTACCTTCGTGTAAGTTAAACTCTACCAATGCTTGTATCAGTCCCTGTTGGAAAAAAATAATACCTTATCATACGGAACCACCACTAAGAGAAACAATCAAGGGGTTTGAGGGATATGAAAAAGGCGGTTCCACATCATACCCAACAATACACGCGTGTAGGAGAAAGTAGGGAGTTTTCGAACTCCCCATTAAGGACCTTGTTGACATGAGCTACTCAGAAGGAGTCATTGTAAGCTAAAAATTTTAAACAAGAAGTCTAACCTCTTCCACCAGTTGTTTGCGAGTTCCTGGCACCATAGCTAATGCCCGCAGAAGTGTGACACAGTGTTCAATTGCAGCCGATGCACAGCCATAGCAGTTTCCCTTTCGACTGTTTACGCCAGCTGACAGCAGCAGGGATCCAGTACCGGCCCCAGTCTCAAGCGGACCTTTACTCTCACGGCAGTCATACTCCAGTAACTCCTTCCTAGAAGCCAGTACTTTCTGAAGGATGATGCAAATAAAGATAAACAATTAACGTTAAAGTCCTTGAATTACTCTGTCACTAGCTGCGAACAGTGCAGTGCGAAGTCTGTGAATCCTTAGCTGGATTTTTTAGGGTGTTTCAAAATAAAAATTGGAAATCTTCTTCTCAAACTTATTTTAATTAATGAATAGAAAACAAAGGAAATCACTGGTGCATCGGAGTTTGGATATTGCATCTTAATCGCCATAAAATATTGCGAACTTCACCAATGTATTTCTTCACGAATTATGGTTTATTTTAGAAGCTGTATCAAACACTCCACTCATTGTTTCTAGCAATATCAAGACTCCTCGAAGTCGGTCTTAAAACCTTTGATACGGTCCGTTTTTTAATCCACTTCTCAGTGTCTGAATATCGGATAAAACACTGCGTGTCGTATTTGATACATTAATTCAACATTGACCTTGCCCCTTAATTAGACCGGGAGGGTTTAATTCAATGAATGACAATTGTTACAACAGTATATGGACCTGCGTAATCTTGCTGAGCTCATCAAATGTTCCTTTACATTCAACGCAGTATCGATGAGCCAAAGCTTGGATCGCCTTGTTGACGCCAGTGTTAGCAGAAGCGCTGCTGCCTGCTGTACCAGAGCCCGAAACTACAGTCGCCATTGTTTGGGTTGTGCCAGAAATGCCCTCCTGTCATGCAAGTAATAAGTGATCAGTTAAATCACCATACATATGATTCAAAAACCAAATACGTCACCTTCGATGAGATTAACAGTTATTTAATGGACAGGTTTAACAAACGTTTTGCCTAATAACAGTCTGCAGTTACTAATGCTTTATCACCACTGCATTTGACAGACTAAGTTCCTAATGATAGCTATTAGTTTTCTCAAGTGACAAAAGTAACGCAAGTATTTCTTCCCAAAGAACGTCAACAACAGGTGGTTACTCCACTATACTAGCAGTCAGTAAAAATCGTTATAAAGTATTTCAAAGTTTCCGTCAAAATTCAAATGCACTGAATGATTGTGTCTGGTGTAGTGTGTGTTCACCTGCAATGGTTCTTGCTGTCCATGCTCCAGTAATCTGTTTAGTAGAAGATCTAATGGCTGCCTGTGGGAAACGAGTTGACGATACACTCTGTCTGCTCGCTCCAACAAGGCGTTGATGTTGCCAACAGCCTAAAAAAAATGAAGGATCACACTTCTGTTACGTAACAAAACAAACACTCAAAAGCGAGAAGCTCTTGTGCAACAAGAAAATGTGGTGCAGGACAATTCAGTTGTCAAAACTCAGAGCTGGAACTCGATTCAGAACTCGAACGACAAAATACACATGCAGAGTAAAGCGAAGAGCTTCTGGTTTATCAACCTCCACCAAAAAGCGAAGTTTCTTCATTCTCTTAGAACAAAAGCAACCAATATAGACCGTTATCGTACACATTTACACAAATCCACGGTACCCAGCAAATGACTTACTTTTCATTTCTCTTCCGGTAGAAAGTCAGGGTTGACCCTAAATGAAGTCTCCTTTCATGCATACAAACTCAAACCAAACACCTCCTTTGTTCATACCTTCTTACGATCCTCTTCATTTTCAATCGGGTCCACGGCACAGCATGGTCTGGCTGTCAGTGTGTAGTCAAACTTAGCATATTTGCAAAAACCGCAGGCATTGCACAGGAATGGATCTCTCTCGTCATAGTTTATGGACCTACGAAGAACAACCAATGCAGCTTGCTTCAAGCTAAGTCTAACATCTGCTAAACAATGGGCCCAAACACATCTACCTTTGCAATTCACCTTTCAACGGTGACAAACTGAAAGGATTTACCCCTTTAACTGTCGAAAGTTGACTGCACTATTGGTTTACAAATGCAATTTTAGCTGTATTTTACCACCACCCAACGCATTTTTTGTCGCACTTAAAAGCACGATGGGAACACACAAGCACAATTAAGCCGCTGTTAAAACGAGATTTGTCAATGCAGATTGAGAACAAAATTCACTGACCAGTATTACACAACAAGTTACCGAATGTTTACAGTTGCAAGGAAAGTTACAACATCAAATTAACTAATTATTTATAAAGAGGAAACAAAGAGAATCATCACCGTAAAGAAAGGTTAAAAATCGAATACTAACCACCAAATGTCTTGCCGACTTAAGCCATGAATTTCCTAAAGAAATGTTTTTAATTTGAAAAGCTACATCAAACACTCTTTAAATGTTTCGTCATTTCATCTACCCAGACATCTCGAGTAATTGGCCGTGCGTCAACCCACATCTCGCTCTATATCAGATGAAACATTGCCTGTCGCTTTTGAAACATTATTTGATAAGAAAGATAAATGGCATAAAAAGTAGCGAGAGTGATCCGACCCGGGAGATAAACAAACCTGCACTTGTGACACTGATAAACATTCTCTCCACAGTTGCTACAAACTCCAGGATTAGCATTAACAGACGCACTACAGCGGGGACACTGCAGAGTTTCAGATGAAGCCTACGAGACAGGAAGTAAAACCCACAGTAAACATCCAAAGGTTTGCCCAAGTCGTACAGTAGTAAAGTAGGTGCTGATTACTCCTTGTTTTGCACAGTTAAGGGTACATATGCTCGCCAACTCGTATGCCACTGAAAATCACTGAAACCTTGTCTATTATGCAAAGTTTTTCCTCGCCCAATTGATTCTTGGCAGGAAAGCACTTGAATTTCTTGCACCTCTACAATGCTATTTTTTCCCGACAACACAACATTGTTAGAGTTTTCAAAAATTACACCAAAACTTCAACTCACCCAATTTCACAGGAACAAAATCAAAATACTTGGACGAATTCTGACGAAGATGCGCCAATCGAGCTGTTAAATAGTTGCACAACACTTTCTGAGGCACTTTTGTAAAAAATCTCACCTGAAAGTTCTCATAGAAATCGGCATATTCGATCATCAGGTTGCAGGCAACTATTGGCAGGGGAAAGTCGACCTGCCAAAAGAAAAGAAGAGATTTACCCTCAACGCAAAGGTCTGCATTCCAGACAAAATGTCACATAAGATACTCTGCGATTCCAAACCTTAAGCTCCGTTTGGCCAGGGGTAAGATGACATTTCTTTGCTTTGTGCCACAGCGACCTCCTGTAAAACAAATCAATTTTCAACCACTTTTCAATTACCAAATTAAACTAAAATCAACACACAAAGGTTGCCTTCTAGAAAGCTTCTGATATACAGATAAAGAAATTTAAACAATCTGCCTACATGATAAACTCACTTGTTTTTAAGTTCCACAACTGCTTGCACCGTGCGATTGTTGTAGTACAAGTTAATGGTTCGGACCTGACAATAAGAGAAAAGCTTGTAGAATCATCTCTACAAATATAGTCACAGCCTAAAAAGAGGCATTTCTTTTTGAGTTATCACAAGAATTTGCTGTAATATTTTAATGATAACCTACCATTTTCTGCCGTTTAAGATCTGCAATCCTTAGTGTCACTCGTGAGATTGTGTGACTTCCGATCAGTTTTACAAGCTGACATGTGGTGGTGAAGCGAGAGTCTCCTTTGATATTAGACAGCTTCAGGCTCTACAAAAGATCAATGGCCGGATGAGTATTTGGAAAAATTTCTGAAATATCTTAGGCCCGTCCATGCGATCAAACACAATATTGGACGAAAAGCCTGGACTTTTAAAGCATTATTTTGACCAAGCTATTGATAATAACATCACGCCAATACATTAGAAAGAATAATATATATAATAAAGCGGTAACAAGAAAAGTAATGGCTCACTGAGCAAGCACAGTTCCTTAACTGTATTGTTATCTCACCTGGAATGGAACTTCCGGATTGTTACACACAAGGCAAGGATCACTCTCCAGGTAATAGCCATCAAACTCTACAAATCCTGACAACATTCTACAAAACACAGAGCGCACGGGTGTGAATTTTCGCCATCTTTGCTATCTTCGTCACAGATTGACTTGCAAGTCTCATAAATATCGCAATTTTAGACTACCGTTTCTGCAAAAAAGGGTAGTCCGCAAGACACCAGTCTCTCACCTGTATACATTGGAGTTCGGATGGTTGGAAAGAACATTATTCTGCTTCGTTAGAACTTGAACTGCTTTCACACAGTAATCCTGCAACTGCAGATATGCTAAAGTTAAGATGGACTCCAAAAAATAATTAGGGTAATTTCAAACTACATTCACCAGCTAAATCGTTCTATAAGAGGTTTAAAATTTCGCTAAGGAGACAACAATGAATGTAATCGAGAAGGTCCAAGAAAATCTTTCAGCATCAAGATGCTTCTATTCGTTCTCTTTGCTTCCTCCTCTCCTTGCTACAAGGATGAAGGGGCAGAAATTTTAGAGTTTTTGTTCCAATTTGTTAAAGAGCAGTAGGAAATTTTTCCGGACCTTGAAAACTGCAAATTTATCACAGGTACTACAAAGTCGCACATTTTGCGTTCTCTACACTTGTCTCATTATAAATTGTAAAAGGTTTGAACCCAGGAGTCATTTCATAAGTAGGTTGTGTTTGATCGTCCGGGTAGAAGTAGTCCTGAATAGGGCTGTTGTTGACAGTACCTGACGTTTCGACAAACAGTGCGGTGGTCATTCATTATAAATTATCAGTATGTTCACCACAATACAAAGGTTGTATTGGAGACGCCTGGCCCCAAGCACTTCAATTTAAAATCAAATTAATTCACAAAACACTTGTTAGTACCTCATCAGTATTTGATTCACACTTGATCGTGAAATAGCCCAAAAGATCAACAAACTGTGCAGCTCGCCGTCCATAATCCGGTAAACATGGCCAGATTTTCCACATCATACTTGATAGCTTCACCTGCTGACTGTTGTTTGAATATCTACGAATAAAAAAATAAAAACAATAAATTATGAGCTGCTTTACACTATCTTGGACCTGCACTGCCACAAGAGAGCCAGCAGATTGGCAACCAATCCTCCTTACTGAACAAGAACATGAAATTCACATGGCAGGTTATTCGCTAAGCAGGGAAAAGGAGGGAACTACCCCCGCCCTGCTCCGCCCCACCATCCGCTCATTTTGTTCTCTATTAATCCCCATGCCCTCGTACGTCTCCCACTTTTATTTCAGTTGGCTAAGATGAAACGAAAGCGACGGATTCGTAGGCTACTTCCAAATCTGTTCTGGTTTTGACTGCTTATTTTGTTTGCTGTTTTTTTATAATTTTTGACAACCCACTTCGATTAGCTACCGTAAAATTCCGAAAATAAGCCCCTTCAAAAATAAGCCCCCCAAACTGGTAAGTCAAAAAACCCTCCGTTATATCGCCCCTCCAAATATAAGCCCCCGGGGGCTTGTACTTGGAAATTCCCCTGAAATACAAAGTAAAAGAAAGCAAGAACGGTAAAAATTCCTTCCAACTATAAGGCTAGCCCAATCGATTTTGAAACGCAAATTTCCCTCCGTAGATAAGCCCCTCCGAATATAAGCCCCTCCAAAATCAAAAAGGGCCTTTGAAAAATATAAGCCCCGGGGTTTATTTACGGAATTTTACGGTATGCTAACTGTGGTTATATATTGTCCTTTTTAAAAACGGAATAAAGTGTTGTTGTTTATTGTTGTTTGTTGATGTCCCAGAATACAAGTATATTAACATTTTTTTTACAATTCTTAATGCTAAACTTTAAACAGGTGATAAACGTACTTGTAGATGCTGTAAAGTAGCTCATGTGACTGCCATCTCACAGCGGTGGAGTTTGATTCCAAAAGGAAATTCTGGACAAACTGACTCATCACGTCTTCATCGACAGCTTCGGTTAACAACTCTACCAGGCTTTGAGCAGCTGCTATGAACGAGAGAAAAAACAAGGCAACTCTCATCAATCTCCATTAATGCTGGCTTGATAAAAAGACGCTAAATCTGACTGTCTTTACTAAGCAGAATGCCCTTTTCTTAATCAAGCAATCGCACAGCGTTAGTTACATGTATAAGACAGCGTAAGAGATGATTAACACATTAGGTAAATTGCATAACAGAACGGTAAGAAGCCGTAACATGCAGCAATGTTAGCTGGGCAACATCATGTCGCCATGTTCGTGGCAAAACATCCAACTCAAGAGTGGGAATGCGGTAATACAAAGCAATAGCGGCTAAATTACCTTCGCTTCTTCCACTGTCAGTCGAACCTGTAAGAAAAATGAGACATAGTCAATACAACTTTACTCCGTCCTTAATTTTCACAAACTCTAATTAAAATAACTGAACAAGTTACATGTATAATGTTAATTGAGCTCAGCAATTGTGTTATGAGTAGACTGAATATGATTATCCGAGTGAGTGTACTCCTCAATAGGACTGTTGTTGATAGTGACTGACATTTTGACAACCTGCGCGGAAGTCATTGTTGGACAAGTTACACAGCTACAGCGCTGGCCAAGGCCAACACGACCTTTAAAACAACAACAAAAAATAACAACCCGCATATTTCCCTGAAAAGAGGCCTCCGCTAGCAGCGAACCCACATATTTGCATTCCGCAGAGTTTTTACGTGAAAGCCACACCTCTTCGGTTGTGCGGTGACATTTTAGCCAAGAAAATACCTCAAGACTTTCTATATTACCTGCTGTTTTGTCTTTATCTTTGTCTTTATCTTTATCCTTGTCCTTGTCTTTACTCTTTGACTTGTCTTTCTCCTTGTCTTTGTCTTTCTTACTGCTCTTCTGTGGTGAGGTCGATGGCTGTGACTTCATTTCACAGATGGCATAACCCAGAAGCTGTAACATCAGTGGCGTGACACCCTCCTCAAACAAGTAGCTGCTCCTCAACAGGAATGGCAACGTGTCTGCAGTAAACATTACGAGCTTCAATACAGTGAAGCGTGACGTATTGATTCCAACAACACACGACACATAAAACTGTTAGAGCCGTTGCAACACGTTTGGGTCAGAGAAACGCGACAGGACTATTAATAGCGTGTTTTATCGTAATCCTCACTTATCATTAAAGTGTTCCGTTCTTTACAAAAAAAATCTTTAAAGGAGGGTCAAGTTTAGCGAGAAAGTTTTTCAAACGTTATTATTGTCACGCTTGTCACGTAAAGTTTGCCTTCTTCTTCCTCTGCTGTCTTATTGCACAAGTTCATTAATGATCAAAAGTGGTGTGTACCTTTTTCCTGAAGACAGAATGCTTGCCAGTTGCTTATACGACTTGATGCCACTTCCGAACATGCTTTAAGGTGTTCAATCTGGAACCAAAGCAAAAAAATTATCTTAAATGCAATTACTATTGTATTTGTATTTAACTTGCGTAACACGATTCGGATTTTTTTTTATTGCACGTGCAGCATTCTCAGTTTTCGAATCCCCCAACTCTGTTTGCAAATTCCCCCCCCCCCCCCCCATAATGTTGCACGAACTAATGTTTCCAAAAAAGGTTGCGCCAAATGCAGTCAAAAGAATTCCCAGAAACAATACTTAATTGGTGCCTAAAAATGCCTATACATTTAGTGCCCGTCCAAACCACAAGTGTAGTCACATACCCTCATTTGTCAATACTGGAGAGTTCAGATCAGAGTGAGCCTCACCACACTTACTTAACGATGCCATTGGCATCCATATCATGAATACGTTTAAGAGTTTATAAATTATCTAGTAATTAAAACACAGTGTCTAACAGCGGTACTTACCAAAGTAATAAGAGTATCATATGGAAGACTGATTGGTGTAAATTTGGAAACCTCATAACTGAATCCACCTTGTTCACTAAGTTCCCTGAAAAAATATACGTAAACTCTTTAATTTCACATTGAAAGGCAAGCCTTGTTTCTTTTGGCAAGCCTCTCAAAAGAGACATTTAAAACAACCACATAAAAATTTGTCAAAATCTTAACCCTATCCAATTTCTCATTGGCATATCAATGAGAAAATAAAACGAGAAAATAAACACGTACAACATGATCAAATAAAAGGAATTTGCTATATATTTTAGCAAGTTATCCCCACTACATCTATAGGAAGTGACAAAGGGCAACACCGCACCCTTCAGATGTAAACTGAATGCACAAGTCTTCGAGTTCAGCCAATTTTACAGTAGGCCCCGATATAATGTAGGTTACCAGAGAATGACCGACAGCGAGATTCATGTGTAAAATTAATAGAAGAGAATGGTTTAAATACAGTGAAAACCCGCTTATAAGAACCTCCTTTGCCACTTTAATACCCAAATATACAAGAAGCTGTTTAGCCAAGCAAGATCAAGCCGGTTCTTATATGTGGGTTACAGTTAAATTATGATCAACAATTTAACCAAGGAATGTAACTTTGAGATTGTAAATTTAAGAATAACAAGAACATATGGTACCAAACTGTATGTAAATTCTGTAATCAGTTTCGTTAGGGAAATTAAGAGCCTAATTAGGAGCCGACTTCGCCTAAATTGCCAATAAGTACCTCAAAATACAATAACTTATTTTGCCATAGTTCAAAAAAGTAGGTTCTTAGACGCGGGTTTTCTTACTGTAATTAAATAAGTGCACTGTTTACCTGACCGCCTTCATGTGAGACTTGAGAGCATGAAGGTCTCGCAGTCGGCGATAGCTCTCTTTTGATCCACATAGGAAAAGTAACAGCTACATAAGAACAGGAAAAAAAAGGAAGAAAAAAAAATAAAGTCAACAACTACAAAAACTGCAAAAATTCAAAGGCTTGCAGAGGAAGAAAAAAGGGACATAAAGTTCGATGGAGGCCTTCAAGAAAACTACAAATATTGCGTGAAATCGCAGATTTTGGCAATTTTCAACGATATTTTTTCTCAGCGTGAAATGGATAATGAAGGGACAACGAGAGAAAACTCGCGCGTGTTTTAGGTACTAAGGAAAACACTACTACAGCCACGTAATTTGCAAAGCTCGCGGAAAACCACTCTTTAGCAGGTTCGAGGAAGGCCTAAGGGGAGCATTCGATCGAGGTCAACGAAACTATGAAATATTACAAAAGAGCAAAAAAGTTGGAAAATCTCGAAATAAGTGAAATCAGTTAAAGAGAAGAGGATAGTTTAGAAGAAGGCTCTAGATGAAAATAAAAACAAAACAGACAAACAAACAACAACATCATCATGCCAAATCAAACAATCAAACAAACAACATTACTGTAAGTCAATGTTCACACAGAACAATACAGTTTACAGCAGAACAAAAGAGAAGCAATACCTTTCTAACTTGTCGTCGGACAAATGGCGTTTGCTGGATTAAAAGATACTGAAATGCAAAAAAATATAGACGTTCAAAGCTGAGGAAACTTCCTGTTATTTCAAAGTTTAAAATGATCTGCTTGTTAAAGGATTGTTCAAAAAACAAAACATGCAACTGGTTCACTATTTAAGAAACTGTGTCGCCTCGAAAAAACATTCGTAAGAAAAAGCACGTGAATATCCCACTGTATCTGTTTGACAGCATGTTTTTGTTTTAATAAGACAAAATATATTCCTTTGTACACTGACCGAAGTGAAATGTAATCACGTAGAACATACCTCGCATAAGAATTGGTACCATTCTTCACCAAACTCTGGAGAATTCTCAAGATGAAGAGAATCGGCGACTTTCTTGACCTACAAAATAGTATATTTTACGTGCTCAATATCTCTTAATATAGTAACACAAACGAATTATACACCAGCGTAAATTCCAGCTTTACTGAATTCTTAACCTAACTAAAAAGTCACATTGTAGACGTTTGTGATTTCTGATGTCTTTTTTCCCCTTAACTTCACACTGTCTTTCTCGCTGAGATAAATAGTAACTGTAAAGCCGGCAAGAAAACAAGGGCTGGGGTTTTTGAGTGAAGGCCTCTAACCTCATCTACAGAAAAGATGTAATTCTCTTATCTGGTTTATGCTAGCAAAACTTGAACGTTACAGCCTTGGCCTAATGTAACATCAATAAACTATACGTAAGCAGTCGTTAAAACGGTGGTCTGAAAAGGGGGCGAATTAAAGATGGCAAAAACATTTCAACCTGGTATGGGAGCCTCAAAGCCATTTCTGTTAGCAACTGTGGATAAGCTTCAAACACATCTCCTGCATGGCCCTAAATGAGAAGAGTTTCAAATTAAATAACCAGTTACAAAGCACTACATCAGGTCTAAAACTTGTTCACGTACTGGAATGACAAAAAAAATCAAGTTATAACGCCTCTTTCACATCGCAGAACGAAAACATATAACAAAGAGGTCTGACAGGCTTCAAAACCGTTGCACTTTATTAACTACGCTTGCACCTACCTTGACATACTGTCGAAGGAAGAATGGTGACATGTCTGGTGGGGGACTTGACGGCTGGGGTTTGAGTAATGATCCACCAATACCTGATGCCTCCTCCTGTAGGCATTAAATAAAACAATTTTCACCAGTGTGAGACTTTAACCAAGAGGGAACCAACAATCGTGGCGAGATAACTTCCCTCAAACTCAACTGTCCTACATTTTCTTCGCTATAACATTTAACACATATTTAACTTCTTCGGATCTGGAGGTCAACAAGCTCGCTCATCACTTTGTATCCTTAGACTAGCAACAATTATCCGCATTGTCTCTCTTCACCCAGGTGTATAAATGGGTACCGGCGACATACTGCTGGGGGGTAACCCTACGATGGACTTGCATCCCGTCCTGAGGCAGTAGCAATACTCCTAGGCATGCTTTAGGCTAAAGAAACCGGGATAAGCTCCGGCCGTTTGGGCCTTTGGCTGGTGTGCGCCTTTACCTTTTTTCCTTTATAACATTTAACAAAGCAAATAATCCAGTTTCTATTTACTCAAAGAATGCTTGTCATTAACTACTCGGTAAAAAATCCTTACTTCTTCGTGGCTGGCCACCTCTCTCCAGTGCTCCAAAAGAGTTTTAAGAATTCCCAGACAGTTAGATGTGATGCCAACATCGCACAATGTGGCTGCTGTCTGTCTACATACCAACGAAGACGACTGTAAAACAACACGAGTCAGTTTGCTACTAAGCAAGTTTAGAAATAACCTACCCAAGGTACAAATCATTTACATGTACCAACACCCTAAAATCTATGGAATTGAGAAGAAAGTCGCGAAACACAGCATAAGTGTGCCACCGAAGATGGCCCTCAAAAAACACAGTCATAAAAAAAGGGGAAAAACACTACAGTGTAATAAAAAAACTATAGTGAAATAAAAAAGTCACGTAAAGACCCGATTAATGAATAACAGCATTACCTCTGAAGCAGTCTTATAAGGGGACTTTGTCCTTGACATGAGAACACTTAACAACCTCATAATGATCAACCATACTTCGTGTTGCTTTGTGCGGGATGAAACCTGTTTTATATCCTTTGAAAAAAACCAACAATTATCTTATGTCAGTCTCGCAATGCATACATATACATTCAATAAAAATAAAACAACAATTGATTGGACACCCCTGAAGGTATCCGGTAATAACTCTAATTTCAAACAAGATAGTTTACAAAGCCGCCTGTATTTCTTCTCAATCTAACAGACATTTAACATATTTACCATCTGTTCGAGGGTCAATTCCTTCAAGCATGTGGACAGCACTTTATTCAGAGCAACTTTGTCTCTTTCATTGTCCTCCAGGTCAGATGTCAACATGAGCATCACCTAAACACACATCAATATATTTCGTTATCTAAGAGGCTCACGAGAATTTCCAAACCAACAACGCTGCAGATCAACCACTAGATATATAGCAGTGTATTCAGTCGATACTGTAATAGGGTTGATTGCTGCTCCATGACAATACATATGCAGCACAGCTCCCTAAGAATGGGTGTCCTTCATTTTATAGTAGCACCATTTAATTTTTCTTGCTGGTGATACGCCCAAAACATGTGCAGTGGAAAATAGTGATTTCTCAAACGGCATTTTACTCCAGACTGATCTTTAGAAAAAAGACAGAGAGAAACAGACGTTATCAACCAACCATGAAGCTAATAAGGCTTCTTAGTTAAAACGTTTGTTTTATGTCCATCTGTGTTGAAGCAACTTTATATTTCCCATCATGTTCAACACAACTGCGATTGAATTTCACACACTGCAAAACAAACAGACTCCGCTTTTCACTAAGAGCGAAGTCAAGCTTCTTTAAAATCGGTGGACCACCATATCTATTTCTGACTGGCTTATTTCAAGTATGTAATTCTTTTTCTAAACTATACTACAAGCCTCGAGCTTGAGTAAACAACCTTTAGATACCGGATTTGGCCAAGGTTTACAACGCCGTTTTATTGACACTGTTTCAACCCTGATTTAACTACCGGTCTGAATTAAACACGTGTCGCCGCATACCTGCATGAAGGGTATTGCCTGCACACCACCTACGTCCTTCAGCTGAGGCAGGTGAAGCAACAGTTCATCCAGTAGCAGAAGCCTCAATGAGTGCAACTTTTCCTGATCCATCAAAGTTTCCTTTGTAGCCTGATGTGGTCCTCCTCCCGGATCTTCATCCCTGTTACCTTCGCTCCCGAGCTTACTCTCCGCGGTACCTAACAATATAAAAGAAAGAATAACAAACTTGAAAACTCTGAATATGTTGGGCAGTCAGTCACTTGTTACCAAGATAATGACACCTGTTTTATCAAATCAGAAATAAAAAGCTGAAACAAGGGTATTAATATCAATTTTTTTATTGCTCGGGGCTGAAAGTTCTATCTTTCATGAAAGCAAGGTATGGGAATACCCAGAAGCCATGTTCCTCGCAGATAATGGCAACGAATATAAAAAAATAATCCAGCAACCATGGTGACAAAACCGCTGAGTTACGACTAACTTCCAAATCATTGACCGCACAGGGCTTGAAATAAACTTGGAATTACCCAGCTCTCGCTTTTCGGTTGCCTGCAGCCATTGCTTGGTCGTCTTAAATACTGTTCAGTAACAAGATGACTCGCCTGCACCCTTCGCCATTTGGTACAAAAGCTTTAAAATTTAATTGACCACCACGAAAATCCACTAGTACCGGACTACCGGACAGAATTTTTTGAGCCGAAAATTGTAAGCAAAACCAGCCTTTGCAACAACAATTGCTTAAGTAATTTATTTAAAACTTCACATTGGACAAATAAGCTAATTCCAACTGTGAAAAGACCAAAATCGACAGTATTCGGCACTGCTTAGAAAAAACAACTATGGTTGTTCATCCTGACGTGAGAAACGTAATGTTACAGAGTATTCTACCGTGTGCTATCATGCTAACCTGCCTGAACGCCGTCAACAATAATAGTCTCAATACTGGATGCTGGCTCAGCAGCAATGGAGTCCACACTGCTTCCACTCTCAAATTCAGCCACCCCATGCCCACTATCAGGCGGTAGAGGAGACCTGGGGGCACTGTGTCCTGCCGAGGAGCCTTGGGCACTACAAGGAGGGGCATCATATTCATCCTCACTCCCTGGGCCTACAACAACAAAATTGAAAAAAAAATTAGCTTCTACCCAACACCTAACATTGAAACACTAAGTTCTTTGAATTTTTTTACATATTTTCTTAAATTTTTGTAACTTTGATGGGCTCCATATACTTTTGAACTGTCAAATCATCCGGTGTTGTAAATAATCCTTGAAACGACCTGAGGGGAATAGATTCTATATTGAATGATTACAAAAGAAGCCTGAACGATGTGACCGGTCAAACTACGCCATATTTTGTCAAAAGCTTGTGGCAAACGAGTAAAAAGATTGAGAAACTTTGCCGAAGGGAAACGATTGGGCGATCTTCTGTAGAACATTATTGCTACTACATACATAAAACCCCATACCTGAAGCATTATCTAAGGACACACTTGCTTCGACGGCAAGTCCATGTGATTGCAATCCAGGCAATGGCAGTCCTTGAAGACTGAGCCCCTGAGCACTGGCTTGTTCCTGAAGACTCAGGGCAATGGCAAGCTCCATCATGGCTTCATCATCTGCATCGGCAGGCAGATCTAACATGCCTGGTAAACCACCAGCACCAAGCAGCAATGCCTCAAGATGACTGGCGGCACTTGCTATTGATGGTACTCCTACTGCAGGCTGGCTAGGTTCCTGAGAGGGTTCTTGTGGTGCTGCCTAGTTTGATGCAAGTAAGCACAAACAGTTGAATAAGGATTGCGTAGTGATATAACCTGCGAGCAAGCTCTCCGGGGCGCTCTGGAGGCTGGGTGGGAAAGGAAGGAGAGCTTGCAACTACGTATCTGGAATTTGAATATCTGCATCGAAAAAGTCGATGCGAAATGCTGATTGGTGGAGATGACACTAGTAATGACGACATTACATCCATTAGCTGTGGCCAGTGTGTTTTGCAAAGTGTGTTTTGGGAGTCAACCAGGGGTTTATAAGCGTCGTTTCTCGGCTAACTGCTCATGTTTGTTATTGGCTATTGGAATCCCGTTCAAACCAGTTTAACAGACGTTTGCAAACCCTTTTTCATTTCCCTCCAAAGTTACTGAAAATTACGTCACGGGAATATTCCCATTCTAAGAGTCTAGAAATTACATACATGTTCCTGCCAATACTCTACGTTTTCAACTCGAAGCCACATGATATATGTGGTGGATTTTTATGTACGCTTGTAAGAAAATTCTTCGCTGAGTTTGAGTTTTTAAACTATCCTTACCTCTTGTGCTTCAACATCTGGCTGCTCGCCTGCTTGCGTTCCTTCACCGTCTGTTCCACTGGGCTCCTCTGGAGGTGTTCTATCTGCTCTATCCTGCTCACCATCGTCGTCTTCACCATCATCATCATCTCCTCCAACTCCTTCTTGTGGTGGTGGACTACCGATACCATGCCAGTGTTTGTGTATCAGACGCATCAGCGCTTGTTTGCATGCAAAACTAACAGACTGGTCCTGTCAAAACAAATTAAAGCACAAATTCAGAGGCATTGTTTCTCACCAACTGCCAGCGAATATACTCTTTATGACCTTTTTAAGGGAATCCAAGACAGTCTAAGGGAATCCAAGACAGTCTTGGATTCTGGATTCCACGTGGTGGATTCCGGATTTCAGGCACTGGAGTCCGGATTAGTTGTCAGCGGAACTTGGATTCCTGATTCCAGTCGTTAGCGGGATTAAAGATTTCTTGAGCTGTATTCTCGATTCCAAAGCCCGGGATTCCGGACTTCAAAATAAAAAATCTATTGGATTCCGGAATCCGGATTCCCTAGGGGAACCGGAGATCCTGCTTTCGGTACTATAATGTCTGAGATCGTCTGTATCCCAATGTTTGTTATGATTGGTCGATGGGTTCCTAAGACTGCCCCTAACCAATCACAGCTCAATATGGTGATCAAACGATCCCACATCTCTCAGCGATAAACGCCAGTACTTAGGTTTTTGAAGGTGTTATAGAGAGAGGAACATAACATACACCGCCCACTTACCTCACAAAGTAGCATTTTCACATACTGGTTCACAGCAAGGCGAACCTTGGAGGGATCTGCTATTGCGAAAGCGTGAATAATATCTACTAATGCTGTTACTGTTGACTCTGTGTGTTGAAAACCTGAAAAGGATAAAATGCCCAACAGAATCAGTTAATCACTGGTGCAACGCCCTTTTTTTCGATCTTGAGACAACAGTCACAGTAAGCGAACGCTCCAAAAAATTGTAACAAAAATCACCTTGTGTTCATACAAGTTGACAAATTGTTTCGCAGAGGTTCTCGTAGTAATGTGTACTTTCAATTTAAATAAATTTTTTAGGTTTTGGGCCAGAATTTTAGGTTAACATTATTATTACTACTACGCAACCTTCAAAACTAAAACCACTTGGAAAGACGTGACAAAGCGCGAAAACGATGCAAAGAGCGTAGGTTAAAGGCGTATTTGCACCGTTTTATTGATATAAATCTTTTCCAAGTAGTGCTGGTTTCGGAGGTAGCGAGTAGCAGTGAAAATAATGGCAGTAGGAATTACAAAAGTTTACAAGTACTGATTGTCTGTTTTCATTCAATGGTATTGTGATAGTTCATAGCAATCTGATAGCTCACAACAGATCCTTACCAACAGAAGACAAAGGTGACAAAACTGGATTTACAGGCTGGCAACTGTGTAGCTTCCAGAAGGCATTCATTAGGCACACAGCAAAATGACCACTCTCTTCCGTATCTGGTAAAAATAAAAGAGAAAAAATGGCATTAAGTGAATGATAGCAGCGACTTATGAAAACTGATAACGATAGAATGACTGGACAATTGATAAACTGACTAACAATAAACGACCGTTAAACTGTGACAACGCACGGATCGAAACGCACCAATGACATTTAGAGTTTTTATAGCCAACAACATCGCAACTTAATCGACCAATCCAGGTCATAAACATAGATTAATACCATCAGCCGACGTGATACCCGAAGTTGATTACTACACAGGTTGTCGAAACGTCAGTCACTGTCAACATTCACCCGGACGATCACCTTTCACCAAATTAAGAAAGCATTTTGCAACGTGCGAATTAACTAAAGTTTCCTTCCTTCATGAATTATGGTGGTAAGTTCATGATAAGATAAACGATGGCAGAAATGCTTTGCCACTGGTAGGAAGAACTTGCCCTTGTAAACTAAAAATTACAAACGGCCGAAAAGAGTTATTACAATATTAAAGGTACAAGTTTTCAGCCGATTGACCTACCTTCCGCCGTTGTCTGTTGTGGTAGAGTGGTGTACTTTGCCAGATTACTGGGCCTTGTTATAGCCACTGATCGTGCACTCACAACAAGCCTTTGGAAACTTTCAACATCAAGTCCGTTCATGTTTGCCGACATTTCTTCAACTTCGGATTTCTCCTGCTTGTCTTCTTTCTCTTTTTCCTCTGGCTCCTTTTCCTTCTCTTTCTCTTTTTCCTCTGGCTCCTTTTCCTTCTCTTGGCAGGAGCTTTCCTCCATTTTGCAAAGAAAGTTTACTACTTGAGAAAGCTGTGCTTGGTCCTGAGAAAGAAGAAATCACAGTTGTCGGCGGTTTGAGCGCAGTTGTTAATGCTCATACTTTAGAAGCGATTTAATAGTTTTGTCGAATACTCTGATACGAATAATATTCATTATTCGTATCAAAAAAGAAAGGAAGAGTATGTTGAGCTCTGGGGATTACAATTCCGGTAGAGCGTTCTGTACTGCTGCAAAGAGGTGCTTAAAAGATCAAGGCGGGAACCAGTTTACGCTAAAGGACGGCGAAAGAAGAGACCGACTAGAAGTTTTTGTGTGGCAAACGGGACAGGGCTGTTTCTTGGGTGTTTTGACACGATCTTCACTTAACAATACTGTGCTCTGGTTTTATACAAAGTTTTGATTGAGGAAAGGTGAAGTTGGGCGTAAAATTTTTCCAACCATAATAGGCCACTTGCACTAAGAGGTCACGTGACCAATGCTTCCTTCAAACAATGAGTTGGAATATTGCTGATGCCAAAAATTGACAGAGCACATAAAAATTAGCTTACACCCGAAATTTGAGAGGAAACGCATTTAAGGGAGATATTTTATGGCACTTTGATTTTTCAACAAAGCAGTGTGATTTGTATTGGCCGCCATGTTGGAGGGCATACTCTTGCCCTCCAATATGGCGGCCAAAACTACTTTTTGCTTATATCTTGTTAAACGTTTGCTAGTTACGCTCAGACGTGCTGTAAACGTTACCACATCATTTTTTCAACATCCTCCTTGAAGTTTAAGTGCAAAGCTTGTGTTGAGAAAGAAGTAATCATAATTTTGAAAATCACATTTTGGTCACGTGACCAGGGAGGAACTTATTCATTTTAAGAAAATGGTGCGGGTATGCAAAACCAAATCACTATTATTCTGTTTAAGATATGACCCACTAATAGTTTTTCGAAGGCAAAATCATATAGCTTTCATTTTCATGAAAACTACGTCACATGACCTCTTAGTGCAAATGGCCTATTATTGCCACGTTTGTCAAACTAGTTTTTGACGTCTTTTTTCTCCGCCATCCTAAGTATTGTAAAAGTTCACTTATGCCGAATGCAGGACGCGAATTGGTCATTTTAAGGTTGCGCGTGAGACTTGGTTGGTAACGTGAAATTGCATTATGAGACTGTTTCACGGACTCAATCACTTCACTTCCGGTAATGTCGGAGCTGCTCGTAAGGTCTTTCCTGATTCGTTCTTATGTTAATTCATTTTTTACCACCGTATTCCGGTTTTGGTAGCAATCCAATTGGCTTACAGCTTCCGGGCAGATGTTACATGATCCTTCACTTCTTCTACTTTGCCCACACTAGTGACATTACCAATATAACAGTAGTTACCACTGTTGGTGTCCTGAAAACATACTGTAAGGCTAATTCAGTATCAAGTTAGTCTGCATACCTTGTGGCTGTGGTAGGACATTTTCGATGGATGTAAGGTAGCCAGTAGGGCTTGGGCTTGGTGTTGAACAACAGAGGGCATGGCACTGGTCATAAGTGAGGTAGCAGCATCAAGAGCCGACTGTCTGGGCATCTCCTCTTGCGAGACAAAGGTGGAGAAACAACCGTCCACGACCTCCAGTAGGTGGACAACTAATCTATTCAGGTATAGGGTAAAAACAAGGTAAAAATGTGTACAAGATCAGGTAAACAAGCAAACAAATTAAATGGTTAGACATGAGACATGATAGATTGTACAAAAAGTGCTTTGGACTTGTCTGGCTACCATAACCTCTCGCAGGTCACCTAACACAGCCTAACTGAACAAGGGAGGATGGGGGTGCAAACCTTCCGCTTCTCGTACATGGCATTCCAGGTTCCCTTTATCCCTATTTCGATTGTGGAATTTTTTAGCATTGTTGCGTAATTTCCCCCTATTTTTCCTGCTTTCCGCCCTTTTAGAACTCCCTCTCCCGCCTCCCGTACTCCTCCCGTTCCGCGGTCATCCCCAATAAAGAAGGGGCGTAAATTTACAGAATATCTACATCACATTCGTGGCAAAAAGTACCAGTTATTAAGGAATATAGGAACCCATTTAATACAAATCAGTGCTCGTACTTGTCAACAGCTGTCATGGAAGGGACGGAGTTGATGATCTCTGTCTCAGTGTCTAACGTTGCAGCTGTTCCTAGAGTTCCTGGAGTAGAGGTTATCTCTTCTTGGGGATCATCTGGCCAACCAAATGCCTCTTTTGTCTTACTGTAAACCTTCACTGAATCCAGCATTGTCACTCCTGAGGTGTCTAAAGACTGACCAACTAAACAGTTCACAGAAAAATAAATAAGTGAGATAAGAAGATTTCATATCAATCGTTACAATTGTTATAGTAGTAAATATCACATTATCCATCCCCAAGGGCTTTTCAGGGATAGTTTTCAACACTGGGTAGGATACTTTACTAGACTGCTTGTGACACGGTTTATGGTTCCTGAGGCAATGAGTTATGATTGCCCCTTAATGTGAATGTGAATTTGAGATAAGACCACCACACGTCGACTACGTCACCTACTATTTACGAACAGTTTGCGGGTTATTTAATGTGCCACATAAATTTTTATATGTAAAAGGGCTGTGAGACGGGCGAGGCCTACAGTTCAAAGTCCTTATCTGGAAAGACTAGAAAGTCTAACCCTTTTCAGATTTCATTACAAAAGCAGCACTTTCACCCCAGTTATTCTAAGACCCTGAATGTTGTCTCTTGTTCCCAGTTCTCATTTCCGCCAGCTTCAGATCTAACATTTCTCACGCTACCTCTATAGTAACCCTCTGCAAGAGCAACAAACTTATGAAAATACTTACTAAACAAGGAGAATTTCTTGTCTGCAGTTAGAGACTCTTCTCTTGTAAAAGGAAGGTCAAACCATCTATTTCTTGACAGCGTCAATTGAATTACTCGGCCAAAAATCTCCACAAAGGATGGTGCCTTTTCCACAGACTGACAACCAACCAGGATCCTTACGCCAACCATTACAACACTGGGATTAGTGTTGGTTATTTCAATATTAAAACCATTTGGCTGAAAAAAAAAATTCATCAAACGCAAGTCACTCTCACAGTATACAGTACTATAATACTACAATTCTACAGTATAATATACAGTGTATAGTATCCATGTAGGATAGGGATATACTCAAAATATACTTTCTATGACGTTTCTGGAAGTTTCATGTTGTGGTCGTGCAAAACAACGGCAAAGAAATGTACAAAAAAGTGTGCTGCACGTGCAAAGTTTTCTTTTTGCCGATTATTCCTACTGAGTTTTTTTACCGTTTTCGTTGTCGTCGCTGCTTAGACGATTTTATTTTATTTTTGTTTGAGCAAACTAGAAATATTAACGAGAGCTTTGCTTTTAGCCCTGGCTAAATCTATATAATATGGTATCCCTAACTTTCCAAAACGAGTTTTTTTGACATTACTTGTATCAATCACTGTCGTGCAAGACAAATAACGATACCGATAGTATGGACAGCAGCTATGCAAAAATATTGGAACAAAACAGAAAGGTTAAACACCCACAGGACTGCTTTGGGACACTTAAATGACCGCAGTTTCATTGCTTTGGGACACCACCATGGCGAACGTGACGTGGTGAGAAAACGCTCAAGACCTTACACTGAGTGAACTGAGTGACAGACGAACGAGACGCCTACCCTAGGCGTGTATTGAGGTACAGTGGTCTAATGTTTATAGTTACTCTATTCCGAGAATTAGAGAAACAGATCAGGCTCCAGGAAGGGACGGGGGATTTTATCCGTCGACCATTTTCTCTTTTTGCTGCAGAGATGACAAAGGCCATTTTCAAATTAGGCTTTGTCACAGGCACCCCCAGAAAAGGAAGGCACCAGGAAGGGGATCCTAGTAGTAAGCAATTAAAAAACTAAAAAAAAGACATACCTTTGTGCTTGCAATGTACATTCCAGCTGTCATAAGCCTATGCTTAACTTGCTGCACATTATACACTTGTAAAATATCTCCACCCCCAAACTCGACTTCATTTAGCGGCTGGCAATGCTCAAAGAAATCAACAGGGAAATTGACGGTGGTAGATTTCACCCTGGTTTTGGTCGCTTTCTTCTTACGAACTGGCTTTACTATACTCAGCGGCCTGTAAACGGCAATAAATATCAATCGATAGAGATTTTTTTACGCAACGCAACCAAACAATGCATCCGTTTAGTAGGACCTTGTCGCGCCTAAAAAAACTTGTATTTCAGGTAGTCTTTAGGACAGGTAGCTCGCACGTCTTTCTTGCCCTGGGTCATTGCATGCGAGTCGTAGTAAATGATTTAGTAACAGAATGACTTGCTTGAACTCTTGTCCATTGGGCCAGTGAGGTTTTAAAAAAAGTTACTTGCCTGAAAAGAAAATCTACTTGCCCCGGACGACCGGACGGAAATTTTTCCACACCTCCACGTTATCAACCGAAACTGAGTTTTTTTTTGCTCAATGTCAGAGTTAAGGTCAGTATACATCACACTAACCTGGCAGGCTGAAATTCAGGAGCCATCCAATAGCCAGTGTGTTCTGCGCTTGCCATGTAGATTCGCAGGCTACCATCTTCACAGAGAAGAATCACAGTAGTTCGTTGTTGATCAGAAGTGCTGACTGAATGCCGGATTGCAACCATGTCTTGCGTTTTTGCTTTGGATGACGTTGCTTTGATTTCTTGAACCTGTCAAAGTATCACAGTGAACATCAACTTATGAAGTAGCTACGCAAGGAGCAACCCATATGTGCGTTGTAGGATTAGCGCAGTCGGTAGAAAGCAGAGCAGGAAGGCATGGGTTCGATTCCCGTGGCCGGACCAATACTTAAAATAACTGAGAAATGAAGGTAATAACGGCTAGACCTTCGCGTGGCTCGGATGACCACGTAAAATGGCGGTCCCGTCTCTAATAGGGGACGTAAAAAACATTGTCCCCAATAAGTTATTCCGTGCTAAATACGTTGTGTAGACACTCAAATAAAGTACTTTTCTATGAAAATTTTAGTTAACGCAAGTTATCGTTGTCTATTTTTTAACCGCATTCTTAAACTATTGGCCCCACGGCTTTTTAGGTTTATTCACTGTTTATTACATTGCTTTCCTTTGCAACTGTATGTCAGCCAAACCTTCATTAAGGCGTTCAGCTTGACAGTGAACGAAAAACGGTTGAAACGTCATTCTTTTATGGCACTTACTCTTTTATGGAGCCTTATTGATAATCAAATTTTAGTCCAGATAATTTTAACAATGATGACGTGGACACTGAGGTAGAGATGTTGAAAAATATTTTAACTCGGGATAGCTTTGAAAAAAAAAACAAAGCTTTCCTAATCTGTTATCGCAACGCCTACAGAATACAGCTGAATTGGCATTTTGCATAAGAAACTCATTGTACTGGTTTGCTTGAGTGAACACCAAACAATAGCTAACAAGTGCACAATTCCCAATGCCCAAAGCAACCGTGAATGACTCAGCTATAAAAAGTACCTGTATTTGATGTGGCTTGATCATGAGCACCACAGGAACACCACCACTATGTGTAAGACAACAGACCAGGCCAGGGTGCTGTGGTACCTCACTCCACTGGCACAAAGCTGCTGCTTGAGAGTTCTTATTGCCACCTGAACTGCTCTTGAACGTCACTGGAAAGATCTTCGTCACCTCTTTTTGGTCTTTACTCCAAGGAGCTACAAAAGTTTTGCCTGACAAAGGAAAGCAAGGAATTTAGCATATACCCTGTTGACATTGTTGGATTCTTATTGTTATGAGCAACGTGCAAAGAAAGTTGTGTCCGATAGCACAGGGCTAGTGGATTTTGCTATTGGGCTAGTGATTTTTGTCCTTAACTCGTCCGACGGGCAAGTGCTGTTTTTGGGGAAATTCAAATTCCAGAAGGATTGTAATCAATGCTGTAAACCAAAAAGGGTTTTGGGGCTAGTTGAAATGACTGTTGGGCTAGTACACGCTAGCTACAGCTTGCCCAAATGGCAGGCTGTAAAACTGACTTTCTTTGCACCCTGTATGAGGCACTTATTAACCATTGTTAGCGATGCGCCTTTGGTATCGGGTCTTTTCCCTCTGAATACGTCAGGAAATTTAACAGTTTTCGGTAAAACAGCGAAGAGTTTAAGAGTACAAATCACGCTAGACATCCGACAGACCTCAGATTTTTCGTGCCATTTTGCATTTTTACAGGGAAAATATCTATAAGTAAATCGCTATACTATAATCGTCTGTGCCTTCTTTCGTTTTCTGTATTTTCTCCGTGTAACTTGATCATTTAAATCTTTTGTTTACGCCGGATTCTTTCCCGGTCAAACCGTGTATAGTGTTATTAAGAATAAACTTACGAGTTTGCAGTGCCCTATGATGTTAGCTTTGCTGGTGTTAGCTAATGTTAGCTTAGCTGGTTTAGCTTATCACACCTAGTTCAAGGACAGAAACTATATTTTGTTTAATTGCTTTAGGGTCAATGAAGACAGAAAGCCAACAGGGCATTCAGACTGACGTAGCAAAAGTGACGCACCTTGGAATTTAGCTAATTTTCAACACCTTCTTCTTTTTGAAATCATGAAACTTATTCACCACTTGACAACTCTTGAAATACTGACGTTAAAAAATGCGATCTTTTTTTTTCAGCTAATTACCTTGACTGTAACTAAAGAAGAGCAATTGAAGGATGTGTGAGTAGTATACAGATACTCCTCCTCCAGCAATTTGTCCATTGGAGTCTTGCAGGTCAGCGTGCTCAATGGGAACCACATTAGTGAGGTAAAAAGGTCCGTTAACTGCACTGCTAGTAACATCCATTGGCTGCAGATACAACTGTCCACCCGACGACATCAAAATAAGACTATGATCACCATCATTGAAAATGAAACTCACATCTCTGATCTTGCCACTCGGAAGAAGGAAGTAATACAAAGGACTCAGCGCGTCCTGAGATAGGTCATAGATCTACAAAGAAAATGCAAGAGAACTTGTTTATTTATGGACAGGGGATTTTGAATCAGCTTTTTGATACTACCTTGAACTGCTATTCTTTCACTTAAAAGAGAAAAAAAATTGTTTTCTGATCCTACCTGATGTTATTAGGGAGCTTAAGCGAAGGCGCTTTTGAGCAACGCACGTTGACCGGAAGTTGACATAAGCAATTTAAATTTTATAGCGTCATGCCATATTAAGATGGAAAAGACCTCAATTCCAGTTGACGTGCATGGCTCCAAAACGCCTTTGCTTAAGCTCCCTATTATTTCAAATCTATCCAACTTATGTTTATGAAAGGCCACCTTGCGGCGTGCCTGACAAAAACTACCGCTACAGTCACTATAGACCAAACAAGGAAAAAAGCCTATAATGCTACTTCTTCCAACAATTTTTTTTTAACCTCTAACTCCAAGTAAAGCTTAAAGTAAAAGATTTCAGTCAGTCTCAATCTACATTTTGCAATATATTGAAAAACAAGTAGTGGCCATGTGAATGTACCACCTAAGAAGTTGCATTTGACGGGTGACACAATAATATTTCGTTCAAAGGCTCGGAAATTAAACCAACATGATATTTCTCCACTAATTGACCCTTTAAGTGAGAGAGGTAAACAGGTCCCGTCTTTTTTTTTTCCCAACCTTTTTAGTTTTTACATTTGCCCATGGAAAGTCAAAAGGAGAAAGAGATTTTAGTTTACAAATTCACAAACAATAACAAAACATACCTTGACGAAGTCCGCAGTAACTAAGGCCATCTGTGTCTGTGATCCAGGAAGCCACACAGCTTTGATGACGAAATTGCCAGTTTCTAATTGAGGATGAAGAGCAAGATGATCCACCACAGACCCTGAACTGCTGAAAGTCAGCACATGACAATCCTTCAAACCACATACAGCCAAGAAGTCCTCATTACACGAGTTTCCCGAGATGGACAGTACCGTGAAGGGAACCTGAGCTGTAGCAAGGCGAGTGAGGGTCAGCTTCCTCTTGCTAGAGTCTGCTTGCTTCAGGAGTGCTGATAGCTGCAGTACTGTAATCTAAGAGAGTCCATGTAATGAAAACGATGTTAGCTACTATCCTCGTGTGAAAGGAAATTAAGTAAAATAGATTTTGTGTTGGTATCGACTGCACGCCTATTGACATAACCAAGAGACTATAAAGGGGACAGAGAGGGCATCCCTCATATACACCCTATTCCATAGGTAATTCGTCTCGAGTTATTTTTAGAATCGGGATAAAGTTACCTCGCGCGAGGCGTGGATGTTTCGTGGAGGTTTCGCATGACCAAACGCCGTGCAAAACATGTCGGGCGAGAGGCAATGAAAGCGTAAAAAGATCGAGAGCATTCCTGAATATTGAAGCGAAATGAGTCGGCGCTCACATGGGAAAAAGGAATCGCTGGACACTTTGACAACCCGTGAAATCAGTTTAACTCGAAGTTGTCGTAACCTCAGTGCTTTAATAAAATTAGAAATTTCGCCGGTCTATTGAAACCTGTCGTTTGTACAATTTAGGGAGTTTAAGATCCAACGACGCGGACGACAACTAGAACGTGAAAAAAACAATAGGTTTAATTAGCAAAACAACAACTTCGCACGTGCAACACACTTCTTTGTTCATTTCTTTCCCGTTTTTGCACGACTACGACGTGAAAATGCCTAATTTCGCGTTTTATGGAGGACGTAAATAAGCAACAACGAAATTTTATTTCTCTTTCTGAGCTTGAATATGGTCCCTTGAAATTCAGCTTTAGGAGGGTTCGCCTACAATTGACAAAGTAAGTGGGTAGGAATAATCGCTATAAAGACTGAAAAAAATAAACATCAAACCAGAAATTGCTCTCTTCAAACTGTAAATTATAAATGATCCTGAGAGAATATTCAGTGTGTTAAGGATTTCCCTGCTCTACTGTTAGCTCTATACAGGAGAGGAAGGGCGATTCTTTTTTAATTTCGGTTTCGCTGACACAGCTTTCGCAGAAATCTCGCTGTAGTCGTTTTCGTCGACAAAAGGAATAGCAAAATCGCTCTCCGCGTCTTCCCCCATTTTGTTCTGCGTCATTTCGTGAAGAACGCGTGGCTCTCAGCGTGGGTCATCCACGCGGAACACATTCGCGCTATATGATTGGCTGTTGTCTAATCCCCCTTGAAATCTGTGGTGTTAAAAATAACTCGATACGAATTACCTATGGAATAGGGTGTATATGGGGGATGCCCTCTCTGTCCCCTTTATAGTCTCTTGACATAACTTGCTAGCAGATCTACTTTAATTAAGTTGTCATTTATTTCAACGGGAGGATGGCTGCGTGAAACTGCGTGTTCTATTAGGGAAAAGGCTTTGGCAGCTCCGGAAATTGCCATTAGGTTTATGTAATGCGCCATGTACATTCCAGTGCTTCATAACAGATACACGTTTGTTGAAAATATGTTAGATTGTTAAGTAGAGTTCCTTCGAAAAAAATCATATTATTGGAGCTGTATTTTAAAGAAGGATAAGGATTCTGTTAAAAGGCAGTGAGCTAACGTAAGAATTCGGAGGTTGTGGATATTGAGCGCAGAACCAATCAGTCAAGATGCAACTAACTCGTAACGGGTTAACTTTGTCTTTTTTTTTCCATACTCATTTTCTCGAGTAAAATTATTGTGTATAGAAAACACACACCTTTCCCTTTTCATGACTAACAGCAAGATGTTGCCTGCGTCCCTTTGGTGACGCTAAACAACACATGGCAACACGCCGTAGGACATGAGCACCAATAAGCTGCCGGATGGTTTGTCCTTGTTCTCCACTGAATGTCATTCGCACATTTTCAAAAGCTCCCTCCTGAGATCCTAGTGTTGGAACCTAAAATACGATTAAAAAGATAAGCCTTCTCCTACTCTGCTGTCACCAGGAGAATATTTATTGCTCCTCGTTTTTAGGGACATGATAACAATTGGGTTCTCTCATTCAAAATAATTCTCAGATTATAGAAATGAACTATTATACTGATTTTTTTTCCTTAGATAAATGACTCGTCTGATTCTGTTATCAAAGGACTGCAAGAACAGCAGTCTTTCCACTCCACAGTCTTCTTCTGTTCCATAGACTTTTGGCACTAAACCTATGTTTTAACTCCAGGTAAAATCACGGCTCTAGCGCAGTTTTGGGTGTTACTCGAATGGATTGTGCTGAATAAGAATTTAAGAAACCTTTCAAAAATGTAGTAGGTCGTTTAGTGCCTTATAAAGCATTTTGGCTTTCATTCTCGCCAATAGTTTGTTCCATTTTTCCCTTCACGGCAGCAGCTGTTAGGATCCATTCAACAAAATAATGATAATGAAACAGTCCAAGTATCAAAGTACAAAACTCACCATGAGTTGATCAGTGTTTTCCACAGTTTTATCGCTTGTGTGAAGTTCAGTTAGAGCAGTTTTGATGGCTTTTGATACACCAACTCCAACACTATTGGCACCTCCAGTGTTAGGTCCCATAAGCCACTGAAGAAGATCCAGAGTAGTGTTTACAACTGACGAGTTCTCTAACTGCGTTACTAAAGACAGCCTGTGTTTCTGGAAAAGATAGATTGTAATATGTAAGATAGTGCACCGTTTTGTAACTCATTTTTCAAGGTACAACATTTAACTCACATTGTCATCGCGTTAGCATTATTACCACCGCTGCCATCGGCTTCCTTTTCTTTATACATCATATTTTTGCAAAGCCAATAAATGATTTAGAATTAACGTTTTTGTGAGTTGCAGTTCGATAAAAAAGCAGTAAAACCAAGAATAAAGTTGACCATCATTATCGACCAGGTTTAAATTTGGGTTGCTTCTGGTTTTAAGGGAAAGTACTTTTCAGACTGAAGACAACATTTACACAATGAATCATAAAAATTAACCCAACCTCAAGCTGCTTAGATAAAGCTTTCACTGATTTGGAAGTTAGAGCTCCGGATTCCTGAAGTCCACTTCCACTGCTTACAGCACCAGTTGAGCCTCCAAGTCCAGTTTCTGCAGGTGCTGCTGAAGAGCTCATTCCAGTGGTCACTGATGACCCTTTTCCAGTTGAGGAACCCTCTATGTCATCGTTTCCTTCATCCATTTCACCAGTGGCAAATGGCGATGGTGGAACAGCATTTTGGCCCTCTGCCCCACTGCTGGGAGTTCGTTTAACTAGGGCCTGCAACAAGCAAAACGAGCATAAGCAAAAAACTAACAAGGATAAAAGAAAAAGCATTCGTCGAATTTACATCCCAAGTAGGGACACTGGGGAGCACTCACCACACAGCTTCCATCTTCTTTGGCTCCACAGTCACAAAAGAATGAACCATACTTCGCGTACGTGATGTCATGATCTTTATGGCAAACCTTAGCACATACTGTACACACACCTACTCCGTCATTCATCTTACAAGTGTGGCAGTGGTACCAGTGCTGATTCATGAACTCTTTTTGTGTCACAGTGAACGTGCACAACTTGTTGCAAAGGGAATCTTCATCCTGTGAAAAAGCCCTCAGCAATCAGGTAATTATAATCAGCTAGGCTGATAAAATAAATGTATGAAATAGGTCTACAAAGGGCGCATGTAGTCTCTGTCTTGATCAGTTCTTGCATACTATTAACTTACATGTACCATGGTGCACTTCGATAACGCTAGTTTAAACCTTTGATCATCATCATTATGTTGATTTGCATCATGAAATGTTATTTGACGTGAAGATCACTTGTTGAGTGATGGTGTTGTGCTTCACGATTAGGTGGGGTGAAAGGCTAAAAAATAACTAGCTAACCTTCTTTTGCACAAACCTTTTCAAACCCTTCATCTGCAATTCATTTAGTGCGCTTATTGTTTACACAAGGACGTTAGTTAACCAATCGTGAGTGATAATTACACGTTAAATAGTTAATGAAGAATATCATTAATTTCGTCTCTCCCTTACAGATTCTTCACCACCAGAGTCATCCTCATCTCCACCTATGTCGTCCATCCAATCAGAATCCACATCCTGAAGCAAAGAATCTCCATCTGTCGGACAGAGTGATGGTGATGGTGGACACTCTTTCTCTGAAGAGTATTTCAAAGCAGTCATAACTTCTGCCATATAGCGAAGAAGAGGTCCTACTGCGTCAACTACACCACTCTCTTTACCCTTTTCACCATTGGCTTCCACAAGGAGAAGTTGAGTTTTGCTGAAAGTAAAATGAATAATTAAGGCTTGCGTTTCCGAATCTTCACCTAATGGGACGTTTACATGTGTTTTAGTCGAACACAACATGATTTCATAGTGTTTGAATGCTGGTAACTGAGATAAATGTCATTTTAATTCTCCAAAGTTTGCTGCTGATTTACTGATTTCTTTGCTGGTGTGGCACTTGGTCATCGGTAAGTAAAAAAATAAACGAAATAAAATGACATTTTGCACTCAGTTGCTCATGTAACCATTTCATAGTTAACTTTCATTTAGGGATTTATCCGTAACAAGGGTGTAAAGCAAACTTCTTGACTCCAGCATAGAGTTTACAAAGAAGCAAACACTGTGAAGGGATGAACGTCTAAGCCCTTGCGCTTGTTCCAGAACTAAACAATACCTCCCCTGATAGTGGACACTGCACCTCCATTTTACTTACCATTTCTCCAGCCAATTAATAACGGCAGTACACAGTGTAAGGTGGCCGGATCCGTCCCCAGCACCAGCTAGTACTGCAGCTGTGTTCAGCAGATCACCAAACTTTGATCCAATATTACTCCATTCACTGGAAACATCGGGTAGCAACTTGTTTCCTAAAGGAATCAGGCACTCTAGCAAGGAATGCGATACTTGCTCGCCAACAGGACTGCGAAACAAACAAATTATTGCACCGGTTTTAATTACACTGTGCTAGGTTCCAAGGTTCCTAGGCCCGTTTCTTTCTGGAAAACCAGGAATGAGTTGATATGATGATTTTTACACCCAAAGTCCATAGGTAAAGCTGTGCACCTCTTAACAAGCAGCCAAACGTTTACCTTTTGAACAGTTAATAGTCAATACCTTGACTCCTTCACAATGTGAGTGCTGAAAGTCTGAAGGAGAAGCCTGTTATCTGCCATTTTTCCAGTGTTTCCTTTGTCATCTTCAACACCTAGGATAATCCTTCTCAGCCATGCTTCAAGAGTTTTATGGTCCAAATGACATAGCTCAGAGAAGCTTGAACACAATGAGCGCATACTTGAGTTAGGAGGCTTCTCGGCTGTGCAAAAGGTAATTAAGAAAACACATTGAGAACAGTATCACTTCACTCTTTTACCGTTACCTTAGCCCAGAAGGGGCCTTACGGCCGGGACGGCACCGGAATGTCCAAAAATTGAAAAGAAAACAACAACAAAAACAAAACAAAACACACAAACAAACAAACATGACAACAACATGTTTACTACGCAAAACAAAAACTTCGCACATGTACCATGCTTTTCTACAAATTTCTTTGCCGTCATCAACAACATAAAATGACCAATTTCGCGTATTCTAGGGACTGTGAATGGCTGGGCAACACATTTTTTACTGTAACAATGAATTCAATATGTCTCAAACGAGGAACGAGGATATGAGAAATTCATATCTTAATTATTTCATCTTCACCTTTTCAAGGTATTTTACGAACCAATTAACTGACCAGCTCCTAGTTGGCTTAACTGTTTAGAGCGCTGTACCGGCGTCGCCGTATCATAAGGACACTAAAATTTCATCTGAGAACAGTTGCGGCATTAAGTTTACGCTGTGGGTGATCCTGGCTCAAGCAATTGTAATCGTTTTACTATCATACAACTAAAAGCAATTTAGTTGTTATTAAAAAACCGTAGCAATAATATTGAGTGAACACTTACCAAGTTGTAAGACACGCACAGCCAGCTTAAGAGTCCTGTTGACATATCCCAGGGAGAATCGTTTGTTTGCGGAAAGCACAATAATCTTGCAAAGCTCTTTGTTTTGCGAATACAATTCATCGAGAAGAGCGTGATCGGACACCTTGTCCAACAGAGAATCCACGTATTTCAGGCAGTCTACAAGCACCTCTTCACCAATATCAGACCTGAGAAAAACATATCATTTTTAGTTCAGCATGATAACGGGTATTCTGATGCCTAGTTCAAACATCAAACTTTACATGTACCGAACCTAATCCCTTCAATTAAGCACATGAAAAGATCAACATTTGAATCAATTTAGTCCAACATCTCTAATTTGGGTAAGGGAATTCCGACTGTCGAGGGACTTCGTTTCAAACGTCGAACTTTTCATGTGCCGAACCTAATGCATACATTACTATATTTTATTTCCTTTGTTAATATTATAGACCATTGTACATCGTGAAAATGAATTGAGTCCGCCCAATTAAGCTCGACGTCTGAATCAATGGTCGAACTTGTCTCATTTGGGTTGACCCAAATACAGGGGGTTCATTAAGGTTTTGAACAGCAGGGCAACTGAGTTTGACACCCGGGCAAAGAATTGGCAAGGCCCTCCGGGCCTTGCCTTCTGGGGGGGGTCCGGGGGCATGTTCCCCCGGAAAATTTTGAAATTCTATAGTCGCAGGAATGTGTTTTCCTGCATTTTGAAGCTACAGACAGTGACTTTCAAGTAAAAGGTTAAATCACAAAGACGTCTACTCACCTCTTGGCATTTTCTCTACTGGAGGCCCTTTAGTTCAAGCCGAAAAATAATCCGCTATCGAACGCGTTCTTTTGTGGGCCGCCATGCTTATGTGCTCGCAACACTGATACCTTTCAGGTGGTCGTTTATGAAGCACAGTTCTTTTCGCAATGTGCTATGGGGCGATTCTTGTTTTTAACGCATAACGAACGTTAACGAGGGGATTTCATGCCGCGTGTAATAAAGAGGAAATTGCACGGCAAAGTATGTTTACACTCGATAAGACTCATCAAGAAAAGGGCACGATTGTAACTTAAAAGTGTTTTTGATCGTTCCTTGTATTAAAAAGAACTTCTTTGAGATGTGAAGCAGCCGGGCAAAGTCGTGTTCACAGCCGGTCAATTTGCCCGGTGCCCGGCCCTTAATGAACCCCCTGCCAAATAGGTACTGAAAAGTTCGACGTTTGAACTGGGGTTGAGATCCCTTTATTAGCGCTATCGCACTATCTCTTAAATCAGCTGCAAGTATCTACATATTAAATATTTGTAACCCTTCAAGCTGAACTTTGTGTTGCTTCCCTGGTCAAGAAGCACTTCCAAATTCGACCCAAGCCGGCCATGTGATATATCCCTCCCAAAGCCACCTTGGACGTCCTTGGTGAATACTTGGTGAGGCAGGTTTTACAAGTTACACGAAAGCTTATATCCTGAGGCCCAAGAGAAATATGTTGAAACGCAACGAATGGTACACAACTTAGGCAAAGTAATAAGAGAAAAAAAACAAACAACAACAAACAAACCTGTCAGCTACAGACTGGTCTACAAGAAGACGATGACATTTTGTCAGTACATAAGCCTGAACGCAGTTGGCGAATTTGTCACTGTCTGCAGCACCAACAACTCGCTCCAAGATCGTGTTGCACTGTTCAGAGAGATATTCTGTGGTTGCATCCACAATAAGAGGTACTATAGTATCACAAAGCTGTTTGCCAAGGGCTGTCTGAATAGAATGGTCTTCCTTTGGACTCCATCTGCAACGTAAAGGGAATAATATATAAACCTAATTGCAATAGTCATAGAAAAATGCTAAAAGGAAAAAAATTAAAAATGTCAAAAGGCAAATAGGAATTAATTATGCTTTCTAGTAAACCACTAAAGGGTGAATTCATTTGCAACACAAGCGTACACTGTCGCATTTTCAATATTTTACGCCTACCCCTGCTACAAATGAACGCAGCCTATAGTGGTCTATTAGTAAGCTAATTAATTCTTACTAGGCTTTTTTCCTTTTAGCATTTTTCTACGACAACGTTTGAGCAATTGGGTGTATATGTGTCTTACAAATTGTCTGATATACATTAGATTGCAGTCTGTTTACTACAAACACCAGAGAATTATGAGCCTGTTTAAAACGGCACAAAAGATAGATTTTTTTCCTCCCTTGTAGCTGTACAGACAAATGTATAAATATTTTGGACATGCTACCAGAGGACGTTACGTATCTGTAAAAGGACTGCTTCAGACGCAATATTAGGGGCTTCAGCAACGACGGCGGTGACGGCAACGAGAACGACAAAAAAGCGATACGTTTACATTAGCAAAACAACAACTTTCCACGTGCATCACGCTTGTTTTGTACATTTGTTTGCCGCCGTTGCGCATATACAACGTGAAAGTGCCTAAATTCACGTTTTGTCGAGGACGAGAACACAAGACAACAACTTTCCTTTCTTTTCCTGAACTTTGATACACTCCTTTAGAATTTAACTCCAAAAAACATTGCCAACATTTGACAAAGTACACGAGATGGAATAAGCGCGATAAAGACAAGCATGAAGCAGCGCGAATTCACTTTTTAAGTGACGTTTTCGTATAGCCGCCGCTGTCGTTAACAAGCTTCCTGTTACGTCAGACAGAAGTCTGGAACTTAAGTTGTCACTTACGACAGCAGGTCAGCAGTAAGTTGAACAAGTGAGTGAAGAGTATGTCTAAGGGCCGGAGCAATATCAAGTGTACCACCACTACACATAGCATCCAAGTGAGCTGACACAAGGGTGTCCAAAAATCCTTCTGTTCCAAAGGCAGATAGACACGATGCTTTCCACATGGAACCTGACGGAAAATTTGACAGCCCAATATTGTTCCACTTTTCTAGGGCTTTCTTGACAGAAGATGGCAGGCCTGAAATGTTGAAGCAAATGTATCAGCTATACCGCCAAAAATATCCCATATCTTGTTACTTAAATTTCTATCCAAAGCTGGTTTGTGCTGCCAAAGTTTCTACTTCTAACTTTTGTGGTTTTAGATAAAAGAAAGCCTGTGGTGTAACCACTGTTCACTGAAGCTACTGTGTGGAGCCATTTGTATTCTATTGTTGTCGCTGTTGTTTTTTTTTGCTTAACATGTGTTTTGGGATTGTTCATTGGCATTCTTTCAGTGAATGTGCTTGTACACCCCTGCTAAACCTTACAGTAATATTTATTTCCAACGATTATTTCGTTTAGCGTTTCACCACAAGAGGGCATTATTACCTGCCAGGAATGTTAAGGAAAGACATGGGTGCTTTGGAAGTCGCATGAAACCAATTTTGATAACACTGGAGTAAGCCTGAAAGGACTCTGAACTGTCTGACCCACTGCTCTTCTGCTTCACTGCACCGGATAGCAAAGAGAACCTGACAGATACGGTAAAAACCCGCCAGTAAGAACTTGCATTTTCCCAAGTTAGCATAAACAGGTTCTTAAATAATTGGTAATAAGCACAAATTTAGGTTATTTACGTTCTTAAATAGGTTCTTATTTTCTGAAGAAAAAACATAGTGTAGGTAAGAGTATCAATTGGTGGTTTTCAACTTATTCGTTACATAAAACTTGCATATTATTACATTGCAGTTGGAGTGATAAGGCGTCCATATCTCCAAAGAGGATCCTGAATGCTGACCTATTTTACTTGTCCAAGTGAACAGAATGTCTTTACAGATTTTCGGAAATAAGAACCCGTTTCAAATTTTAGGCTGGATAGGTTCTTGTATGGAGGGGGCTTAACTAACAGAACACAATATTACTATCAGACTTTGAAAATGTTTACATGAACTGCTGTCGTTACATGCACTTGTATTGCCATCAAATTCAATTTTGACTTTCGTTAGCGTGAATTTACCATTTATATTTCAGTCTCAACAACTTCATTATATTAAAGTCTATACTTTATCATTAGCACATTCAAATTTTAGAATTACAATCTATAGTTCGAAAGATAAAAAGGATGTCCACCAGTGGGCAGAATAACGGGCTATGTGACAAGTAGATGGACTACATACCACCAGGGTCTACAATTCCTTGCATTAGCATAAACCACTCAATAATTTCTCTTTATTCTCTAGCCTGAGAAAAAAGCTTGCATTTCGCGATGTCACCACTGGTTTCCCCGCGAAATGAACCAGCGCAGAAGTTCCATCCTGACGATATACCACAACGCACATCTGGGTAGTGCTTCTGATTGGTCGATCGTGCCGCAGAAACATTGCTTTAACCAATCAGAAGCGCAACTCCCATTTGGGTTGTGACAAGTCAGCAGTATGGAATTTCTGCAGTCATTTTTTAGATGTCATTTCGCGGAGAAACCAGTGATGGCATCGACAAATGTCGACTGTTTTCTCTGGCTCATTATTCTCTTACCCAGCAAATTTCTGATACAATGGAATTAATTCCATAAGCACTGGTAGGAGGATATTGGCATTCTCCACAATAAGCGTCAAGTCTGGGTCATCATCAGAGTTTCCAAACAATGAATTAAGAGCCACGTGGGTTTTTCCTAACACTGCATCCAGAACGCACAGACTTAACAGTCCAGGCAGCTGATAAGGCATGTCTTCCCTGATTAGCTCACTGTGAACTTTGGCTATCTGTGTATAAGATTATACATTGTAGGTCTGTTACACTCTCAGCTTCAAGGCAATATTGACAATGGCGTCATTTGTAAAGGCCTTAGTCTTCAACGGACTTCAATGTTTAAGTCAATGTCTAAGGTAATGAAACGTCTTTAAAATTGCCTAAAACACTTGGATAACAATAAACGATTATACGACTGATCAACGTATCATTTACCATATATCCTTTCAGACTTCAGCCTCTATAAATAAAGCTATCCTATGTGCGTCTTCTCTTTGAATAAGCGAGTGCCCCCACTCTTCTCCTGTACAAATTCACACAAAGTTGGGCACTCCTGATTTCCGGGGATAATTATTTCATAAATCAAATAATAGGACACTTTACAGTTGTGGCCTTGGTGTCCTAGCCTTTGAGTGGACGTGAAGCTGAGGTTAAGCTTGTGTAAATACAAACCTCCTTCTTCTCTCAAAAAAAAACTGCTAAAATACTACTAAGTATAAGAACATGATTTATATAATAAAGCAGAGAGGTTTGTATTAAAGCAAGGTCAACTCCAGCCTCGATTCAACCTGTAACTGTAAACTGGGCTGTTTTGGGTGCCTGTTGTCCGTCACATGTACCTCTTGTAAGAACTGTTTCGCCATCACCACACTGTGATGAAGATCACCACTCAGTTTTGTCACTTTGTCGATGGTGCTTTGAGTGTCATCACTTGACATGCCCTGATCAATAAGACTTGCCTGCAGACAAGAACCAAACATGAATTGCTATCCTCCTCCACATTGAGTCAATGTTACTTAGCTAGTCAACTTTTATCATGGAGATTACCGGTAATAAGGACTCTTTGCAAAAACGTCCCCTTGATATTTTGTTCATTTTCGAATGCGCGCGAAACTTCGAATTTTTTGCCTGAGGCTTCTTTACGGTAAGGAAACGTGCTGTGGAGCATTTTAAAAATGATTTTCACCTCGTTTGGTAAAAATCAGAAACAATGCAAAAAATATCGACTTTCCTGGTGGTACAAAGGGATAAAGGAAATCGCATAACTTTGTAATTTTCCAATTATTACGGGATGATCAATGGAGACGTTCTTGCACAGAGGCTTTCATTATTATTTATTTATTCATTAATGAATATGAACAATTAAAACCAAACACAGACAGCCAAGAATATACCTTAAACATGAGCATTGAATCAACGCAATCTACTTTCTCTTCATGTTAAAATTATACAAAATTCCTGTACTTGCACAAAGAATTATATAGGAATGGGAGTTTTGAGGCAAAGATCAAGTAAGTGTGAAATAAAACTCAAACACTCTGATCATACTTAACATTCCAAGCAGTCTCATTTGCCAGCTCCCTTAATTTTGGTATGAGAATTCAAGACAAACATGTCTTTTAGGCCGCACTATAGACAGTTAACATACCTTGAGGTATTCGCAGAATGAAGTGTCAGGATTTGCAGAGCCACCTAGTTTTGACACAAATTTCAAACTACATAACAGTTTCGAAAGGTCAGGATCCTGTTAAACAGAGTTAAAACAAAAGAACATTTATTGGGAATTATGTCAACAAATGAGATTGTACAGAATTTATAAAATGTGTTATTGGCATAGGTTATGATTGGTACTGAATCCAGCTATTTTTGGAAGAAAAGGAAAGCTAATAGAATTGTGACTTGGTTTTGGTTGATTTTTGTTTTTCTTACAGCTTCACTCCTGATTATCTATCTCGAGCAACCACTTCTGGACAACGTGGCAGAATGTTGTAGAAGTAAGTAGTAGTTAAACATTTTTAGACATGTAATACCTAAGCTAACAATTAAACTTGTTCAAAAGTTCACGGACTATATATCATCTTGTATACAATAAAAATATTCTAAATTAAACACTTGTACACCCTGAATAAATTCTTTAACTCTGATAACCAAGAATCTTAAATTTGGTTATAAACATTATACTTGTGCCAATCTATTAATCAATAACTAGAATAAAGATCCTAAATTAATCTCTTCTGGAGGCTTCTCAAATTCTTTAACATTGCAGCAATTTCTAAAGTGCAATGGAAGCAGATTCCACAGTTAAAACTAGTTCTGTACAACTGTACATAACAAAATAGACAACATGTGGTGAGTCTGTAAATTCGTGCCTACACTTTTCTAAAATAATTCTACTTACTGTCACGTTTAGATGTTGCATTTCTAGATCCTGTGAGAGGGTGCTGAAAAACTCCACTGATGGCGGCAAGTAATGAAGAATACGCCATGTCAAGCTAAAGCAGCGTTTTACTACGACAGCATTTCGTGATACTGACTGGGCCTCTTCTGAATCGGTTTTTACTTCCTGTAGAGATCCTGTCATCAAAAGCTTGATTATGGCAGAGTAAAAATCTCTGTAAGTTAGTCCTTCTTCAGACAAACTGAGAAGTGTTGAGGAAGCCTGTGAAAAAAGCATGTCACACAATAACGTCAGAACTGGCAGGCCAGACAAGGCTAGTCATAAAGATAATTTTTACCAGTAATTAAGATTGTCCAACCAGATTGGTCTGTTCCTAAATAGCATACACAGCAGTGATAAGATTTGGCAAAAACTCTGGAGAACAACCTATTATTTCATTTTCAAAATGACCGGTCACACCGCCAAGTTCTGACTTAGCACCACAAGACTGCTCGGAGTCCTGTCCACTCAAAAAACAATTGTTTTTGTTTTTACATGTGTGTTCTTGTTGCCATTGTCGTTGTGGTTGTTTAAGCTCCCTAGTATCAGTGTAACCATTCAGGAAGCTAAGAAGTTTCCAGGTTTTTTCTCCAACCTTTCCTTCTCGATCAGTCCAAATGACATCGTTTGTTGGTGGTGGAGGCCAAGAAAGAAAAATGTGCCAGGGAGGGAAACGCCAGTCTAGCCCTTGGGATATTTGAATTTCACCAAAGTTATTTTTAGACCAATTACATGCTTCAATTCATCAAAAGCTGGTTTTCCGGAGAGGTCCGGGAACTTTTATTCAGTGTTGCCAAGCGCGAATTCAATAGTTGCTATTACAATATTCTTGATTTTTTTGCTTTGAGGCAGCCGCACAAGGACCTCATGTCGCTTGAAACAATCGATTTAAATTTGCAGATGTCCGAAACTTCTAAAAACAAATTAAAAGTGAAATTCACATATGCGGCCCAACACCTGATTCCCCTCTGCCTCATTGCTCTCTCTTCTGGAGGTACATGTATAATAGTCAGCCAACACACTTCTGAAATACTACCAACAATAGACATGTACCTGACAATGCTAAAATAAGCCTCAGGTGCCAAGCATAACATTGGCTGTGAAAAAAAATTAAAACGAGCATGACTCTCTTCATACTTAGTAACAACCTACCTCTTTGTCTAACTCTTCCTCTTGCTGAATTGATCTTATCTCATAAAACCTGGGTTTACCATTGACAGAGTTGGACGGGAAGGACTCCTCAGCAAGCAAGTGGGCTTTTATATCAGAATTTGACAGACACTCATCTTCTTGCTCAGCTGTTACATAATACAAAGGTTCAAACGGTTCTGAAGAGCTTTTAGCGTCTAATACTTTGTCAGTGGCTGCAATACAACTCTGAAATAGATTATGCTGAACCTGAAAGAAAAGCAAAATCAAAAACTTGAATACACAGGCTTACAGAGGTACCAGCTGTGTAATACATGGAAATGCATAATTAATTATGCTTTGTTTATGGTGCTACATGTAGTTTCCAGCACTCCACTCAAATAACCAAAAACAAAACATACATGTACTATGGTAATCAAACACAACAGGATTATAAAACCCAACTTAGCAGAAGGTAAAACACGGTATAGGAGTTCAACTCGCTACTGCCAAGAAACTAATTAAGCTAGTGAACAGAGAGGACTTGAGCTTGGACCTCTGGACTCAAAGCTGTGCTCTAAGGAAAATTGAAGGGAGCCTAGTTCTCTGAAACTGTAAAAACTAGGGTGCCCAGAATATGATTTGTACAAAAAATCTGAGATTTTCTAGTCACCCGAGGGCAAAAGTTAGGCGCCAGGCACCACCGGGCTCTGCTACAGCACAGCCCTGGGACTGCAAGCCTGACAAATTGGCCATGTGGCCAAATATTGCCAGCTATCAAGTACAGTCAAACCTCATAAATACAGACACTGAGGGGTTATAGAAAGTGTCCATGTTAACGGGGTGTCTGTATTAAACAGGTTAAATTAGAGAAAAAGGTCTCCGTATTAAGTGGGTGTCCTTAGAGCGGGGTTCAGCTGCAAAAGCAAACATTATTATGGCATAATTACAGACCTGCTTGAAGAGATCTTGTGGAGGTTTTGACAAATGATGAAGGAAGAAGTCCATCAGCAACAAGAGATGGCAGAGTGGCAGGGGAGCAGTATGTGTTACAGAAGAAGAGTCAGAAACTGCTATGAGAACTCTTGCACAGTATGTCAACAGAGCTTTACGTTGAGCCATGGAGAAATTATGAAAAATAAACACCAACAGCTGAAGATGCTCCACATTTAGATCTGGAGGAAAACAACAAGATAACATTGTCTTTTGTAATTACCTTAATCATACTCAAGGCAAAGAAATTATTTTAATTGGAGCTACAACGGCAGTAACAGATAATTTCACTCAAAAACTGATTTGCCTGACATCTGTTTCCCCGGACATTAGTTGATTCCCCCAATGTTGGGTGCCAGAGGATGAGAGATGAGATTATGGTGTATTTCTTTGTCGGCCTGATAGCAATGAGCAGGAAACTGGAGACGCTAATGCTTTTGCAATACATTACCTTGAGGAGGACAAACTGTCCCCTCTTGAAGAGACAAATCTCGGAGTGTATTTATCAGCCTTTTCCACACTGTAACACATTCAGCAATGTCCATTGCACTGTTTGCTTGAAGAGCCTTCTGTTGCCGTGCCAACAGTACCCTGGCAAGAATGCCCAGACATCGTCTGCTCACCTTCAGTGGCCATGGCCCTTCCTCCAATGGAGCCAGGCCCAAATGGCCCAGAAACACATCCTAATAAAGAAATAATCGGGTAAAGGATATTGTATTGCTACATGTATACTGTCTTATAAAATGGTCATGAATGGTCATAGCCCCGGTAAATGGTAGTTGCTCTCCTGTTGTAACAGTTTATTTTGTAGAGCATCTGTCCAGTATATGCGTACAAAAATTTTGAGGTCACCTGTGACCTACCTCTACAATTGTGTACCCAAACAGATACAAAGCAAAGTGGAATTGATAAGTAGCACAGGGTTGTTTAAGAGACAATGTGTTGCCATGACTGTTTGAAAACAAGAGAAGAGTCCAGGGATAACTCCAGAATCTGACTGGTTTAGTGAAGAGCATAGCTCAAAATAATTTTTCTTTCTTGAAAGAACATAAAACTTATGTCCAGGTAAGTCACCATTGTGGTGAGGTAGACAAAGCAAAAATGTGGGCTTAGACCCAATCTTACATCACTTATGACAACACTGTGCATGGTAAGGGCAAGATTTGCAGTATGCTGACACAAATTCACAGCAATAATGTTATCTGTTGGTATAACAATTCACTCTTGCTCAAGGTGAAAAAAAAAATTAGATTAGTAAGTGGTATTTACTTTGTCCCAACACCACCAGCAACAGTTACAGTGTAAGGGGCACTTTGCATTCAATAAAAATTCCAGTTTGAAATTTCAGAAATTCCACACTCCTAATTCCACATGCCCAATGAAATTAGCACTCAAGATTTTTTCACACATGGGCCAATTTTAGTCAGACAATATCTGATGACTGACTCTTACTAGTAGCAGTGGAAGAAAATGTACTAAATTCTAACCTGTTGATCCGTTGACAGCAAGTGTGAAACAAGAAGCAAATGGACTGCCTGGTCAACAGCAACACAGAGCTTGGCCAAGTCAACATCACTTGACATTCTGCTGACAGCAACTTGATCCAGATCTTGCACAACACTCACAAGCCCCAAGATATGTTCCTCAGTGAATGACTGCCTGATATATTCAGTCATTTCTGGTACGGTACTGCTCAGAAGGTGTTTGGTTAAAAACTGTAGGGTGCAAGTTGCTAGGTAAATGTTCTGTAACAACAACAACAAAAAAACAATTTACAAACTCTTATTATTATAATTATCTGTGTAATCAAGAAATTCTGAAAATAACAATAATAATAATAATAAAATTTATTATTGAAGTTCCAATGATTGATGCCCTTCATTACTATTGAAATTGAAAATTCAAGCGTTTAGCTTTAAATGGGATACTTAGGAATAAAAGAAAAATTTTCCCAAGTTCAGCAATAATTAACATTAACTTTAGTAAAATGTGTGGAAAGAGTAGGTCTCAGGGAAATATGTAAAATACATTTGAAATTATTGCTCACATATCATACACCCTCATAGAAGCTCTCTTCTACAACACCACTGGGGGTACAGGTATGTGTACCAGTGACAAAAGTGCCTCTTTTCCACTGCCAAATTTAAATTGTGTTAAAGAAGAGAGGCCCTCCACCATAACCCACGTAACAACTGCAACCAACAATACACTGGTAGCACTACACAATTCATTCAGGACTAAACAAGAGAACACCCCAATAAAGAAAATTCTGTGAAGAAGCACTTTTTAACATGTCATACAAATGGCTATAAAGGTATAAAAATTCAAGACCACTGTAGATAGATAACCATGTTATTTCATCATGATGGTGGTTTTATCAGCTAAGCACTGGTTTACATAAAAGCCGTTAAAAAAATTAATATATCCGTTGTGGATCAATTTTATCCTTAGTTTTATCATACATTACCATGTACCCCAAAACAAAGGAAAATAAAATTTAAACCAATGATAAACAAACACACCCTATAATTCCCTGCACACCCGAACCCAAGTGCTTTCAGAAAACTCTCTTTATAAATTTTTTAAAATCTTAACAGTCATACCCAATTAGTTGGACCATTACTCACCTCCTCTAGTGCCATTTGGAAAGAGCGTCCAGAGGGTGTGGTCTCTGTTCCACTATCCCCACCCTCACCTCCCTCAGTCTTCTGTCTTGCTGGAGGTTGTGGACTGGGGGAAGTTACAGGTGATGTTGATGATAAAGTGTCGTGAAACCACTGACCAAATAAAGACTCATCTTCTGAATAAAAAGAATGGAAAGAACAACACAGTTTCTATTTACATTGGATTCATTTTTTTCCCATAATAACATTAAATAAATAAGGACTGCCTGGAATAACGTCCCAAGTGACACTGAAAAATTACTAGATTTCCCTTACACTGCACAATTTGTTTTGAATTTGCATGTAAAAAGGGGAGAATTTAAGGTTAGATCAGGAATCACTTTCAGAGGCTTTATTCCATATACCCCATCGATCCTCAGGGCTGTCAATAAGGGCTGGCAGCCGGCCAAAACCTCCGGCTAGTTCACCCTCTTTAGCCGGCCACCTTGATCTCCTTCTACCATAACTGCTGACAAAAAGTAAGCACCATCGAATAAAACTGTAAAGCATCCGTTTCCCAGTTTTGAATGACACTGAACGCATATTCTAACAGGTTTAGATCTGTAAAATGTTCAAACCATGTGATGTCTTGGAATGCCTGGGACAGTTCGACGGCATTGTTCCCAGACTCGTGTATTCCAATGAAACAAAAATAACCTGGCATCTACAGTCGAAAATACCTCTTGAAAACCTCTGGAAACGCCATTTCTGAGACTCTGTTTTTCAAAATGTCTCTAGATGCCTCAGACCTCAAGAACTTGTGCCTTTAGTGCGAGTTCCAAAGCCGCCTACTATTCATTATCAGCCTGCTACTTAAAAACTTTTTGACAGCCCTGCATCCTGATCAACATCTTTCCCATACAGAATCAATAATTATGGGTTTTGAAGTCAGCAGCTAGTGAACTACATGTGCATTGTACAAAAAGCCAAACAAATTAGCACAGCCACCTTGCTTTGGAGCTACAGTTTAACCCATCCAAAAGCCAACCAACAATGTTGTAAGCAATTAAGAGACTTTTCATATCAGAAGAAATTTTGAAACCATTTTCATTATTGATGGTACGGAAAGCCGGGTGGAGAAATAAAGGAAACTTTGTAGCTAACAAGAGTACCATAACATAATAAAGTTTTTGTTGTATGTATACATACCTTCACTACTCCCATCTGAATAAGAAATGTATTCACTGTCACCTTCATCAGAAGATGACGCTGGTGACTTTGAACTGTCAGACTTGCCAGAACTTGGTCGAGATGGTTCTTGGCCAGCTGTCACAGTGGGTGTGATCATGGCTGTAGCCTGTAGACAAGAAAAGGATGGAATGGGATTCAGAATATTATATTCATGAATGGATAGATTGTGTAGTATTGTCACTAAAGCTGGAATATGGACTTTTCACCACCTTCAACAAAGCTGAGTTCTTGTCATTGTTTTACCCAGTTCAGTAGATCTTAGTGACTGTGCATCATCCACAAGTGTATGTAGTCATGTAAATGCATGCACATGCTATACAATGTAGTAAATCATCTAAGACAATGTTGTCTGAGGCCCTGCCAGGGTAATTCGGACAAGCAACATGACCCAAAAAGCACATAAACACTTGACCACAAATTTTTGTTTCCATTGTTAAACTTTGATGTACTCCTTAAAAATTCAACTCCAGGAAAAGTTGCCTACATGTACATTTGACCAATTGAGCCAGCTGAAATAACTGCTATAAATTCTCAAAGAAAATGACAGGTTTATTATTTTAATGATGTCCCCATTGCTGTTGCTGTCCTGGTGGCTTAAACTTTCTATTGTTATATATACAAAGCAAGCCTACCTCCAATTCAAGAACTTAAATGTGGTATGTTGAGTTATTTATAAAGTAGAAACAGAAAATGTAATGCCCACCATTCTGTACAATGTAGAGAACTGTGCTAACAAGTAGTTTAAAAGTGGCAGGTCATCCATCAACTTCTTGACTCTCCTCCAAGCAGAGCAAGGAGAATTGACATTGAAATCAGCTCCAATGGAGACTTTTTCATCCTCAGCTTCAGTGATCAGTCCTTCCACTTGAAGCTCTTCCAACAGAGAGGATAACAGGGTGATGCCGTGTGATGCAAGAGCAACTACTAATGTGTTGACACCTTGTAACCTGCAAATAACGATAAGCAAGAATCATTCTTGATAAGTTTTCAAAGCAAAGAACAAGGTAAAGTTTATGTATGACAAAACTAGAGATCATGTGTGACCACCTATCTGAAACACCAAAGTTTCTTTGTCAAAGTCCCATACTTGGAGCCCCTTGTAAAGAATCACCGCTTTAAGTGACGTCGACCACTTTTGGGGTACCCGGCGAGCAGAGTCTCCTTTGATCTTCCTAGTTCCCGGCTTATCTAGGAAGATCGAAGGAGACTCTGCTCGCAGGGTACTTTTGGGGGGTCACAGTATTAAAATTTTTCATTGTTTTTAACCACTTGTAAGTGACATTTGACCCATGACCTGATCTCTATACACTGTATTTGTATACTGTTATGCTTCTCAGAGTATACAAAATTAACAATAATTTTTAGTGACAACATATGGAACCACACTGTACATAAATCACAAATTAGATACATTGCATTCAATTAATTCTCAGCCAAACAGTAGGTATGTCATGAACTCTACTTGGAAAGGACTGCCTGTGGTTTGATTCTTATACATGTGAGCAAACACCTTCCGTAAGCAACCACCTACAAATTAATCTTTGCATTTTGGGTGGTCCCTCATGGGAGGTTGAACTCTAATTAAGTGCTGTTATACATTTTACCATTTGAATTTAGCACCAGCAGTTTCCTTGGCCCTACTGTCTTCAGGAGTCAACCCAAGCACTGGCAACAATCCTTGAATTATTCTATGAGCTGCCAACATGTGAATGTTTTGCAACACTTGTCCTCCTGCTCGTGATGATGATGATATAACTCCACAGATAACATCAAACACATTAATCTGCCACAACCAAAAGTATAAATAAAATCACATCTTTCTGGCAACATGATGTATACAATCTACAGTGTACTTCTAGTAATTCTTCTCTTAAGAAGAGTTCTGAAAATCAACCTCACAGGATTTTGCAAAATTAACGAAAAAGACTGGTCAATTTTTGTCTCAAAATCCACATTACATATCCCAAACAGGCTCTAATTTGGCTAACAGCTTTAAAACACCACTACAGCTAGTGCTGTTAAATTAACTTTAATGTTGTTCACAATGAGCACTATCTTGTGTTGTCAGTCAGCAGCCTGTTTGGTGGTGCAGGTGTAGTCAGTCTGCATAAGCACCATGTACTAAGTACAGTAATTCATAAAGGCCACTGGGCTTTGTTTGGTGTTTGCTTTTACACCAACCCCAACCCCCTGTTACTTTTCCACTGATTAGTTACTGTAATGGTTGCCTGGTGTTGATGGCACCGGGGCGAACTGTAAGACTGGGAGGCATGGTTTTACAAGCTAGAAAGGCTTAATTGTGTGCAGGGGCTGGTTGTGCCGAAAGTAAAAGCCCCTAGACATCCCCGGTACCCACCCCCACCAAGCAAGAGATTTATTTCCCTTCTCACCCCCTTCCCTGAAAAAAAATTAATCATCATCTAAATTTCATTCATCGGTACATTGTACATGCAGAGCACAACCGTAAATGCCTCTTACGCAGTTTTCCACAATGCTCTGAACACATCTTTCTAAGCTTTCTTCTTCACCAGTCATTTTGCTAACAGATTTTGCTCCAGATGCCTTTGACAGTGATGACCTTCCCAACAGTGTTTTGCCTGATAATGGTCTACTCAAACCTGTTGTTCCTGAAACGTTTAAGACAAATTTTGTTGTTATTATTTTCATTTTCAACAGATATAAATAAACCAGAAGAATTTCTTTGTTTATGCATTTTTGCTTTGGGAACTCGAAATTGGGTAAGTTTAATTCTCAATTTTCCTCTGTCCAAGACAGGCTATAATTCAAACACTCACATGCAGAATGCAGACTCTACAATGTTTGTGCATTTATTAGCATGAAGAAAAAAGTATGTGCAAAACAAAAAAGAACAAAAGTACATGTACACATGTACACTGTATGTGTTACTGACAGTCAAAATTAAAGTCAGATTAAATTTTTTTAACTTAGGTTGATTCTCAATTTCCTTTGCCTCCTAGTCCTAATTATCCATGAATTAGGACTAGGAGACAAAGGAAATTGAGGATCAACCTACAATCAGGGACAAAAGTAGATGAAACACTTGTTTAAACGGGTGCTTTTAAAAAACATTTAATTCATTTATTATTTCATTCCTTTTAAATGCCCTAAATCCCCTCACCCCACAAATCAATGTTGTCTGAAGTAAAAAAAAGACTTGAGGGTCCAAAATTCAACATTGATTTTTGGGGGAAGGGGTTGGGGTAGACAGGGGAATGGGATAAGTATATCCACTACGCAAAAAGGGGCCATTTTACGGAAGTGTGTCAACACTTTTGTCCCTCATTGTAGGTTAAAATTTTCTATCCTGAATTGAATTTTGATCTGTAACATATGCAACAAAAAAGAATAAAAGTACATTGAAATGTATATCAGGAAAACGGCTTCACCGTTAGTGAGTACAAGACCTGTACACAAGAGTACTTTACTTAGTATGATGATTAAAAAAAAATGTCCTTTTGTTCATGCATGCAATTAAAGGAAGTGTTCAGATCACATCAGAGTACAGACTTGAAGCCAATATAGCTATAGTACAAGGGATCTGAGAAAATTTAATTCAAAAGATTATGATTAAGTAGCAACTGTACAATAGCTTTTTGTAACATACCAGCAGCACCAGCCAAACTGAAATTTCCAGTGGCTACTGTAAGGGCAACATTTAGGCAGGCTAAAGCCAACTGACTAACTTTTTCCACTCGACTTGCTGAGAGTGGTTCTAGTATAGGGATTGATATGATGCCTGATATAACCAACAACTCAGAAGACAGCTCCTGGATACTGCAATAAGAAAAATTCGTCCATTTTAAGTCATGTCCTACTGTGTTTCCTCAAATAACCATCCATACCCAAATGAGAAACCATATCCCCCTGATTCCCTGCTAGCAGAGGTTCCTAATGATAAGAGAAGACAGAGAAGAAAGAGAGATATGTCTGCCGGCCCCTGGCACATTCTTTCACGTAGCTGCTAACCACTGTGGTCGAAAGTTACTGTTTTTCAAATCTGGTTTCGTTTAATGTGGAATGTGCATGCCCTGTTAAGACTGCACTCTGGAAATTTCTGAGCGCACATGTACAGTTGTTACCCTGCAAACTGATTCTGTAAGTCGTGTCACAGGTGTCTAAACAGTTACTGGTTGTTAAGGATATGCCAGTACTACATGCATGATACAAAACATCACATCAAAGCTGATATGCAGCAACAGTAATAATAGATTTTAGTTTGTGGTTTTGTGGTCTGCTTGTCTGTTGTCATTCTTCCTGTGTTTGGTCAAGACACAACCAGCTGTCACTAAGATTTAAAGTTGCCCGCTATATGCAATTAATGGCCAGGGAACTGAACAGCAAGCTAGTAATTTCTATTGGTTCTATTTTCCCTTTGCTTCCTCTGATAGTAGCTTCGGGTCAAGCTCATAGTACATTTTGTAGACTTTGGGTGAAATCCCCAGTCCCTGGCCATTACTATGCTGATTTAGCAACAGAACCGAAACTTCAGCTGACAACCGCACACCCAAATCAAACTACTGGCTTGACCAATGGCAGAGCGGCAAATTAGGCACCAGAAGTCACGTCGTACACTTTCCCATCATCAACTGAAGTCCCGTTCTGTTGCTAAATCAGCCTACTGACAGCCCTGCACAATCAACCCTTGTTAAGGGGTTGTGAGGTGGGTGAGAGGCGGAGGGAGAAGTGGATGCCATCCTCCTCCAAAGGTAGCATAAACATGGCCTCCTACAGGCTTAATGAAATGTTGTAACTCTTCTGAGAATTATAAGAACCTACCTGGAGGATGTAAGATTCATCGGAGAGGAAGATCCCACAGGATTAAATGCAATCTTTGAGAATTCAGGCAGGGAAATGCACAGATCTAATAATACCCTGCCACCTCCTAACTGTCGCACTGAGGCTACATTGCAGTTGGAAAAGAAGCTCTTGATATCTGTGCTACTAGAACCTGGTGCTAAACTCTTTTCATTTTCAGCCCTACGATATTAACAAATCTTAGTTCAGAATATATAATCTGAAATTCAACTAAAATAAGCTTAAACTGAAATTTTATTAAACCTTCAACATTAATGTATAATCAAAGTCCTAAGCCAGTACTTTCATTTCTGTTTGCCTTGTTTTACTCTCATTTTTCATCATTATCATAAAGAAAGAGAAAGGACAATTGAATCAGACACTTACATGTATATGATACAGGTCAAATTAAATTTTTATTTCAGGTTAATTTTGATTTGACCTGGGTTGATTCTCAATTTTCTTTGTCTCCTAACACTAATTCATGAATAATTTATTAACCAGCATAAGTTAAATAATTTTAACAAAATCACTGTTTCTCTGAAAAATTTAATAATAATAGACATAGTCATGTGGGAGCAAAGGTTTGGCACCTGCAGGGGCCAGTTGGAGCTGCTAGTGCACAGCCTTGACTAAAGTAACCACTACAATACAGTACAATACTTTGCAAGAGCACCTGCTTTTGTCCTTTGTAAAACTTGTACTAGTATCTTCCCCATTCTCGGTAAATGCTGTCTGCAAACGTTGGAAGAAGTCATCTCCTTGGATGAGTGAAACACTTGTCTGTTTTTCAGATGAGCTGGCTGTTTCCTTGAAGCCATTGGCTGATTTTAGGATTGCTGTTAATGTGATTATCTCAGTTCTGTTCAAACAGCCATGTCCTTTACAAAGCCCTTCAATGATGGATATTAACTGCTTCTGTGGAAAAGTAACAATAATTAAATTTTGTTGTCAGTATGTTCAGGGTTCATACTCTTTTGAGCTTTTGAAATTCCAAGACTTTCCATGACTTTTCCATAACCATTTCAAGTTTTCTATAACCTTAGCAGGGTGCAAAGAAAGTCATTTTTACAGCTTGCCATTCCGGCAAGCTGAAGCTAACATTTACTAGCGTCATTTCATCTAGCCCCAAAAAGTTTTGGGAGATCAGAAATGATTTAACAGTTCTTCTCTAAGTTGAATTCCTCAAACTACTTGCCAGTCGGGCAAGTGAAGAACAGAATTCACTAGCCCGATAGCAAAATTCACTAGCCCCGGGCTATCGGACACTACTTTCGTCGCACGCTGCCTTAGGTTATGCTGTCACTTGAAATTTTTCAAAACTTTGGTTTTCACCAAAATGTGTGCCGTTTATGCTGTTTACTCATGTCCATCTTTTTTTATCGTCCTTGCTTTGACATCAGCAGTGACTAATCTACCAAAGGTAACTTTAATTTTCCATGATTTTCTAAGTGCATGAAGAGTTAAATAATAACATTAGGGAGCTTAAGCCTGGACACTACCAAATTTGTATTGCTGAGTTTCTTTTCTCCTATAAAGACGATTTACCCGAGAGTTTCAACCAAACCACAGCCCAATGCTGCAAAAAGTCCACTTCCGGTTGACGTCTGTCGCTCAAAAATGCTGTTGCTTAAGCTCCCTATTATAGTCCAGGATCATATGTTGTCCACACTCAAAGGGTGCAATACATGTAATTATAAGGACAGTACATGTACCTTCAAAGGTTGTCGCAATTCCTTTTTATTTTCCAGCTCTAACAGAACAAACTTAAGGAGCACTTTGCATGCTTTCACTATTATTTGCAAACTAGCACCACCTGTAAAATTAACACATGTAAACAGTGACTAACATACAAAACCTTTAACTAGTAAGCACAGCACACTAAGCACACTACTGTACAGGAGGTTGTGTTGGGCTTTTAGCCTTATCTCCTTTATCTTTTCTTATCAATTCAAAGGGGTTAAAAGAATCCACACTAGTACTGTTTGAAAAGTAGAGGGATATCAGGATGTTCATTAGGCATCAGAGCTGAGACAATTCTCCATTTACTACACAGAATTCTCTGGCTAACATGTGGTAGCCTATGACTATTTTCTATACAAACATGGAGCCTCTTTCACAATATTCTCCTGTAAAGTTACGTCGTTCTCCTACAACTAAGTGAAAACCCCGGATATACAGTACTGTGGTCTATCTCTCATAGGCAAAGGGGACTGTTACAGGCCTGCCGTAATTAGCTTCACACTTATGTTGTTCAGGGATGTCATTATGTTTTGAAGCAGCCGTAGCAAATGAAGATTCACCTGTAACATCTCTCAAAAATTTATAGTGCCACCTCTAGATTTCCACTTTCATCAACCGTAACATCAAGTGAGCTCAGCTCTAACAGTTGTTACAGGTTACTGTCCTTAGTGACAGCTCTCTTGTTACTCTGTTAATTGGGATGAATAATAACACAGGTATTGGATTGGGCTTTTGAAGAGATCGAGGAGCCTTTAGATAAGACCGGCCTCCTCGATCTGCATAATTCTTCACATCTTACTCAGCCTCATCCAATAATTCCCTAATAAACTATACTGATTATCTGTTGAGGTAAAAGGATGCATGTACACAATAAGCTTGCAATGGAGCAAGAGAGTAAGAATATCTTCATACATGAACATTACACTACCATAATACTTTACTTACACTGAGTAACATTTAATCCAATGTAATGCGCAGACAACGCCACAAATGAATAAATCCCTTCACGTTCCTGTCCTTCAAGTATTTCATTTTCACTACAGAAAAGACAGTAAAGTTATTAGAAATTTTATCTGTCATGGGTAACCTGCTAACATTTGCAGAACCGGATGTTGGGAAATGACATCTGGCATTGGGTTGGGGCGATTATCAAACAACAAAAAAAGAGAAAGTTTTTTCCTGCAGGCAGCTATAAAATTCACTGGTTCTTAAACGCAAATGGTAAGCTTAATGACTATAAATAAATAGCAAAAATCGAGTAGCAGATGTCAATTAAAACATTATGTTCAGTTTCGAAATACTCTCATGATTTCTGAATCACCAACAAAAGTATCAGCTTGACATGACATGAAACTGCTTAACTCAGCTGATCCCATGACATTAGTCCAAAGACTTTCGCTATCACACTAACTTTAAACGGTCTTGCGAACATCACCATGTACGCGTACACACACAACGAGAACTGAACCAGTAATAAGTAATCTTCTTACCTTCTGGCTATGACTGAACATAGCGGAGGAACATGTAACTTAGAAAACGACGAAATTATTGCTAAAAGGTGTTCAACACCTTCCTGCAAGCCAGCCATTTTGGCTGTTATGGCTCCCACAATGCCTTGAAAGCAACTAGTCACCAGTCCACAGTTGGCATCGAGCTATTGGGCGTGGTTCTGACACAGGTAACCCAAGCTCGAAAAAAGTAAGTATCGACAGGATTGTCGCGTAACATAAAAAATGTGAGGACTTGTATGGAGAAAAATAAATTGTTTTTTTGTATCCTATGGTTATTAAAGGATTTTAATAAAATCGGCTAACCCCGCTTTAGTTGCGTGTTTCTTCTTTCCGGCGATAAGGATTATATAAACCTTTTCTCGTTACGACCTGGTATCGCCCACCAGATTCAATTGTTGATAAGTTCAATTTTTTCGAAACGCTTATTGGGAAAATGGATGCCGAAAATGTCGATTTTTATTTGTTGGGGGATCTAAATTGCAATGTCAGTGCGCCCGTTTTTGACCATCCCACCAGGGTCTTAACCGATATAACCGATCTTTGTGGTTTGCATCAGCTGATAAAT